>JAWMAG010000004.1:33057500-33150000 GCA_037013455.1 Ceratitis rosa
TTCTTTGCTTCTCACTTTTTCATGCTTTTCCTCAACTTCGTTGACTTTTTGTTTTTGGTCCCTTGTTAAGAGCATGTCAAATGTCAACGGTTAAAGGTGTCGGTTGCAGAAGAGTAAATGAAAAAAGGCAATACATACGTGTAGTCATAGTAGGGAAATCGAAATACAAATCGAAGAATGAATGAAGAAAATTGAAAAGAATGTTGAAAGATAGAAATGAAAAACCGTACGATGTATCGGAAATGTAGGAATAAAGTTGACGCATACAAATGTTCCTTAAGATTTCATATGATAGATAACCTCACTCTCGACTTAGCTATGCAAATCCTCTTTATTTCAATATTTTTTTTTCTTTGCTTTTGTTAGAAAATCATCTTATCTGCAGATATTTGCATAATAATTTACACATATGTATTATATGTTATATTAGGTATGAAGTAGGCGAATTTAGTCATACAAATGACATTTATTAAGAGGAAACAAATTGATTTCTTTTTGTAGCCGAAAGGATAACTACACCCTCGAATGGGTTGCGCCACCATGTTTATCGTCCTAGTCCCCCCCCCGCAAGGGGGTAAGCACTACTAATCACGCGACTACTGCAGTAGTCATATCGTAACTGCCATACCAGAAAACCAGATGGGGAGTAAGTCCGTACTGCTTCTAAATACCTGAGTTTTAAGATACAACGAGCTGCTTCGGATTTTTATGGCAGCAATACACTCGAAGAAATTGTAATTTCAAACGGAGAAACGGATTTCATTTGGCTCGAGCTCGAGCCCGTAATTATCCGATAATGGTTCCCACAGCTATCCGCTCAGCTAAAGTCGACTGGTGCACCATTTACATAAAATTTCTCGCTTTTGTCATTGATAGTTGGTGGAACAATTGGTTTTGTGGAGTAAATACCAAATTACCGAGTATATTGGCGATGATTGAAGGCGGCAGGCTAAAAACTTTGTGCCATTACACGTAGAGATACAGGAAGGATAATATCAATTCCTAGACTCTGATTAAAACACACACCTACCAATGGCTCAAGTCCAGGTTAATGGGACGAAGACTGGTCGGGTTTGAAGTTAGAAGTCCGGATTTGCTAACGGCCTCCTTTAAACCTATCTAGCTGCGCCAATTTGGACGCCAGTAACCGAAATATCTATGAGTTTGTCAGAACATCGCCTCGAAGACAATAACAAGAAATCTTTTGATGTCACCTGTACACAATTTACAAATCGGTCTATAGGGAGCATAATGTTAAATTTTACAAGGAGTATCTGCTGCTGTTATTGGGATCATCAAACCACCCCACGTAAGAAAGTAACGCTGAAGAACCGTGATGAACTATCAACACGCGATAAAAGCTCTTCACAGAGAATTTGTCAAAACGTTTAGTGAATCTCTTCCTATAAAGAACTAATATCTGGATACTGTAGTGGACTCAACTCCCAGTTATAGAAACTCAACCTCGATACATCCGATACCAACGTCCCCTTTGCATCTGACAGCCTCCTCCCCTGATCCGAACCCGTCGAAACAGTCCTTTTTCCAGGCTTCCTTTTGAATGATTTTGAAGTAAGCGACTAATTTTACCTGGCCCTAAGCGAGGCTCCCTATGCGCTACAACAACAAAGACAACGCATATTGAAATCTCCTGAGTAGAAGGGATCTCTTATATATGTATATATATATATAATTGGCACTTTGTAACCGCTGAAATGATTTTCGGCCGAGCTCCTTCTCGTCTTGATGTTTTTTCGAACAAATGGAGGGACCTACAGTTTATACAAAGCCGCCTCCGAACGGCTGATGGTTTTTTTTTCATGAGGAGCTTCAATTTCATGTCAGAAATACACTCGGAGGGGTTGACATTCCCTGCCGAGGGCCAACCGCAAATAGAAAATTGAAATTAATTTTTTATTTAAAATAGTTTTCTATAAATTTTTGGATGTTAGTTCGACACATGGGTATGAACCCGAGCCTTGCTAACCACTCGACTACTGCGGCCGAACATTATGTTTAGCCCGATTCCTTTTCTTCTTTGACATAGTGTACGTGAGGAAAGAAGAAAAAAACTCCACTGTCTTGGGCTCAAAAGCTCTGTGCGGACAAAATCACAATAAGAAGAAGAGGTCCAATCCAAAATTTCTCTAAAAGAGATTGGTTTAGCAAGGGATGGGGACCTTCTAGCTTGCTTATACTGCAAGCCATTCCCTACAACCATACAAGAGGCTATAAATTGACTAACCTTTGGTATTCCAGTTCATCGGAGATCTTCTACGTCCGCGCTGTAGCCGCAAGGGTAGCATTGTGTTTTACAATCCGCAGGTTGAGGAGATCCATTTCGAGGTTCCCTACTTTTTTGAAGAAAAAAACACAGAAAATTCAAATTTAATGGGAAATATTTATTATCATTCGAAAGAACATGCTTTGGCATTTATTTTTTGAAGATTATCTCATTCAAATGTAGGCAGCGGCTACGTCTCAGATGGTCCATCCATTGACTCCATTAACACGCGTGATGTCTTGCTCCACGCCTAAACCGAAGCGGGATTGTCCGCATAGACTTTAGACTTTACATATCCCCAAAGGAAAAAGTCTAACGGTGTGATATTACCCGATCTTGATGGTCAATCGACCGGGCCAAAACTTGAAATTATCTGATATTCGAAGTGTTCTCTCAATAAATCCATTGATTGATGTGATGTGTGGGAAGTGGTGCCGTCTTATTGAAACCAAATGTTGCCGAAATCACGAGCTTTCAAATTCAGTCATCAAATAGTCGGTTATAACGGCACGATAGAGGTCGCCATTGACGGTTACATTCCCACCGGCATCAGTTTTGGAAAAATATGGACCGATGATTTCACCCGCCCACAAACCACGCCAAACCGTTGTTTTTTACTTACAGGCGCGGAAAACTGGCAACAATGCAACGCAATTTAAATGTTTTCCACCGAAATTTCACATAAAACCGTAACAACCAAAGCTCCTAAAGCTTTTCCGCTACCAAAAACCTCATCCAATTATAAAAGAAACTAATTACATTTCTACACACATATGCAATAAAAATTATCACCCAAACACACATACATATATACGAACATATATACACATGAGCAGTGCGTGTTTGCGTAGTCTTAGCGAGTGCGTAAAATTTTAAAGCTGCAAAGCAATTCAAGTAAAGACATTAAAAAGGTCGTCAAGTCAGTGGCAAGACAACCAAACCCCAACCATTCAACCAACCAACCTGCCAACCTGCCAACCACTAACAACAACAATGTAGGGAAAGAGAGAGAGAGAGGATTGCAAGACTACAATGAAGTCAACGACGCTTACAAAGCAACAAAGCATCGCCGTGCTCCCCATTTCATGAGTTGGACGAAAGACTTTCGCCATTTTCTTCTTTTTTCGTCGTCATTTTCTGGGAAATTTTAAGTAAAAATAACATTTTGTCTGCAGGAAGTCGATGCATTTGATGAAATTACACGAATTGCTGCCTCTTTGGAATTCGCAATGACGTGCGACGTGTGTGTCTGTGTGTGTGTGTGCGTGCGCACGAAGCTCGAGCTGAGCACTAAGTGGCGGTGTGGAAGCGGTAGGAAAACACAACGGAAAGGCGATGGGATGAACCTCACTTAATACGCGCAATGGAGGTTAACTGTTGCGCTTGAGGAGCTGTGCCAAGCTACGGCAACGTTGGAGGAGGAGGGCTGCGAGGTTCCAAAGGAAAAGCGGAAGTAGTAATGGTGGCGATGACATTTCCGACGGACGAAATGAGATTTCACAGAAAAAAAAAACTCTCAAACAAACATATAGACACACGCGCACTCAACCGTTGCTGTAGACACGCTGCCAGACTTTATGAACAATGCTAAGAACTGGCAATAAAAGAAAGCATAACCACTGTGTGTGAGTGTGGGTAATAATAAAATGTCATAAAAATGAATGAAATGTAAAACGAGGAAAAAAAAAAACAAAAATTGAAGAAAATCCCAAAGGCAAATAATAAGTAAGGAAAGTTGGAAATGAGTTCAAGGCGAGAGGTTTTGCCTTCAAGGCAAGTAAAGTTAATACTTTAAGACATAACACAGCTGACGAGATGTGACAGTGATGTGTATATAAAGAAAGCTGTGAAGAAGTGTATCCCCAAAGGAAAGAGAAATAAGAATAAAACTGCCTAGACGAGAGATCTTCAAAGACTTCACTGGTTAACCTCAAAAAGAAATGGCGCCGCTTTAAACATTGTTGCGTATGAAAAGAGCATTTAGCGGTTGGATGTGGCACACACCACACACACACACACACACACACACACACGAAATTTGCACAATTTAATCATCGTCTGCATTTAAAACGCGAAAGTTGTGAGGTGGTGTTGGGCTCCTTTCAACGCAGCGGCAAATTAACGCAAACAACCTATTAACCCCCCACGCAACCATTTTTACAACTAATGACTGCGTTTTATGGACCACATCCGTTTCCGGCGAACGCTTTGTTCCGGTTATTTGCACAAACATATGCGTAGGGAATGCAGCTGACGGTTAACGACTGAAAGTGGAAGTAGTGAAAGAGGAGAAGTTAGTTAGCCAGTAGGGGTAGAGAAGCAATGCGGCTGTGGATAATCAGCATAAGCTCCATAAAGCTGTTTTGCAGACATATTATGGGCGCTTAGGGACTGTCAGCAAAGTACCCGATAGCCCAAAGCAGAGAAACTGCCGACGACACACTTTAGAAAATGCATATAGTTACTCAACTGTCCCTCTGTAGACTATCCCAAGGGAAGATAGCCCGAGTGCGATGATGTTGTTGTTGTAGCGATTTGTTAACCTTGCTTAAGGGCAGACTAGATCAGTCTTTGTCATCGCGATCATCACACGGGAGGTCCAGGGAACGAGCTGTTTCGACGGGTTCAGAGCGGAGGGAGGGGGGTTAAATGAGTTGGTTTTAGGGGGCATGCAAAGAGATGGTTAGTGTCGTGCGGCAACTCATTGCAAGCAGGACATATGCTAGATATGTCGAGGTCCAGTCTGGATAAGTAGGAGTTTAATCTACTACAATATCCAGATCTACGAGTAAGTTGTGCCAGTAATCCGCGGGACTCTCAAGACAGCTCGAGCTGGTCGTGTGCAATAGGCGGTGCTTTGTCTTCGAGAATTCCATTCACTGGAAGAGAGCTCAGGAAGTGGTGCTTAATGCAATCCTTTAGGTCAATTACTCCTTGAGGTGCCTGGCTGGTGGTTTAGCTTGTAGTAAGTGTATGTTGTGGTGTTCTCTATGATAGCATCTCAGAAGAAATTGCTGCGCAGCAAAGCTATTTGCTCCCTGCATAGATAGCTTAGATGCTTCGCTGTGTAAATGATTCTCTGACGATATCAGAAGATTTCCTGTCAGGGTCCTGAGGACGGTGTTTTGGCAAGCTTGTAACTTATTCGTCTGCGTCCTGCTTATAGATTATCAACAACCTTTCTTTGCCTTTTCCTCAAGTGTTGCCGGCTAATGCTTTGAGGATTTTTTTGCGGCTCTAGAGATTTGCGGCAATCGCAGTCGTATGCGGAGTGAAAGAGGGAAGACTGTCGAATGTGACTCCCAGTAACTTTGTGTTGTTTATAGTCGGAATTTTTACGTCATCGACTTTCACATCGAGTTCAAGCGTCTCTCGTCTCTCTCTCTCTCTCATTCCCTCTCCTGCTCTCTCATTATCTTTCATTCCCTTTCTCATTTTCCTTCCCTTTATCTCTCATTCTCTCTCATTTTCTCTCCCCGTATCTCCTTCTCTCTCCGTCTCTCTAAATCTTTTTCATTCTCCCTTTCTCTGGACCGACCCTTATGAAGGAGCTCGTTTCTTGGTTTCCATCGAATGAATTCGATAACAACCTTGACAAGGAAAGATATCCGTTACAACAAAAGCAAGCGAACATATAATATACACTGAGTTTCTCTAACAGCGCAGTCTAAGGCAATGCTTCAGGTTCAGACTTTCAGCCCATTGCATTCCATTTTTACGGAAAAGCTATCATCAAGAGAAGAAGTGAGGCGACGGGCCGATTAAGGCTTGCGTATAAGAGTTTGGAGTCTCCTGAGGTTAGTAGAGAGAAGAGTTGAGATTATTGTTAGATTATAGTCCTAAATAGAAATCACTCCTGACCTGGGCCTAAGAACCAAAGTGCAAGTAGTGTCTCCGCGCTCTTGTGGTTTGCTCTTGTAGGTCTGAGATAGACACCAACAGGGTGAATGCTGGGCTTGTAATGCCACGTAAGCGATTGCGAGTTCCTTCGGACCCAACGAGAACCATGAAAGGTCACTCTAGTTTTCTGTGCTCACAAAGTAAACTTCGGTTTCCATCTGTCCATCCTTAGACGGGGATTCTTCCGTGGCAGTTTTATATTTTTCGCAAATTTTTGTTTCTTATCTGGAGAATTCCGACCTGTGCTTCTAAAATAAAACGATTCTAACTTTAACTACTTTTAGGAAAAGGCGTCCCCCCCCAAATTTATTCAAATATCTCAAAACTTTTTCACTAAAAAATTAACTCCAACTTCACATCCCTCAAGTTGCCTCCAGCAAATACCAAACTTGCGACCGAGAAAACAATATAATAGCCAATTTGGCATTTAACCACAAAAAGCGATTCATATTGGTTGCCCACTTGCACGTCCGACGAGTGTCACTTTCTCAAACAGTTAAACATATCAAATGGCAGAAGACTTCAAAAGACGACAAACGCCAACGACTAACAAATCGAGCGCAAGGAATGTCATCATGAAGAGCGACAAGCAATGCGGTCATTCGTTCAGCTATTCATTCAATTGTTCATTTAAATTTCGATCCCAACCAAGACCAGCTCGTACAACTGGTTGTGGTGTGCCACACAAGTTTCAAGAGCAGAGCTAGAGGAGGTGGAGGGAGTGGAGGTGGAGGACAAGGAAAACTTTACTTGAAAGGAAGGAATAAGAGTTCTGAGGAGAACATTGTCGGAGAAACATTGTCGGCGGAGGAGGAAGGTGGCAAATTTCGAACTGTTTCATTCTCAAGATGTAGTCCACGTAGCAGCTGCCACACTGCTTTTATCATGAGAGGGTTGGCAGTTGAGCTCTTTGCACTTCACATCATTTCAAAATAACCTTTGAAAACTTTTCCAAATTTCATGTTTCTTGATTTTCATTGTTGCTACCACGCTCCAACAAATGAGTCGCGCTCATATCAGCGAGCAGCTGTTTACCTTCTTCCATCGATTTCGTTTACATTGGAAACATATTCTAGCAATATACCAGCGCCTCCCCCACAGTTCTTTCAGTCCGCGACTTTTTGACACTTTTAATTTTTCCGCCGCCGAATGAAAAAGAGAATCACTGCAAGCATCAACGCGCCAGTTGGGCTGCTGGTGGTCTATTCTCTTAGCTCCTACCACTTGTCTTCCAGTAACTCATCCGTCGAACGCGTGTGTGCTCTTGGTAGTGTCTGACTTGCTGACTGTATGTAACACGCTTGTTATGACGGTACGATTTTTGGCTTTGCGCCAGCTAGCTGTGGCAAAAAAAAAAAAAGACAAGAAGGAAGTGTTTTTGTAGTTACAGCATGTTGTCGTTGTTTGCACATCGCTATCGCACACGCTCGCCCAACCCAGTTCAACCTCTGTACGTAAGAGAAGCTCCTAACATGCAAGCTCAACCCAAATATATATGCGAGCCACCAGCGGAACTTCACTTTTTGGTTCATCATGTATTCGATATGTGGCTGCGTAGGTCGTCTCACCATCACACTGTCGATATCTTCGCCTTTTCGGCGGGCCGCTCTGACTGTTTTCCCTGCTTTGTGGCCTCCAAGCAGTACACGGCACGTCTGTTTGCGGAAGTGTGATTTGTGCATGAAAACTTTCATGTTTCGATTTGTTAGTTTTCAACTGATGCTTTCGTAGTTCTGTTAATCTCCGCATACATCCACACGTGCCACTTGCCGGCATCGGCATTAAATTTTTCAAATCAGCAGCACACTACTTTGGTCGGGGCGCTTTTGTTCTTCTCTTTCCTCTGCAATCATTTTTATTATTTTCCACTTCGCTTTGCTTTTCCTCACATTTCTTATTCAGTTCACTCGCAGTTTAAAAGTTTAATTCCCGAAATGTTGCATTGGTTTTCATTATCCTTCCTTCTGCATATACGGAACAGCGCTCATCAGTTTTTATAGCTTTGCTGGAGTGCTTTTACATTCCATTAGTACATTATCATAAAAAAAGATTGCGATGACCCATCAAGTTGAACTTTGTGTGAGCTGCGTTGCTTGCATTTGAGATTTTACTTTGGTTCTCTTTAAAGGTCAATCCGCCCTGCTCATGTGGAGTTAGTTGGTATCGTGGGAGTTCTAGGGAGTTTAGGAGGTGGACCAAGTCTATACTGAACCGAGGTTTGTGCATTTTTAATACGTTAGATGTCACAGAATATTAACCAGAGGCGCAGCGCACCTAAATCTCTGTGAAAGTTGTTCAAAAACGCAGCGAGGAAAACTCTCATATGAGAGTACATCTTATCTTGCACCCACTTTGGAGATATATGGTACAATAGTTTAAGCAAACGAGGTCTTTGTTACAGTCATACCTAATAATCCCGAATGCGTTCTTACACTAACGAGTATAACAAGGAATGGAACCGACGCAATCCCAAGAATATATCTTTCTTTCCGAACATTTTATGCCGATCGCCAGTACTGAAAATCCGAAAAAGCCTCCATCTGCTTGAAAACCTTTCTGTATCATTTACTGTTGAACAATATGAGCTCTCTTTTATTGGCTCCTGAATTGGTAACCCTTGCGTCTATTTCATTAGATTTTTCTGAGCGACATTTAAGTCCCATGAAATTTCCTACGGTTCATGTTGAACCCTATAAGTCTCCTTCCATTATGTGCGGTCCTTCTTGACCTCTTGGACAGTGAAAACTAACTCGAAGTATCTTTCCGAGCAAGAAACTAGTCTTACCGACTATCACGTATCAAATCCCGGTGAGTTCTATGAGCCTCGGTATAGTAAGTATTTGCGGAGCTTCCGTCCTTCCGCCCACTTGCCTAAATGATTACTGCTTGTTCCGATGCTGATTGTAGTCAGACCTTCGACCACTCGAATGAATGACGCTTATCCTTTCCAAGAATTTCGGAATTGCTCACCGGTCCCTAAGTAGCGAAGATCTTAGCCACTTGGTCTTGTTATGGATGCGAAAGATTGGTGCTTGTGCGTGGTATGAATGCAATGCTTTGGGACTAGCTGCTTTCTACATACGAGTTATTGCTCTATGCATAAATACATAGGCAAACCTTTGACTAATATGTGGCCTTTTCCTCGGAGGAATTAGGTCCTTGCTCACCACAAGAAATTGTTTTCCTTCCAGGTAATATTGTTGTTGTTGTTGTAGCCGTAAAAATATTCCCCAAATTAGTACTTGGGAAAATTGCGGGAGTTACAGTCCTTGGCTGGAAAAAAACCCGGGTCGTTCCCGTATAAAGACCCGATTGTGGTGGGAACAGGCATGCCTTACCGCCAAATAGTTCTTGAATCCCTACACTGCAGGGGATTCCATGTTTTAGTATTGCCTATTGGTTTTAGAAGAGTGAAGCTTGCAGACTCTTTGGTTATGTCGGTAAGGTTTCCGAGTATGTTTAAGTTGGTTTTTACTCGCTATTTTTACTCGTCAAGTGATCTGAGCTTGTAATTTTATGATCTTTTGCAGCAGCTTCTTTGGCCCCATACTAAGGTGAAATCTTTAGGTTTCCGGAAAATAAGAAGATAGGAAAAACGGCCAACTATGTTAAAGCTCAAAGTCATAGTTCATCTCGAAAATGGGTCGGTATACGGAAAACTCCGTTCGAATAAAGTCGGACGCTCTTGACCGCGAACTATCCAAGTGAGCACCCATTAGAGAAGGAGGAATATGTTCAACCCCCTCTAGGCCTAGATCAATAGTGTGTAGTTATAGGTTGCTATGGGAGAAGCCGATTACACTGGTATTATGCACCACATGGGATTTGTGTTACGCTTCATCTTAACCTGCATTTAGCTTAATAATTCTCTTCGAATAAGTTTAACCCCAAATTAATATTTGTGTGCGCTTCGATCAGCCCTGCTCTCCCAGATGTCGCGCTGATAAGACGCCCCAGCGCGTATTCGGCAAATTTTGTTGCTCAGGGCTGGCGAATGTATGTATGTACATATGTATGAATGCACTAGATGATGTCAGCGCTCACTTTAGCACGTGCTTTGGAGAGTACTCGTTTTATTTTTTATTTACTTATTTTCTTTTTTTCAAAATTACCGCGAAATTTAAATTACTGGTAATACAAAGTTTGACGAAAACATTTCACGTTCATAAAATTTAAAGCACGAACACACGCGGTCGACTGCTGGTAACTGCAAAATCGACGACGGTGACGAGCACGGGAACGACAATTCAAACTGTTGGCGTTCATATTAATGTTAGCCGAATATCCATTGCACTTCAGCAATAAAAAAGCGGTAGCTGTAAAATTTATGAAGAAAAAACCTCAGCTCAAATAAAAAAAAAATAAATATCACCAAAAAATCAAAAAAAAAAAAACACTTGAAATTTTATTAGGCAGAACAGTACAAACGGAATAAAGAAGAAGATGTATTGAAAATGAAACTGCATTCGCAGAAAACGCAAGAGAATGCACATAGAAGCAGTGAGAGTGCAAATCGTTCATATACATATAAGAGCAACGGCAATAAAGAATTGTGTTGGTGGACCACATAATGTTAACATAGAAATCTCTGTTAGAATAAATTGTTCGGCAGCGTACTTTCATAGCAGCGCTTGCACATTGGTTACTTAACAGTAAACAAACCCTGCTAACAATATGGCTGAGCCGAGTTAAGAGCGTGTAAAAAGAGTGCGAGCGTAAAATAGTGTACATTGCTTTTACGATTCTTCCACCCATATATATTTCGAAGAATTTAGAATTCTTCATCTCTTCAACAATCATTTATTTTTCTTAATTTTTCTTCGTTTATCACTTAATAGCAACAGTCGTTTGCTTCGCTGCCTCTAGCACTGCCGCTACCACTGACATAGTATTTTGCCACTGCTGGAGTCGCTCGTAGCAAAGAACAACAGTACACAAAATATATGCGCTTTCGTTATTTAGTGCGCTCTTTGCCAGCAAGAAAACAACAAGTGTTTGCGGTGGTTCGTAGCGCGTGTTTACTTAGTTATCATTTCCATTGATTCTTATTGTTGTTCTTGTTGCTTTTATTAATTTAAAATTACACCGATCGGTCGGCAGAAGATCATCTGTGTCGGTAATAGTCATGAAACGAATGAAACGAGTGTCGTTTGCCAACTTCGGTTTCTGACGCCAACTTTTTGTCTATGTGTGTGTGTGTGTTCTGAAGGTAAAAAAGAAAAAGCGTAAATAAATAAATATGTGAAATTCCTTCTCTGTTGTGCTTTTAGTGTGTTAAAATGCAAGTGCAAGTGTCATGTTCATTCCTGCATACATTTTACAGCTACCTCTGCTATTAACATTAACAATGTCGTGGCCGACAGTCTCGTATATCTCAGTTTACAGTGCTTGGTGATATGTTAATAGACTATAGGCTGTTATTTATTGTGCATGCTGTTACTGTTAACCATGCTTGGGGATATGTTAATCTACTGAAGGCTGTTACCGTTAACAGTGCTTAGGTATATAATAATCTACAGAAGGCTGTTACTGTTACTGGTAACAGTGCTTGGGGATACGCTAATGTACTGAACGCTGTTACTGTTAATTTTGGTCTGTTGTGGCAATCTGTTGATCATATTTGTATGTTGCTGTTCAGCTGCACCTGACTATTTGAAAGCATCAGACACTATGAGTCATGCGATATTAGAAGAAAATTTAAAGGATTTTTCACTTTTATATGAAATGAAAATAATTATCGCTCATAGGCGAGTAATATTATAAATGTTAATTATATTTAGGTATATATACAACTGAAGGCAAACCATTCATTCCAAGTTGCAAAAACTACAACAACAGTCTACGTGCTGGAAGGTAAAGCTATGACGTGTGCCTTGAGAATTTGAACGAATTTTCGCTAAGGCGACAAATATCAGGTACGCTCTTAGGAGCAGATAAACAGTGGATGAACTATTGTAGTTGCAGTGTAGCAACTACAAAATCAAATAAGTGCCAGGTCATAAAGCCATTGGGAGGAACGAAATGGGTGATGAGATCGTCAAAAGTGGCATTTATCTAGCAATTGAGCAGGTATAAGAAATGCAAATATGCTAAAAACATTATACATGTAATGGAATTGACGAGGATACATGTCTTTACTGTTTGTAACCCATCAAAGGTATCGAACAAACCATGTCCATCGTCCTAAAAAACAATTTTCAGTAATCTAAGGGTGTTTATGCGCAAAAGACTAAAAACTGTTGTGAACTCCATGCGCGCCAAACTTTCGGTATCCTTTTCCGTCTTTCCTTACATGCTATAATCCTTCGCTCCTTTGCACGCCCGTTTATTAGACGATCGACCGCTCGGCCGCGTTAGTTGAAGCTAAAAAACCATTGATCCAAAAGCGACTCGCGCGGGGTACTATTATTGTTGTTGTTATCTGGTCTTTTGGGAAATGAAAGCAAAAATATGATATACAGTGAAGAAATACGAAGGAACAGAATGTTCAACTAAAGGATAGAGGCAGAAGGCAAAAAAATGTAGAAGTGGTCGGAAGCAGATATAACGCTTTACTTGCTCGAGCTTTAATTTGCTGAGACTGTTATGGCTTCATTCCCTGGCAGTGTGTTTAGTAAGGCGATATTCGACTAACAGAAAAAGAGCTCAAACTGTCTCGCATAACAAGAGTATTACTGGCACAATTAAGATCTGTATATTGGAGTGTACTCAAATCATTCTTATCCAGACTTGACCCCGAGCGGCACAAACCACCATTTTGCATGCCCACGAAAACCCACTCATCTAACAGTCCTCTGCCTCTGGTTCAAACCCGTGGAAACATCTCTTTTCCTGAACCACCTGTTAGATGACCTCGATGACATAGATTAACTTTGCCTTCTTCTAAGTGGGGTTGGGCAAGGCGCTACAGAAATAACAACAACTCTATATTAGACTCTCTGTGAATGCTGTACAGAACCCATCCAAGTCTATCCATTACTACACACACGATTTCATCCACATCTATGGATCGTCTCCTCGTTCTGTAACCTTATGTGACCAATCTGTCAAGCTACAACAGAATTTATTTCGTATTATTCAATCCGAGTTTGTACAAGATTAGTTTTATCTTTTTTTATTTCCATGAGTTACATAACCCTCAAAAGCAATACGCCATAAGTAAAGAAAACGTAATTAAACTTTTTACGCCGCTAATTAAAAAGCCATGTGTAACTCGTAAAGCGAGTAGGCATACATATGTACCTATATGAAATGCGCAAATCGGCTGGTTGGTTGGCTGATTGGCTGGCTTAGAATTCACAAGTCAAGTCAAGAAGAATTGCAAATTTCCAATTTCTGCATTTCACACTGCGCCGTGCAATGAGAGATTTGAAGCACGAGTACCGAGCAGCCGAAATGCAATGCTAAGTATTGGTTGTTGTTGTAGTTGTATTGCTGCTCTTGGAGCACTCTACACACTCGCCCCACAACAGAGCCGGTGCAGATAGTCCATTGAAATACTTCTGCGTTTGCTACTGCCGCTTCTACTAGCGGTGGGGCTGTTTGCTGTTAAGTATGTTGATTGCTGGCTCTTGCTTGTTGCTTCGTTTATGCTCTCTTCGGCTGACTCGGTTTCGGCTGATGGATTACTACCGCCGATGTTATTGCTCTTTGTTTTACTTTTAAGTTGTTGTGTTTGTTTTGTTAATGCTCGTATATCTGTTTGCTTGAGCTTGTCTACTGCTTTGGGGTCTCGCTACAAAAAACGGCCACACTAAGCCAGCGAGCCAGCCAGCCATTCGCTTACACCACTCTTTGCTCTTTGCTCGGTTTGTGCTCTGCTGCTGTTTATATATCTCAGCGATTCGGAGCTACGAGTTCTGTTTCTGTGTTTTGCTCTGCTACTACGCTAGTATGACGGCGGCGAATATGCATGGAGACCAACAAGCGAGTTAATGGCAGCCAGCAGCCAGCGGACAGTGGGTAAGCTCTTTTTGGCTCTGGGTAAATTTTATACGGGGTGAAGTAGCTGGTGTTGGACAGCAATATATGGGGTATGATGGCGTGCATTCACATACACACACAAACATACAGACACATCGAGGAGATTGAAGATGTATGAGTGCATGGGTTTGTGTGTGGATTAGCTGATGGCTGCTGGCTCTGCTTGCCGTTGCTCTTGGTTCGCTGGTCGCATTGTTGGCTCACACTAGTTTACTGGTTGCTTTAATTTTCTGTTGTTTCTGCGTTTGTTGTGTGCTGCTGTTGCTACCACCACCAACACACATTTTATGTAGCACTGCTTGGCTTGACTTGGCTTGGCTCAGCACAGACGGTCTCTGGTGTGGTCTGCTAGCTCTGCAGTTGCGTTCGCGTTTTGAAAATAGTTACAAGATGTTCATCGAAGTGAATAGAACGTCTGAACGGGTGGTGGACTAACTAAGTACATAAGTAACCAACCAGTAAACCAACCAACCGAACCGTACCGAACTGACACACTGAGCTCGTCGATACGAGAATAGCACACCGTTGTCGTCGCGCGCGCTCTATGCTGGTATTTTACAATTGACGTGAAGTGAAGTGAAAAACTCTCTGCTGCTGTTGTTGTTCATCATTCTTTCTTTCTTTCTTTCTTTCCTTCCCTACACAATACTGTGTGTTACGCCAAGTGGATGCCAGTACGCGTACGTGGTGTGTGTGTGCGTGTGTATGAGTGTTTGGTGAGTGGAGATCTGCAATTTAGCCACCGAACAGCGGAGTCTTTACTGTTCTGTCTGTTGGCTACTCAATTCAGTTCGGCAGCAACATCCGCAGCAGCCGAACCATTCAATTTCAAAAGTCGTCCATCCGACCATCTCAACCCTCAAAACGCAAACGCAGACGGTAAATTCATTTTAAGTGTTGAGCTTTTATTTTAAATTATATGAAACGTGTGGGGAATTACCCTAGGAAGGGCAACGAAAAGAAATTGTTCTAAAGAAGTTTAATTAATTACATAAAAGCAAACAGAAAACGAGTAAAATAATTTAAAAAAAGCAAATAAAAAATAATTAAATAAATAAGTATATTTTTAGTGTAAATAAAAGTGAAATTGTCAACGCACTAAAATTATAGAATTTTTATAGTTGTGTGAAAGCAGCAAAGCAACAAAAAAAAAGAACAAAAAGTTGGAAAAGTATAAAAAAAAATTAAATAAATAAAATAAAATTTAAATTAAAAAAAAACAGCCGCAAATAGTTTTTACTTTTACTTAAGTGTGTAAATATTTATATATTTAAATGTGCACTCATACATATATACATATGTACCTATATGCCTATGTGACTAAATACTAAGCACATTCAGAAATTGCTATGACAAAACCAAAAACAAAAAAGCAAAATAAATAAATAAATAAAAATTCAAATTGAATGTTCATGCTAGCGCCGAGGCTGAATTAAATTAAATTTGATTCAGAAAATACATGCACACATACATACCTGCATATATTTTAAATTTTAATGAATTAAAGAAAAGCAACAAAGTATTTGGTGTTGTGAAAAAAACGGTGTAAACAAAATGTGCAATAAACGAAAGTTCTAGTCAACAAAAGTGAAAGAAGAAATAGACCGAAAATGCAAAAAAAAATACGAAATTTAATGAAATAAAATTTAAAAGTTTTTGAGAGTGAAAAACTTTTTTAAGTGGGGAAAACATTAAATTTTTAAAATAAAAACTAAAAATCAGACTTTGAAAATTTTTTTTCTATTTTAAATTTTTTTTTTAGTGAAATAACTAATAATAATGTGAAAATTAAATCAAAATTATTTAAAACCCTTTTACAATTCAGCCCAATATGTGTATAAAATTGATAACTTTTCATTGAAAGAAAAATAAAAAAGAAATTAAATATTTTTTTCTAAAATTTAAATTTATACGAATTAAAAATAATTTAAATGGAAGAATATTATAAATATTCGTTATAAAAATTAAAAAAAAAATTAGCAAACTTTAATTTTAATTAGCTAAATTCTACTAAGAAATTTCTACGTTTATTAGACTTTTTAAAAAATTTAATTAATTATTTTATTTTATTGACTTTTTGATTTATTTGACTAATTTTTGTAATTTTTTGATAACAATTAAATAAATTTGTCTGAAATTATTAATAATTTAAATACCAAATATTTAAATTAAAATTATTACATATTAAAAATTATTATTATTAATAATGAAATCGAAAATATAAAATACAAATTGTTTGTATAAAAAGTCTTAAAACTAGAATACAAATTTTTAATTGGAAAAAGTTTAAATTTAAAAGTGTGAAAAATTTTTTTATTGCCCTAAAAACTTTAAAAAATATTGACATTACATGCAAAGGATATGCGCAAGGATTTAAAAAAAGTGAATAATCAAAATTCTAAGCGAATAGCATAGTGAAAACCATAAGAACTACATATAAATAAACGACAACTTATAAAAAAGTGAGGTAATATATAAATGGTTTCAAAGTTTTAAAAGAAATAATATTTAAAAAATAAAATATTATTTTAAAGGACTACATTTGATAAAAAAGACCGAAAAATGGTTTGCAAATTTGAGAAAGCAAAATAAAATAAAAATATTTAGTAGGTAAATAAAATGAGCCGAAGGATAACGAGCAAAAGTTTACACACCAAACAAAGTGAAATTTCAAAATTCGTTCAGCCGAAGATGTAAAAAATCCAAAATCCAGTGACTGTTGAAATCGAAAAAAAAAACAACCAAAATTCCAATAAAAACAATCAAAAATTTAAGCATCTGCAAAAAAACGCCGAACAGTAGCAAAACAATTAAAAAAAAAAAACTATACAAATCTCGTGACTAATTTTGCTGCAATATTTACCACAATAAAAATAACAACAACAAAGTAAATGTACAAATATTTCTGCAAAGGAAAGAAAATCGTGATGCGCCAAAATGCGCGTGCGGCGGCAAGCCAAAAATATAATAACAAAAAAATATTAATAAACTGTATTCTAAGCAATATTTTATAACTGAACTGTTGCTGTTGTTGTACCAGTGCAAATAATACGAATATACAAAAAATAATTAATTTGACGGCTAAGCAAAAAAGCGCTGCCGCATGGCGTGAAATACACATTTCCATACATACATATGTATATTGTATGTGAATGTATGAATGGACGTATAATAAAATTAAAAAAAAAACACCAAAAATTAAATAATAAAATAATAAAAAAAATATTCAAATAGAAATAAGATAAACAGAAATAATAAGAAACAGAACATAAGCGTGGAAAACATTTGGGAAATAAACATAAATAAATTTTTTTTCTAAACACACATACATTTATATATATGCATATATTTATGCTCGCTTTTTAGGTGTCAAATTATATGTACAAGTAAATTGAAACGCAAACTACGATATGGAAAATAAATATATTCTCATAAAATCCAAAACTGCAAGATATATTTTAGTGCTAGTGCAATAACAATTAACTGTAAAAACACTAACAAGTGCCAGCGGCAAATGCAACTGAAATGATTATAGCGAGTGCTTGGAGCGCTGGTGAATTTGTAGAAATTTGAAAAACAAAAAACATTTAATTTGTTCAACTACAAATAAATAAAAATTAATGGCCAATTTTAAAATTTGTTTAAAAAAATAAAAAAAATTATCAAATAAATTTAAAATATATATACCTTTTTTTATAAATTATATATAAAAAATTTGATATCCAATTTTGAACTTGCTAAAAAAAAATTTAAAGAAGGTATAAATAAAAGTTTGATTAAAAGTTTTAAAATAAAAATTTTTAATTATAAAAAAATTAAAATAAATAGTTTAATTTGTTTAGCAAAAACAAATAAATATATGATACGTATGTATACAAATGGCGTTTTGTAACCGCTCCAGCAAATACTAAGTAAAAATTTCATAAAAAAATTATAAAGTTTAATCGAAAAAAATTTTTAAATTCCAAATTTCAAAATTCTTTTAATTGTGAAAATTCCTGAATACATATGAAGGACCGAAATACTTGTTAAAAACACTTAGAGAAGCAATAAGAATATCGTGCTTAAAGTTGATGAACAGATAAGAAAATAATTTATGAAAAATACTAAAAATTTTTGTTAGGACTTTCATATATTTTGTTAATTAAAAATTAATTTCGTTTTATTAAATTGATTTTTTCTGTTCAAAAATGAAAATTTTGTAAAATAAAACAAAAATTATAAGACACTCTAAATTTTAAAGAAATAAATTTCAAGAAATATTTTGTTTTTATTTTTAAGAAATGAAATTAGTTTGAAATGCAAAAATTAAATATTATAATTATTAATAATAATATTAATTTCACCAAAATTTTTATCTTATTCTTCCTCAAACAAAATTCTAATTTACTGCATTTAAATTGGCCTTAGCTTATAAACACTACTAGACTTAAAACAATAAATAGTAATTATATACTGAAAAATGTACTATCTAAAAAACAACAAAAAGGTTAGAAAACCTCGGAGAAATTAAATTTAAAAACTTTAAACATGTATAATTAAAAAACAAAAATGAAACCAATAATAATTTATTTTCAATTTAATATTAAAAAAAATTCGAATAAAAAACAACAAAAATAAATTTAAAATAATGTTTTTACCAATAAAATGAAATGGAATAATAAATAAAATACAATTTAAATTTAGCTATTTGCTTTTACACACATATCTATATAATATCTAAATATTTCCAAATATAAAATAAAAAGTTAGTTAAAAAACTTCGCAAATCGCAAAAGTTTTATTTTATCAAACTCAACGATATAAAAATGTAAAAAAAAAAACAATTTCACAACACCAAAACGCATTGAATTCTAAAACAAAACCAAAACCTCAACAACATTTTTTTGTAAATATCAATTTTTTTTTATTTATTTAATTTTTTTTAATATGCACACAATAAATATGAGTGGATGTGTGTGTATGAGTTAACCTACGAAAAGTCAATCAAAACTAATTGGATTTGTTTTGCTGTATTTCCACAACTAAAAAATTATAAAATAACCCCTTTTTTTATTTTAGAGCGCAACAATAAAAACAATAACAAGCAAGGATTCAACTACAACATAAAAGGATGAAAACTCAATTAAAAACTAAAAACTACATAGAAAAACAAAAGTAACAACAGTGAAGTGAACACAAAAAACAAGCAAACTGTAAAATAAAGTGTAAATAAAAAAGTGCTTAAAATAAGAAAAAAAGACAACAAATTGTATTGAAAAAAGTGTTAAGAAATCAAAAAAAAAAAAATTGCACAAAAAACCATTGTAAATAGCAACATAGCGGAAATTGGTATATAAAAATATATCGGAATTGATAACAAGCTACAAAATTGTACAAAGCGTGAAAATTTCGAAAATGAGAAGAGAATAACCAAAATTTGCGGAAAGCAAATAGAAAACAAATTAAAAAAGTGTTAAATTAGAATACCAACACCATCCAACGCAATTAAAACATTAAAAAATATGAGCAAATATTTATACAGAAATATACACAGAAATTGTGAAAAACTTTAAGCAAAACAAAACTAATTAATATATAATTAATATACACAAATGTGCATAAATATTTAAAGTGAAGTTCAAAATTGCAACTAAAAACTATACACATACCTACATGCTTGTGGTTTAATAGCATCAAAAGTAAAAGAAATAAGAATAATCCATAAAATTAATTTTTTATTTCGAAATAGAAGCATTAAAGATATTTTCCAATTCTAGAAACAACGTTTTTATGTGCCAAAAGTGTAAAATATAAGAAAAAAAATCAGAGAAAAACTTAACAAATGCGATGCAAGCTTTAACGCAGAATTCCGTTTTATATATTTCTCTGCAATAATTTTAAAATTTGCATACGGGTTTATGCAAAATTTACATACAGATCTAAATTAACTTTGTAACAATTGCATTTTTATACATTTAATGGATTTAAAAAATATGAATTATGAATATAATATATTCTGAACAATTGAAATAAATAGAAATACAACAATTTGTTATATTATACATAAATACCACATGCAGGTGAGTTCGAAAATAATTAATATTTTTTATATATTTTTACAAATTTGTTTATAAGTATATAGTTATACGTCAAACAAACTTACTTTTAAAGACTTTGAAAAAAATTAAATAAATACATGTATATAATAATTTTTCTATGTTATATATTTTTATTTGCTTACCATAATATTTTAATCTACTTTACCAATTATTTCAGTTTAATTTTTTTCTATTTATATTTCTATTTACGTTATGTTATGTTATTTTATGATGATTATTTAATCCTTTTTTTAATTTTTATAAAAACAATTTGATTTTACTTCCCCTATTTATTTTATTTTCTTTATTTTATTCTAATTAATTTTTTTTTATTTTATTTTATTTTATTTTATTTTATTTTATTCTACTTTATTTAATATTTTAATTTTTTTATTTTATTTTATTTTATTCTACTTTATTTAATTTTCTAGATTTTTTGATTTTATTTGTTTTATTTATTTTATTTTATTTCATTTTATATGATTTAATTTACTTTATTTATTTTATTTTAATTTATTTTATTTTATTTCAATTCATTTCATTTTACTTTATTTTATTTTAATTTGTTTTATATAATATTTCGGCTTTGTTTATTTTATTTTGATTAATTTTACTCTATTTTATTTCATATTATTTTATTTTATTTTAATTTATTTTATTTTATTTATATTATTATATTTTTTTATGCAATACTTCATTATATTTTACGTTATTTTATTTTATTTTAATTTATTTCGTTTCGTTTAATTTTATTTCATTTTATTTTGTGTTTTTTTATTTTATTTTAATTTATTTAATTTTAATTTATTTTATTTTATTTCATCTTATTTATTTTATTATATTTTTTTTTATAATATTTCATTAAATTTTACGTTATTTTATTTTATTTTATTTTATATTTTTTTATTTTATTTTATTTTATTTTATTTTATTTTATTTTATTTTATTTTATTTTATTTTATTTTATTTTATTTTATTTTATTTTATTTTATTTTATTTTATTTTATTTTATTTTATTTTATTTTATTTTATTTTATTTTATTTTATTTTATTTTATTTTATTTTATTTTATTTTATTTTATTTTATTTTATTTTATTTTATTTTATTTTATTTTATTTTGTTTTATTTTATTTTATTTTATTTTATTTTATTTTATTTTATTTTATTTTATTTCATTTTATTTTATTTTAGTTTATTTTATTATTGTTGATTTTGTTCCATTTCGTCTAAATTTTTGTTGAATAAATTTTTTAATTTATAGTAAACTTAGAAAAGAATAAAATTAATTACACAAAATAATATGTAAAAAGAATAATTGTCGTATTTTCATAACTATTTGAAATATTTCATAGGAAATTTCATTTTGCCACACTTTCACCTAAACATAAGGAGATCCTTTAAAATCGCTTAGACCATATATTTTTCCGTTGGCAGTCATTAACCGCAGTTTATATTTTAAAATATCTGTAAATAATGTCCTAATTAAAACACCACTAAATCTTTAGAACAACAACAACAATTGCAGTAAGAAATTTGTAAGAATATCATAAATTATTCCCCTTTCTGCAAGGCAAAGAACCCATTCAGGCGCATAAGCACACATTTAAGTGAAATGAAATTCATCAAAATTAAGTAGGAAAATGAGTGAAAGTGTACGATTATTTGTGAATACAAAAATATGTGTGTTTTCATACATATAGGTATACAAATTTATTTTTTATTTTCCTTTTTTTTACTTACAATGTTACAAATTCTTACAAAATAAAGAGCATTTAAAAAATGTATGTATTTACGTCAAACATCACACGTAGACTCATATGTACGAATATATCTTTGTATTGTACAGTTATAGTGAAAGTATAATGAACTGGGCTGATGCTTGATGGATTGCCAGCCTCATATCCTTACGTATTTAATTATATCTGGATTGTGTCTAGCACTTCCTAGTTGACAATAAGCAGCAACAAGAACAACAGCAAATACATACTCGTATATGCGAGTACACAAGAAAATAGCAATAAATGTGACAAAGCGACAAAGTGTAGTGAAAAATTGCAATTAAAAAAGTGCAACGAGTAAAAACAATGACCGCAAAAGGTTGTTGCAGACAAGTCAACTGACAGACGAACGGATAACTGTATGGCATTTTATTTTTTAATTATAAAATAATAAAAGTGTGCAATGTACATATAAGTGCAATAATAATATGCTTTGTTTATGTGTATAAACATATATTATGTATGTGAAAAATGCTATTATAAAACTTTTTCTTTTGAATGAGCGACGAAAGTCAATCATCCCGACAAGGCTCAGCAACCACTTAAGCCCTCCAAAAGTGACCAGTCTGCCGGTGTACTCACCCATAAAGCACAAACCGCTTATAAACGCTCAAGAACATGTGGCGAAAATTAATTACACTGTCACATCAATCACAAGAATATTATGAGCATCAACATGAAAGGAGGAAAAGCGCGTAAATGAGACAAAGCGTAAAAAATAAATGTATATATTCAAAACATAAATTTATTTTACTTTATTGCATTTTATTTTATTACATTTTAGTTTTTTTTTTTGCATTTATTTTGATCTATCTAAATTTATTTTAAATTATTTCGTTTTTTGCATTTTTTTATTTTTTATTTTATTTTATTTCATATAATTTTTTTAGTAGAAATTATTTTATTTAATTATATTTAATTTATTTTTATTCTATTTTTCATTTTATTCTTATTTTCTACCTTATTTTATTTTATTTTTTATTTTAATTCATTTTATTTTATTTTCTTTTATTTTATCTTATTGTATTAAATTTTTTTAAAATTTGCTTTATTTTATTTATTATTTTTTATTTCTTTCCTTTGTTTTATTTTATTTTATATTGTTTCAATTTGTTTTAGATTATTTTATTATATTAATTCATTTATCTAATTTTATTTTATTTTAATTAATTTATTTCAATTTTTTATTTTATTTTATTTTATTTTATTTTATTTAATTTTAATTTTAATTTTAATTTTAATTTTAATTTTAATTTTAATTTTAATTTTAATTTTAATTTTAATTTTAATTTTAATTTTAATTTTAATTTTAATTTTTTTATTTTATTTTATTTTATTTTATTTTATTTTATTTTTTTTATTTTATTTTATTTTATTTTATTTTATTTTATTTTATTTTATTTTATTTTATTTTATTTTATTTTATTTTATTTTATTTTATTTTATTTTATTTTATTTTATTTTATTTTATTTTTTTTTTATTTTATTTTATTTTATTTTATTTTATTTTATTTTATTTTATATTATTTTATTTTATTTTATTTTATTTTATTTTATTTTATTTTATTTTATTTTATTTTAATTTATTTTATTTTATTTTATTATATTTAATTAATTCTTTTTTAATGTTTTATATGCTTTGAAAATTTTTAAATTATTTTAATTTTTATCTTTGTTTATCTTTTTCAAATCATTTTATTTTGTTATTATGGTTTTATTTACTTATAAAAAATTGAGGAAAATTAAAAAGCCCATGAAAATTTTATGTGAAAATCTGCTTGACAAATAAAGCATAATAAATAAGGCAGAAATGCAATAAATTTGCGAATTGGCGATTTATTAAATGCACAAAACAGCAAAAACAACAAAACGCTCTGGCTGCCAACAGCCGGATGAGCTTGCGAACGAGCACCTTCATCAAGGCAAATCAAATCTGTTGACAACAATGCTGTCTGCTAAGCTGCAATACATTCACACATTCATACAGACACACACATTCACAATAGTATATATTATTTACGCATGCTGGCGTTGACACTGTGACGCGCGTAGGGACAATGACGCTAGGCGCGGACAGAAAACCAACCACCCACCGTCTTGCGGTATTATCCTGAACGAACCCTCTCACCTCCTGCCGCGAAGAGAGCGGATGAGATGACAGAAAAATTCTCGACGCGGCCAGTCAGTCAGCCAGCTTTCGCCACCCCACCTCACACCCACTTTTTTCGCATTGTTGTGACAATGTCAAATTTGAATGTAATAATTCTCTGAGTTTTCCCTGACGCCAGTCGCAGTTATTGTTTATTGTCATTTTTACTTTTTTATATTCCCTTCACCTTCTTCACCACCACTTTTCCTGTGTTCACCGTGTTTTTTGCATGTACGAGTACGCACTGTCATCTCTTGATTTATTACACCGTCAGCTCAATAACTTTGCGCGCTTTTCTGCAGAAAGAAAAATTGTCGCCTTTTATTTAAAGATATAATTATGAATACTTTATGTGTCATTAAGTTGAATTATACTTAAAAACCACAGCTGGACAGCCTCGGTTAGAGGGACAGCTGGACAGTTGGACACTTGGACAGCTGGACAGCTGGACAGCTGGGTGCATGAACTGTAGCGGCCGAGACCAACAGAGACCAGACAGGCGGGTGACAATACCCGCTGATATATGTACTCGTATGACAACTGTCGACCAGCTGGTGATGCGTGTATGTGTTGACATTTTCTCAGAAGCAATTGAATTGTAAAGAATGACATTGTGTTTATTTAAAATGCCACCCACTTTACGCAGGAAAAACAATGGCCATGCGTCTGCTCGAAATAAGATACTGCTCTGTTACCTTCAGTTTAAGTTAAGTGTTTTCTCTATAACAGTACTAGTTATGTATGGGTGCATGTTACTCATTATGCAAGTACAAATGTACGTGTAAAAAACGTATGCATCAGCTGGTGATGGTGTTTCAACTGAGGACATGTGAATGTGCGTTAAATTAACTACAGAAGGTACAAAAGATATTTAAAAAAAAATAATTTATTAAGAGAAGATTTTATTAAAAATAAATAAAAATTAAAATGAAAGAAATTATATATGTATATGTATATAAAAAAATTTTGAAAATAAAAAATATATGAAATGTTAGTAAAATTTATATAAAAAATTTTAAAAATTAAAAAAAAATTATTATAAAACAATTTTAAAAATAAAATATTTTTGGGCAAAAAAAATAAAAACTTACAAACCTTATATGAGATGAATTAGTGGGAAAAGGTCCAAAATTTTCCAACATTGAAAAGAAAAATTGGAAAAAAATTAATACTAAAAATAATAAAAAACACGATAATTACCAAAACATGGAAATAAAACAATTAAATAAAAATTAATTAAAATTAAGTGAAAAAGTTGCAAAAGTTAATCATACATACATATTCTACTAATTGACAAAATATAAAAAAGTAAAATACATAATTTTAATCCAAATTAATGAAAAGTATATGTAATAATATAAAAATAATCCGAGTTACAAAAAAAAAATTAAAAAGGATATAAATTAAAATAAAAAAATAATGAAATAAATTAAAGCAAGCAATTTTTTTTAATAACAAAATTAACTAAATAAAAAATAAAAATTATTTAATCCAAAAATGGCAATAAAAATTAAAATGGAAAATGAAACAAAAAATTTAAAAATAAAACATTTCAAAAACGTGAAGGTAATAAAATTACCAAAATATAATTAAAAAATTATATGAAAAGTAGATTGTAATTAAAATTAAAATAAAAATATCAA
This sequence comes from Ceratitis rosa, assembly GCA_037013455.1. Taxonomy (NCBI): domain Eukaryota; kingdom Metazoa; phylum Arthropoda; class Insecta; order Diptera; family Tephritidae; genus Ceratitis; species Ceratitis rosa. Next base: position 33,083,319 of record JAWMAG010000004.1, read on the forward strand.
AATAATTTATATTTATAAAAGGCTTTGTCCTGAATGACTAACGGTTTAACCCATCATTGATCGTAGAGATCTGAAACTTAGAGAAGGTGTTCTGCGTATGACTTAAGTAGCGGTTAATAAAAGATTTTCCGGGATATGGACCTGAGACCGATCTATGCGAAAAAAATCGAATTTATTTTTAAATCGTTCTATTTTACTGGGAAACAATTCTTCTTGCGTTTTTTCTTATCGCTTGATTTACACGTATATAAGATGTTGTACAGAGGTAGTTCTGTGTCTTCCGGGAAGTGACCCTGGAGACGATAATTTCGAAAAATCTTGTTTATTTACACGGTACCGAGGTAAGTTTACGCCCAAGTTAAGATGGGGAAGACTTTTTCTTTCAGAAATTATTCCTGGAATCCATTAGATGGTCTGGTTTTGTTTTATTTATGAAACATAGATGGATCTTTGTTTAAGTAAATGTATGAAGAAATTTTGTTTCGGACCGATCTAACTGAAAGAATCATATTTACGGTTCGATTTGCTTTAAATCTGAAAAATAGAAAACTCTAATATTTGTAAAAGTTTTATTTCTTTTTCATACTTTTTAACATAATAGTTTATAAATTATAATAAAATTAATAACATAAAATACAAATAAAAGACTAATTAGAACCATCTTCAAACTCCTTACGGACGTAGAAGACATTACATTATTAAAAATTTATAAATATAAATAATTAATTTCAACCAATAATGAAAAATATCAGAAACAGATAAAAACTTGAAAATATATTTAAAAATATACAAAAAAGTCAAAATTTAGAAAAAAAAATTAAATTGAAAAAAGAATTGTCTTAAATAAAAAAATCTTAGTCAATAAAAAAATAAACGTTTCAAAAGAAATAAGAAAATGTGTTTGAATATTTTAAAATATCCACAAAAATAATAATATTAAACAATAATAAAGGAGACTATAAGAATCTCTAAATTTAGAGCTAAATCAGAAATATTTGGAAATTTTTAAAACATAAAAAACACTTGAGCTCAAAAAATTTTAAATATTACATTAAAAAAAATTTTGAAAAATTAAAAAACTGATTAAAAATCTTAACAAAATTGGAATATTTTAAAAAATGTATAAAACGTATTTTCTCCAAAAAAATTAGAAACATTGAAACACTGAAAGGAGCATTTAAAAAAAAAAATAAAAACAAATATTAATACAAAATATTAAATAAAATTTTTAAAAGGCAGTTAAAATAAAATTAAAAATAAAGAACAAACGATACACTTTTACTCATTCCTGTACATACGAATGTATGTATACAATTACATATGTACATATACACAATTGTATGTGGATAAGATAGCGGAATATTTCTTAAAAAAAGATTAAAAACACAATAAATTGTTTATTTACGTATCAGTTCCGTTGATGTACTATGTTTATATCTGATATATATATTTATATATATATATATATTATAATGTACATACTATGTATATGTATACACTGGTGTGCCTACATCTCACTGTCAATCTCTTTGCTTAACACCACGCAACGCTGTTAAGCGTTTATCTTTCTTAAATGCTTGCATAAATATACACAATTGTTTTGTATTTATATATACATATACATATGTATATACCTTATTACACATTGCATTTAAGGTCACCACTGACACACCTCGCCTTGATGGCCTGCAACTGCTGTTGTAGAAAAGAAAAAAAAACCGCTCACAGGCAAACTAATATATAGGTATATATCAACATATATATCATTCACTATACATACATACCTGTAGCTTTACAAAATTCGGCCTCTATATTTGTTTAAACAATTTTCGCCATACTTATTGACCTCGAAAGCATTATTCCCCATACTCCTCCCTTCCCCACGCCCTCGCACACGTCGCTCATATATTCAACAATTCTACAATATTTACAATATATCTGTATATTTGTACGTTGATTCATCTCTCTATAAAGCAGCATGCGAGTGTAAACAAATTAAAAAGAAGGCGAAGGAAAAGCCAGCAGTGCTGCACTTTACCGGCTGTACTATTTATTTGACCATTGATTTTGGCAGCCGTAGCCGAATTGATATGTACCTATGTATGTAGTAAAAACAAAACAAAAATAACAGCATGGTAATTGAAGCAGAGCAATGTAGCAGAAATCTCTGCATTTTTTCCAATTTTCCAATTCAACGAAAAGTTGCGCACACAAGCAACAACAAAACCCTTTTATTCGATTTTACTTATGGTATTTCGTTTTAGTTTTTTTTTCATTAAAAATTTATTTTTCTCTAATTTGCCTTAATTTATCTAAATTTTTTATTTTTGGAGCGCAGTTTTTATTTTTTTGTTTTCTTTTTAATTTTTCATTTTTTTTTTCTTTTAATTTTTCTTCGTTATTTTTTGTATAATTTTTTGGAATTTTTTTTTTCGTTTCTTTTTTTTCTTATTTTCTTTTAAATCTTTTAGTTAGGTTTTCTTTACTTTTTTCCACATTAAACACTGATTTCCTCAACAGCCGCCAGTGCTTGGTTTTCAAAAGACAAAAATAAAAATAAAAAAAAAAAATCAAAAAGGAATCATTTTCAAAAAGTTTGAAATCAGCCAACACGTCGGACAAAACATTTAAATTTTTTCCCAATTTTCCTCTTTACAAAATGCTCTCTTCTTTATGTGCATGCGTGTGTGTTTTTATTTATTTTTTTTTTTTTTAATTTTCTGCAGACCCAAAAACTTATTGGCATTTGTCCAAATTTCATGGTTAAACCAGGGGAAGACCAACAGGCAACAGCACCGCGGCAATGCGGCAGACAGCGCAACAGCGCGCTAAAAGCAGCTATTTGGCAGATCTAAAGCAGTGCTGAGTTAGCTTGGTTGAGACACGATGGTATTTTGGCACATTTCGTTCGGCATTTTGGCCACTCGTAGCGCGTGTTGTACGTTATTGCAGATGCTTTTGTTTATTTTATTTTATTTTTATTTTTTTTCGATTTGATTGGTCTGCTAAGTTTGAAAAGTTTATTCTATTTTTTTATAATTTTTTTTATAAATTTTTTTTTCTAATTTTTTGTTTTATAAATTTATTTTCTTTTTGTTTAAGTCTTTTAAGTTTTATTTTGTTTTTAGAATTTTTTCCTTTATCCCTTTGTTTTTTATTTATTTTATTTTTATTTATTTTTATTTTTTTTTTTTTGTGTGGTTCTTTCGTCTAATGGTGGTCGCTTCAATGCCGCTTTTAATCGTTGTCGATGTCTTTTCAGCTTGTTTTTGCTTTTTTTGTGTTGTGTTAGCTATGGTATTTATTTTAGCTTCTTCTAAATTTTTAGCAGGAAGCCATTTTGTGCTTCAGTTCTTTTGTTTTTTTTTTTTATTCTGTGTATCAGAATCAGAATAAGTTTATTTAAAGTCCTCTTTAATTCGTGAAATATTTTTAGGGAGAATAATAGAACAGGCAGAGCAATCCATTTTCAAATGGATTTCTCAAAACTTGAAACCAGAAACCGTTGATACTGAAGAAGTTCTGTCATTGGCTTCTCATACGCCTCATACTCAAAAGGCACTTAAGTACTGGCACAAAGTGTGACTTTTAATCATTTTTTTTCTTGGTTAGATCGAAACCCAAACCATTTTATAGACTCTAAAGTGTGGATTCTCTTTTGTCGATTTTCGAAATTGGTCATGAAGTCCTGCGCTTAAAAGTGGAGTTCAGCGACAAATAATAGACGAAATGAGGAACGAAATCGATCATTTGATCTCAGTTGTAAGCTCAAACCGTACTTTTTAATTACACGTATAACTATTAACATTTTATATAGGTATAATTTTCGTAGCTTCTTCAAACACAAAGAGTCATCTGATACAGGTGACTGTCACATAATTTTGGAATCCTTAATATTTGGGGATCGTTTGTCTCTCTCAATGAAATAGGCATTTCGCCCTATTTCTCTCTCTCCTTTTCTCTCTCTCTCTCCCTCTCTCTCTCTCTCCCCCTCTCTCTCTCTCTCTCTCTCTCTATCTCTCCCTCTCTCTCTCTCTCTCCCTCTCTCCCTCTCTCTCTCCCTCTCTCTCCCTCTCTCTCTCTTCCCCATTCTCTTTCTCTCCCTCTCTCTCTCCCTTTCTCTCTCTCTCCCTTTCTCTCCCTCTCTCTCTCCCTTTCTCTCTCTCCCTCTCTCTCTCCCTTTCTCTCTCTCCCTTTCTCTCTCGGCAACACGTATTCTTTGAACATTGAAAACAAGTAATATATCTTTTTACCACGATTATTGATGGCGAGAGTCTGACCATGTGCGCTATAATTGAAAATGTTTTGAATATGTTGCATAAATACGGTCTTAGCCTCAATACAGGATTTCAGCTTCTCCTGGCAAAAAACGAAACATCTGCTGTTTTCATCCCTCTATTTCCTGTGTAGCCATCGCTATACACCCCATAAATCGAAAGAAGAGATAAGTTTTCTTGATTTCTTTTAGGGCAATGGTTCTTTAGGGAGAGAGAGTTCCTGATCAAACACAGTCTCCTGGTATTTTTTTATATGTTTCCGCGTGAGAAATCAATCTGGAGAAGGGTTGGTACTCAGATTTTTAACTCGAGTGCCTTAAACCAAATTAATTTTTAATTTTTTTTCACCTTCAGCCATTCATCAGTGCTCGGGACCGGTACTCAGGGCATGCAGCCATACCTCAAACAGGCCCATAAATATTCCACCCTTTTCGTTTGCTAAACTTTTAGTTACATACATGACATCATAACTTTTACGCAAAGAGGTGACATACATTGCAATAAAATATTAAAAGAATGTCTATTAGACCTCAAACATACCAAAAAAAAAAACAAGAACAGCAACAATACACACACTCACTCAGCTATCCACAAATTGACAGGCAATAATATTGTAAACTTTTTCGGCGGCTAAGTAAATACTTGAGTATGTGGGCGGGCGGCGAAAGTTCTCTACGACCTATTCGCCTTCCCGTCTCTTCTCTCTTGCGCTCGCCGTAGCTCTATATCACACAATAGTCGAATAAAAATAGATAAACTACAGATGATGAAATGAAAAAAAGTGAAAACATACTTTGTTGCATGCACTTAGAGGCACAATATATATATATATACGAATGCTTGCAACAATCGGTGGAGGGTTTCTTTATAGCCATTGGAGCTCTTAGCGGACACGTACTCGACATGTGTGCTTTTTTTAGTTGCTTAGAATTGATTTTTTTGTTGTTGTTGCTTTTTGTTGTAACTCAAACTGTCAATACTTGTTTTGTGGTGTTTTTTTTTTCTTAGAAAAAAAAATTATTTATTTTCAAAGATGCCACTTTTGGTGTGGCCACTACTGAATTTGCTGCCTTGTCTCGCCTTGTCTTCGCGGTTCTTTGCCGATCTGTCAGCTCTTCCGTTGGCCCACTGTTGGTCCGCATAGCTTTTGACGTGCGAGGTCACTTGGCTCGTGGTAGCTCTTTGCTATTGCCTTATACTAATGTTGTTGTTGCTCTTGTAGCTGCTGCTTCTTCTTCTTTTTAATTTTGCTACTCAACAACTTGGACGCAGTGAATTATGCACACAAACACATGCATACATACATACATACATACACTATATTTCTATACATGCATTGTTGCTTATTTTTGTACAAAATTAAAAGAGGCTGTCAAATGGGGCTGTTGTTGTAGTTGTTTCTGCTGCTGTGCACACATACAGTTTTCAAATCGACTGATGGGCAGATTGCTGTCAATGTATATGGATGTATGTGTGTGTGTGTGTGTGTGTGGTTTATTTTGGTTATTGTTTACCGGCTTGTGGCTTGTGGCTCTTCAATTACTTATGTTGTTACTGTTTGTTGTTGTTGTTACATTGAGTGACATTTATTGCCAGCATACCATTGCCATCGGCAACAAATATATGTAGATTTGTACACGCATACATCATATGTCTGTTTGTGTGCTTACCGCTTGTCACACTGTCGAACTGTCACAGTGGTGGTGGCAACTGTTGTTGTTGTTGGCTGCTGCATTGCGCGCCCAATGCAAAACAAAACATTTCACTTAGTGTATTCTTTTTTGTGGCTGATATTGTTTGTTTTATTTTTTTTATCTCTTTTTTGTTTTTGTTTTTTTTTTCATACTCTGTGTTGTTAGCTGGTGCAGATAGGTAGTGTTGCTGGCGCATTTTTTCACCACTCAATTGAATTTGTGTTTTATTTTTGTGGGCCAAGGCAATTTCTTTGACGTTATTCCCTAGCCGCTGAGTGATGCTGTAAAGTGGTGAGCGCGCACAAAAATTGTATGGTGGGCCTTTTGTTGTTCGTGGAATTATTAGTCAAAAGAAATTGCGTTAAACTAAAGAGAACGTCTGTTTGCCATAACGATGGAAAATGCATTTTAAAAACTGTGATAATTGTTTATAATGAAAGAAAATTATTAAAAATAAAAAAACAAAACTTTTAATAACATAATGAAGAAACTAAATTTGATTTGGCTTCACTTTATACGGTTTTTTTCTAAATTTTTTTTCTTCATATTTGTATTTTATATTATTTTATTTAATTTTTTTTCATTTTATTTTATTTTTTTATTTTATTTTATTTCATTTTATTTTATATTACTTTAATTTTTTCTGTTGTGTTTTATTTTATTTTATATTACTTTATTTTTATTTTATTTTCATTTATTTTATTTTATTTATTTTATTTATTTTATTTATGTTATTTTATTTTATTTTATTTATATTATTTTATTTTATTTATATTATTTTATTTTATTTTTTTTTATTTTTTTTTATTTTATTTTATTTTATTTTATTTTATTTTATTTTATTTTATTTTATTTTATTTTATTTTATTTAATTTATTTTATTTTATTTTATTTTATTTTGTTTTATTTTATTTTATTTTACTTTATTTTATTTTATTCTATTTTATTTTATTTTATTTTATTTTATTTTATTTTATTTTATTTTATTTTATTTTATTTTATTTTATTTTATTTTATTTTATTTTATTTTATTTTATTTTATTTTGTTTTTTTTTTTCATTTTATTTTGTTGTATTTTATTTTATTTTATTTTATTTTATTTTATTTTTTTTTTATTTTTTTTTATTTTATTTTGTTTTATTTTATTTTATTTTATTTTGTTTTTTATTTATTTCTTTATATATATGTTTTTAATTAATTTTTTTTTATTCATTGATTTTATTAACACAATTCTTTGTGTTAAAAAGTGAAAAGGTATAAATAAATATATATGAAAATAAAATATATTTAAGAACAATTTTAAATCTTTCCAATTCCAAAATTCCACTAAGTTTAACTCAATTTTTCTCATTTGTTTCAGTCCCATTTTAACGGAAAGATTTTTAACTCGTTTCAAAAGTAAGGTAAGTGTGCTTTTTAGAACATTTAATGCAATTTGTAAAAATTAAAACTAAAAAAACAAAAAACCAAAAGAATTATCTTTAATGCTAAAAGGGTAAGAAAATCAAAAAATAGATGGTTTTTAAGAAAATTTATATGTTTTCGTAAAAAATCTATGCCCAGACTGCATTTATTGGATATAAACCCCTTTTTTTAATGTATAATTTTCTTATTTTTAGATAGTTTCACTTCTGATTTTTAAATTTACCCCTCAATTTTTCTGAAAAAACTGTAGTATTAAAAGATGAGTAAGTTTTTCGACCATCTTAAATATTAAATTAACTCTTTTGCAATATTTTTCGAAACAATATTTTCCATTACTTTCTAAATTTATGTTTTCTTTGAATCAAAATGGTATAAATAGTTTGCCGCTCTAGGCTTTGATATTTACATATGTACATATGTGTATGTGTGTGTATTCGCCCTGACATATTTTCTCTATACTGTTATATTAAAATAATATTCACCATTTTTTGCAACACAACCACAAGCAAAAAGAAAAAAGAATGGCCAAACATCATCACCACCACAACATCCCCTTAAAGCCGCGTACAACAAACAACCTTCACTTCCGCCCTGTGACCGGCACTTGTGGCAACAACGCTACTTAAGTGCACGCACACATACACATGCATATGTATACATTTGTACTAACGTCATCAGCTGGCAACCAACCACTCATATGAGCCACCAACATATGCTAATTCCCTCTTGGCTGATTGTGGCTGACTGCGGTTGTCGCCGCGTCGTTGGCCTACTGCGTCATTGCGCCTTGACGCGCCAGCTACGCCGAGTCGCTAGCACCACTTTTTGTCACATTTCACTTTGTATTATTAGTCACTCTTCTGTAGCGGTGGTGCTGTTGAATGAAGCATTTGGATGTTGGGAGGTGGGGATGATGGTGTTAACTGAGGTGGTTGATGTTGGCGGCTTTGAAGATGGCGACGCTGTTGTTGGCAGCGGCGTTGATGTCCTCGAAGATCTAACCGCAGTCGTCGTCAGCACTAACACCTTCTTCTTCGCCCCGTTCCAGCCCCAAGTGTCACTCAACTCACTGTCCACTTGAGTTCTCGAGTGCCAGCACATTCAATTTGTTAGCGCGCGTACATACACGCACACGACTAAGCACGTCGACTTAGTGAGTATGTGTGGGGATGCGTGTGTTTCTGTGGTTAATTTGCTTGACTGCATACATACATACATGCGTGTATGTCTACATGTGTTGACTCTTTGCCGCCTATGTCATTGCTACGGGCATGCGTTACTATGTAAATTTACACACACACAGCTTGTTTGCGAGGTCGGCACCGGATGTGCGGCGTTGTGTTCCAATTTTCTTTGCGGTGACGCCATCTTTCAGCCATCTTCACTATCTTCTCAATTTGGTTAGCCTCACGACTGGCGGTGCTATGTATGGCCGTCTGTTTGGTTGCTCGCAAGTTTGTTTGTTTGTTTATTTGCTCGTTCGCCTTAGCTGCCTGACACTGCGAACAGCGCGTAGCGATTCATCAGTTTCGTTCTATCTTCGTTTTTCCCTTTCTTTTGCCACTTTCTTTAATTCGTTTGCATTTGCTGTTGAACGCTGGCTCCAAACTGCGTTCATATCTAGTTATGTTATGTGTCTGCGCGCTTAAATCCCCAAACAATTTGACATTTTTTCGCCATCCTCGCTGTGAATTTCATTTACTTATGGTTTTTTACTAACAAAATATCCGGTTTATGCGGCTGCCGCCTCCATTTTCTTCTCGAAATTGTTTTTTTCGGTGCCTCTAGTCCTTTTCCAACTATTTTCACCCTCCATTTGTTTATTTTTGGTTTTTCCCTTATTAACAAATATATTCTTCTGTTTACTTTACCGCGACAGGATTTTTTTTATATATTTAACCTTATGCGCTTGATTAGCTTCCGGAAGAGGAAGAGTGGCAGGTAGACGGACCGTTTGGTCATGGTTTGTGAGCCTCTGGTGGCTGTGGGAAAAGAAAAGTGAAAAGCTTTTTCGTTGGAAATGTTTTCGCTGGAAATTACTTTTACAGCTCCCAATTTTAAATAGGAATAAAATTTATTATAATTTTAATATTGAAATTGTGTGAATTAAAAATTTAAGGTAATTTAAACTAACCACCAGGGAGCTGTGAGGAATTTCTCAACGGAAGTAAATTTAAAAGGACTATAAAATTAGATATTTTCATGTTTTATCACAATTGTTTTTAGGTAATCCAATATTTTTGCCTAAATTAGTTTTTACAATAGTCTTTTTTATTTTTAATTATTATAATTTTTTGTATTTTATTTTCTTTTATTTTATTTTATTTTTTTTATTTTATATCACTGTACTTTATATTATTTTATATTTGCTTACATTGTTTTATATTACTTAATTTTTATTTACATTATTTTATTTTATTTTATTTTATTTTATTTTATTTTGTTTTATTTTATTTAATATTTTTATTTTATTTAATTTTATTTTATTTTATTTTATTTTATTTTATTTTATGTTAATTTATTTTATTTTATTTAATATTTTTATTTTATTTAATTTTATTTAATTTTATTTTATTTTATTTTATTTTATTTTATTTTATTTTATTTTATTTTATTTTATTTTATTTTATTTATTTTATTTTATATTATTTTATTTTATTTTATTTTATTTTATTTTATTTTATTTAATTTTATTTTATTTTATTTTATTTTATTTTATTTTATTTTATTTTATTTTATTTTCTTTTATTTTATTTTATTTTATTTTATTTTATTTTATTTTATTTTATTTTATTTTATTTTATTTTATTTTATTTAATTTTTTTATTTTGTTTTATTTTATTTTAGTTTATTTTATTTGATTGTATTTTATATTATTTTATTTTACTTTATTTTTATTTTATTTTATTTTACTTTGTTTTTATTTTATTTATTTTATTTTATTTTATTTTATATTATTTTATTTTACTTTATTTTTATTTTATTTATTTTATTTTATTTTTTTTTTTTTTGTTTTATTTTATTTTTATTTACTTTATTTCATTTTATTTTATTTTTTATTTCATTTTATTTTAACTTATTTTATTTTACTTTACTTTATATTTCTAACCATTCAACATTTTTCAAACCAATCACCTCATCACTTTCAACAAATCTCCCATTCGTCCCCACGACATTACAAATTCATTTGTACATATTTGCTATACGCTTCAATTCGCTCGCCAGTTCAACACCAATAAATAAATCCCCAGTGAATGAATGGCGAAGACCAACTATTTTAAGAGCCGCGTTGAGCGATTTACGGTCATTCGTACGCTCTACTGCAAAGTACCACCGAAAGACAACCAAGAACATTGTCGAGAAAGACACAAAGGATCACAGCAAGCGAACAAGCAGGATGAAAATATTGAAAGCAGGCACATCCACACCTATAAATATACAGTATATCATGATAAATAGCATTTCTGCTTACATTGAATTGCTTTTCACGCGCACATTGGTCATTCATATACACAATTCTTATAACGTGTGTGTGGTAAAGCTACCAGTCCATGCTATCGACGTTGGATTAAGAAGATTCGTGCTGCTTCAGTGCATTGATTGCTACTCGGAGGCAGCAATAAATCAACTGAAGATTTGCAACAAAACCATACAAGTAATACTCGTATATCCAAATATAAGAGAATAATAAAAAATTAAAAATAAAGAGAAGAAATCCTTTTATCAATTCACAGCAACGCCCGCGATTGAAACGATTGAATGCAGCCGCGTACAACTCACTCGCTTTAAATTATTCCTTAAGGATATCTTTGTACTACGTGGTGGTGGAAACGCAGATAAATAGCTCTCACCTATACATATATTGTACATGTTTGAACGTCTGTACGGATAATTGTATTGAATCTGACAGAGCTTTGGGAAAAATATGATAACGACGAAATGATGCTGAATCGATATGACAGATTTTTATTTGAAATGTTTCTCTTTTTTCTTTTCAATGGATATATAATTAAAACAAAAAGCATTAAATAAAATATGTTTAATTAAATTAACTCAAGATCAAAAATATAATACAATAGAAAAATTTAAATAACTATATTAAAATAAAAGAAAGAATTAAATTAAATTAAATTAAATTAAATTAAATTAAATTAAATTAAATAAAATAAAACAAAATAAAATAAAATAAAATAAAATAAAATATAATTAAATAAAATAAAATAAAATAAACTAAAAAAAAAGGAAATAAAATAAAATAAAATAAAATTGATTCAAATTAAATAAAATATTAAAATAACAAAATTAAATCAAGTAAAATCAAAAAAACAAAAAAAAACATGAAAGAATGAAATGGTGTCAATTAATATAAATGAAATAAAGCAATATAAAATAAACCAAAAAAAAGTAAAAGAAATAAAATAAAATGAAATAAAATAAAGCAAAATAAAACAAAATAAAAAAAAACTAAATCAAATTAAACAAGATAAAATAAAATAAAATTAAATATAATAAAATCAAATTAATCAAAAAAAAAAAAAATAAAAAATTAATAAAAAAATGAAATGGTGGCAATTAATATAAATGAAATAAAGCAAAATAAAATAAAATAAACCAAAATAAAAAATAAGAGATATAAAATAAAATAAAATTAAATAAAATAAAGCAAAATAAAATAAAACTAAACTACACTAAATTAAATAAGTTAAAATAAAAAATATAAAATAAAATTAAATATATTTAAAACTAAATATAATACAGATACATATATATAGATTTATAAGTTTATTGAAAATGATTGACATTTTTTTACAAACATTCTTAACCATAACAAAATGCTACCATGTGTAATTCCTTCATCCACCTTTCTTCAAGCGATTTTATTCTTTTTCACCACCTAGTAAAGCCGTTGTCAAGTATTTTGACCTCAATTGATAAAAATATATGTATAACAAGAACAAATCGCTCAAATGTGACCCCAACACACAAGCCAATTCAAACCAAAAATCCTTTAAGCTCAACACATGGCGTGTCCATGAAAGGACACACTCACACAACTACAACAAATGTCAAATTCTCGTATAGTAAATTACCATGTAGCTCATTTGAATACATGACACTCTCACTTTGCTCGCAGCCATGCCATTGACTCAAACTCACACAGGCTCAAGCATATGCCAAAAAGCATTCATCAATTATCAGATGAATTGAAAAACACAGAGGCAACCATAAATTTGTCAAAAACACTGAAGAGAAAATCTTTCAACTGCAACATATGTGATCTTTCAGAAGACCGTGAATGTGTGTGCGTGTAAATATGTATGTACGTGTATGTTTGAAAAATTACTCAAAGCTTAAATACTTGGCCTACTAAATGGGTGAACTAGCAATAAAAGTACAAAACAGAAGGCTAAGCGAAAGCCACTATAGTAAATGTCCTTGTGGGAGAATTTCGATTATTTTTTATTTTTTTATTTTTACTTTTAGTTTTTTTTATAAATTTATTTTTAACATTCTTGTTGCCAAAGATTTGCATGACCATAAGCTAAGTTGCCATCATAAATGTGTTAAGTGCAGCTGGCAGTCAGCTTGCATGGGTTATTCATATATATATGTTTGTATGTACACGTATGCATGTACTTGTGCATTTTTGTAGGCCATGGTAGACAATCTGAAAGGCTTAAGGCATCAAAAAGTGATAAAAAGCGCAATGTTGGCAGAAAATAATTTGGCCTCACGACAATTGGCTTTCATACACGCCGATGGTGAATGATGCTTGGTTGGTGACCTTCAACTTTGACACCTTTTGAAGATATAATGAAGGCATATAAATAATTGAAGTATTTTTTCCTTGTAATTTCTCAATACTTTGCATGGCAGTTTTTGGTCAGAATATTTTTTTTTTACAATTTTCTTTGCTGTATTTGTTTTATTTTTTAATTTTCATGCCTCTTTTATTACATAGAATTTTTTTTTTTATGTAATTTTTTTTTTATTGGTATTTTTTATTTTTATATGTACTTTTTTTTTGTTTCTTTGTACTATTTTCCTTTGGCTTTTGACGCCTTATTTTTCTTTCTCTTTTTCCTTTCATTTTACTATCCTGTCCTCTTACTTTCACTTATAACACTTTAATTTTCTCGCTTTTGTTTTCAGTTTATTTCAAACTGTTGTTTTGTCTCTTCCATCAACGCTTCTTTATTCCTTAAATTTCCTCTACATTTTTTTCTTTTACTTCATTCTATATATATTTCTTCCCTGTACTTGTGTCTCATTGCAATCGAGCGTGTACTTTTTGTATTAACTTTTATACTCTTCCTTTTCCTCATTCTCCGATATTGCTTTACCTCGTGACATGTTTGCCATTTGCTGCATTGCAGTTTATGTTCACACACGCTCATATCTAAGTGTGTGTTTGTGTATATCCTGTGACAGGATATTCTTGTCTGCCCGGCTTAAATGCAAGCCAATTTAAAAGAACAATAGCCGAGACGACACATCGCCCCAATGGAAATCAATTAAGTTGAGTTGCTTTACTTGTCGTAGTAGTTTGTATGTTTATATGTATTTAGAATATATATTTATATACCCCACAAGTAAATTAATTTCAAAAAAATTTCGTATAAAAAGATCAAAAATTAAGGCAATAATTTATTATCATATTTTAATTTTTGTAACTCATTAAAGTTTCTAGGTAAAAAAATAAATAAAATTAAGTTGAAATAAAAAATTTAAAATTAATTATTCGTTTTGAATTTTTAAGAAATTTCAAACAAGCAAAAATATACCTTTCAGCTTTATATTTTATATTCCTCTCCCTCCATCTCGCCTCTATTTGTCACTTTCTGTCTATCTCTCTCACTTTTTCTACGAGTATATATTTATCTCTATATCCACTCCTGCTTAGCTCTCTCTGCTGCCGCTCATTGTTACTTTTCTATCATTTTCTTTATAGGTTGCTTTTCGACTCGCTGTAGTTCTTAACCACTTTGAAATATAGAAATTTTAAATTAGGCTAAAGCCACATATTTTTGGCCTAAAATCGGACAGAGGTCTAGAGTTCTCGGCTATTTCCCATTTTTATGATATTATTTTAGCACTCTAAGGTCTCCACGCTTAAATACCTAAAAAAATATAAGGTACTCTTATCTAATTTTATGGCCTACAACCGATTTCAAACGCCATCACATTACCATATTTTTTTCTCTCAATAATATTTAAAATATTTCTCCTGCAAGTACTCATTGCAATGCTTAGAGACACTGAATCACTAGATATGTGCAATCTTTTAATCTATAAATGCTATAGAGTACTTAAGTGCTTTATGAACTCTTCGCTTCGTCTACGCATCCTTTCGCACAATCAGTTATACATACACATACACATACATACGTAAGAGTATTTTCCGCCTGCTGGGACTACTCTGCTGCAATATACGTCACAAGCAAAATACTTAGTTGTGAGTGCAAATTGTAGTTCCTGCCATTTGGGCAAATGGACTGGAAAATCTTTTTATTAGCAAATAGTCCTGTCTTCAACAAACGCTAAATTGCTTCTGCGTCTGTGGGCGTGTGAGTGCTTTGTTGGATTGTTGGACACTCTCTCTTTTTAGTATTCATACGCATGTGAGCAGCGTGCTTCTGACAAGTCAAGTCTCTCTACGCCAATATAATGTGTTAGCAATATGGTGAGCAAAGAAGTGAGTTGGCATACATATATACATACATATATAGGTATGTGAGTAAGGAGTTTCAAAGTTATTGACATTTCTCTTCTTCTACTATGCGAATGCTTATCTTAACTTTTTATTGGATTAGTTTTTCATGCTGTTCTCTCTGGTCATCAATTCAGTTTTAGTTTTACATCACAAGTGAGCTACTAACTACTGACTTTTCATAATTCGTTTGCAATCAGGAAAATGCAATTAGTTCTCTCCCCACATTGATAAGCAATCAACTTGACTTTCCATCTAAAGTTTTATGTAAATATTTGTTGTTGGTAAGAAAAAAAAAATTTATCTACGTACATGGCCTTTGAGGTTTGCATTTAGAGAAAATAAAAAAAGTAAAATTTAAAAAATTATATAAAATAGAATAGAATAAAATGTAGTAAAATAACAAAAAATAAAAAAATTAAATTAAATTAAACTAAATCAAATTAAGCTAAATTAAATTGAATTAATTAAAATAAAATAAACTAAACTTAAATATACTAATTCAAATTAAGTATAATAAACCAATATATAGTTATAAAATAAAATATAATTAAATTAAATTAAATGCAACAAAATAATATAAAACTAAACAAAATAAAATAAAATAAAAAAATAAAATAAATACAATAAAATAAAAAAAAATAAAATAAAATAAAAAAATAAAAAACAATAAAATAAAATAAAATAAAATTAAATTTAATAAAATAAAATAAAATAAAACAAAATAAAATAAAATAAAATAAAATAAAATAAAATAAAATAAAATAAAATAAAATAAAATAAAATAAAATAAAATAAAATAAAATAAAATAAAATAAAATAAAATAAAATAAAATAAAATAAAATAAAATAAAATAAAATAAAATAAAATAAAATAAAATAAAATAAAATAAAATAAAATAAAATAAAATAAAATAAAATAAAATAAAATAAAATAAAATAAAATAAAATAAAATAAAATAAAATAAAATAAAATAAAATAAAATAAAATAAAATAAAATTAAATAAAATAAAATAAAATAAAATAAAATAAAATTAAATAAAATAAAATAAAATAAAATAAAATAAAATAAAATAAAATAAAATAAAATAAAATAAAATTAAATAAAATAAATTAAAATAAAATAAAAAAATAAAATAATAAAGTAATAAAAAATAAAATATATTAAATAAATTAAATGCAAAAAATTAATATAACAAAAAATAAAATTATATTTGTATTTTTATAAATAATAAACCAGCAATTAACACTGTCTTACGACTGAAAGTAGACGGATTATTTGCCTATTACTTCTTATTTACTGCTTAATACAACTGCTTTTGGTTATACACAAACCGAGTGCCTCGCTTAGTTATTATCAGTAATATGCCAGTGCAGTTAGTTAAGAAGGGATTTAATATTACAACAACAACAGTAATTATTATGACAAAAACAACCAACCAAACTGCCACTATATGTACAATCTTACCTGCCTACATGCATACATACATACAATTAAGCAGCCATTGTACTAAATTGTACCCTCGTGTTCAAAAAGCCATCAACACTTGAAGAATTCTTCACTAACACAAACACACCCACTCACATATCTAGAGAAAAAAAGAGTTAAGGTGACAAAAAGAAAAATTCGCTCAGAAAGTAAGTAGAATTTGCTAGCGAAATAAATAAAAGTAAGTGCAAAGTTGTCATTAAGTAGTCGCAGAAGTGTAAGAATTGGAATAAGTGCATGTGAGGTGCGAATGCGAGTGAAAAGGACGAAAGGCGGTATGAAATGGAAGAGAGTATAAATAGTTGAAAGAGCAAAACTAAGCACAACAAAAAGCAGCAATGCATTTAACTATAAGCAGTATAATATGTAAGAACTCACACACACACCCACGGCATAGCCCTTCACACATACAACCACTTTAAGGCAGTCAAGTAGCGTGTGCAAATATGAAACGCCTGTAATGATGTTGATGAACATGAGCATCAAGTGTTGGCATAAAATGAAGAAAAATAATAAGTTGGTGCACGGAAAATAGCAGCAAAGTGGTTTCCATGAAAGGAAAAGAATAAGAAATATAAGAATTGGAAATGGCACACAATAAAGTCTTGGAATAAACTCTAACATATTGGCAAGCAGCGTAGGTGCTGCAACAACAATAAAAAACTGTATAGCAAAGTAATGACATCAAATGAGCAACAAATACTTGAAGAAAATCTGAAAGAACGGACATAAGGCACGTAAGGCGCTCGTAAGGACATAGCGTTTCAATTACTGTTATTTGTATGTACTTACATAATATGTATGTATGTGCAAATATACTCACACTAATAAAGGTAGCAATTGTAAGTACTGCAAATATGTTGTAGAAAAGCGGCTTAAGCGCTATGTTGGATGTTAGTTGGGAGAAAAATCTTACAAATCAGACGACAAATGTAATAAAAATATCCGGTAGGGAATGTAGGCGGGTACAAAAATTTTGTTTATTTGAAATAAGTGATTCTAGATAATTTTTTATTTAACAAAGAGTTTCTTAAAGTTTTCTTCTTCAAAAGAAAATATAATATGATAATAAAATATTAAATAATATGTCTTTTGGGTTGTTTTTTTTTTCGGTGCAAACTAGATTTTTTTTTGCCAATGTAATTTAAAAAAAAAATGTATGCTTTTACGTATAGAAAATTATTTACCAATTAATAAATAAATATTTTTCTTAAGTATGTATTTGTTTCCTTAATTCCAGTCAAATACTTCGTAAGAAAAACATTAAACAATTATTATTATTTTTTTTTATTTGAGGCATTTTTGGAAAATTTTAAATATATTTTCTGTTTGATTTTTTTTTTAGAATTCTCATAGGAAAAAAATTTTATAAAAATAGAAAAACAAATTAAAATCTTAAACTAATACCATAAAAACTACCATAAAATAAATAACTTAAATATATAAAAAAAAATTAATAAAATTCGTTTTGGAAATTTTTTCTTATTTAAAAAAAAAAATTAATATGTTTATTTTTAAATTATTTTGTGTTTAATTTCTAAAACAAAAAAAAACCATATATTCAAAATATTTAAATGTATTTACTCCTCAACTGCTACTGTTATAACTACTTATGTAAGCTTATATAAAAATGCAGAATTTTCATGTTAATAATCATTTTTTTTTATTCTTAAGATGACAAGAAATTTTTAAGCAGGCTTTCTTTACTAAATCATATTCTCAGTCACATTTACCTACACTACTACCATACACATAACAAACACCTAATTCCTAGCAAATCCAAACTGAGTGGGTGCAATAAACCGCCGAAGGTATTTCTAAGACAGTCAAAAGCCGAAGAATGGCATGTAATGAACGACTGTGTGGTATTAGATTTTAGAAGAAAAGCGCAAAGTAGTGGTATTAATACCTACCAGTGGGTTAAGTGTGTCTTAGTTGAGCGAAAATGTTGAAAAAAAAATTAGCTGCCAAATTAGGGTGAGAGAAATGCAGACAACGAGTGCACTTTCACACCTATACTGCAACTGCAATACTATTCGCATGTTATTAGCTTTCAAAAATATTCTTACATATTCTAATATGCAACATTTTTTTTGTATGAATGAATGGCATAATATTTTTCAGTTGATTGAGAACTGAGAGAATATTTTTTGTGTACTTATTTCGTTGCATCGCATCATCATCAGAGGTTGCCTTTGTCACTTTTGCTAGTTAAAAGTGCGCTTCGCGTTAAATCTGCTTATCTGCACACCTCATGCCAGTCTGCAGAGTGAGAATAAAAGAAACTATTGAAACTTGCTGGTTTGAAAGCAGATATTTGTTGCAGTTGTATGCTTAATCAAAAGGTGAACTTGTAGGAAATGGTATAGGCAAAATATTCTAAAAAATTGCAGACAAAATAATAATAATAGAAAAAAGGTGTAACAACTTTTTTAATTAATTGAATCATGTTTATTTAAACTTGTTTAACTTAACTTAATTTTTTTATTTTATTTTATCCTCATGACTTTAAGTTTTTTCATTTTTTTATTTTATTTTATTTTATTTTATTTTATTTTATTTTATTTTATTTTATTTTATTTTATTTTATTTTATTTTATTTTATTTTATTTTATTTTATTTTATTTTATTTTATTTTATTTTATTTTATTTTATTTTATTTTATTTTATTTTATTTTATTTTATTTTATTTTATTTTATTTTATTTTATTTTATTTTATTTTATTTTATTTTATTTTATTTTATTTTATTTTATTTTATTTTATTTTATTTTATTTTATTTTATTTTATTTTATTTTATTTTATTTTATTTTATTTTATTTTATTTTATTTTATTTTATTTTATTTTATCTTATTTTATTTTATTACATTTTATTTTAATTTATTATATTTTATTTTATTTTATTTTATTTTATTTTATTTTATTTTATTTTATTTTATTTCATTACATTTTATTTTAATTTATTTTAATTTATTTTATTTTATTTTATTTTATTTAGCTTTATTTCACATCATTTTTGTATATTTCATTTTATATAAAATAAGTTTATTTAATTTAATTTTTACTTTATTTTCATTTTTTATTTTAGTTTATTTTATTTTATTCATTATGTTTTTTTCGTTTTATTTAATTTACTTTTTTATTATTTTTTTATTAAATAATTTTTTTTAATTTTTTCTTAACTTTTTCTTCTGTTTTCACTTTCCTATATATTGAATTAAATTCTGCATATTTCCTACAGGGCATTTGCGCTCAACTACCTGTACTTAACTGTGAATGCCTGCCTTTTATGCTCAACAATAGAGAACTTGATTGAGTATGCTGAATGAAAGGCTTTAATCTGCTGAGTGTCAGCATAGGTGTCGCACTGTCAGCTTGTTGTCATTGAGGAACAGTGAGTGGGGCTGATTTTTTCTGAAAGGGGACTTAAATCTTTTTTCCATTTTTTGAAAAAATACATACATACAATATATTTAAATTTTTAACTTAAAAGGAAAAATGTTTAACATTCAAAGAAATTTTTTTTTCCCGCTGAGTGTTCATATTATGTGTTCCAATTGAATCCTCCTATTACCTCCCTTAAAATATAATAAAAATATGATAAAACATTATAAACTAACCTCAATTTAGTTTCATATGAAGCTTCTGACCTATCGGCAGTTTAAATAAATAAATTTCACATTTCACTCGAGCCACTAGTTTTTCCGTTTTTAATTATTTTATTTTCAACCTTAGATCGTTCTACCCCTCACTTACTGCTTACATATGTATGTATGTATATACATGTCTCTGTCAAATTAGTTTATCAAATTTATTTGCTGTCTCAATTTGTGGCAAGTAAACTAATTTGTCACGTTTTACTTGTCATCAAAATGGTAGTGAGTATAATCTCTAAAGAACTGTGGCGTAGTAGAAGTTGAAAAGGACATACATACATACATATGTACAAGAGTATCCATAGATAAGTGTATGCTAGTAATAAAATACATATGAAGAAGTTTTTCGTGAGCACTTTTCTACACTTCTATGAACACTTATATTCATATATAGGTATACTTACATATAGCTTTAATTTTACTTATTTGCTTTCTTAAGCTTTTAATCCCAAATATTGCTCTTAAAATTTTCAAGTACTTAAAATGGTTTTAAAATCTTGCTTTATAATAAATAATCCGAATACGGTTAATTAAGTTTCGGTATTTGCTAAAATATCTAGTTTATCTAAAAATAAAGTAATATTTTCATTTAATTAAAACTTGTGACTTTTATCAGTGCAAGAATGTAAAAAAAAATATAAGAGAATTTTTTATCTCCAGTTTTTATTAAGAATCTTTAAATTTTGTTTAGCATAAAAAATACTATAAAAATTCATAAAGTGCTTACAGCATATAATGACGCTATTTTAGCAATAAAAAATTAAATAAAATAATTGAAAAAATGTTAAAAACTACTATATATAAAATATTTTTAATAAAAAATTGCAAAAAAAAATTTATTATTTATATATTTAGCGCTTTGTAGTCGCTGAAGCTACATTCTGCCAAAGCTTCTTCACCAATTTGTGCTGCGTATCTAAATCCAAATTAGTTATTATTATTTTGTTTTTGTTTTTTTGTTTTTTTATAACTTAATTTTCGTTAAATAATAAAAAAATAAACAAAAGAAAAATTATTTGGAAATTTTAATAATAAAAACACTCTATTAAAAATAATAACTTCGTAATTTATTTATTTTCTAAATAGTTTTAAAAATACAAACTCAAATTAAAATAAAATTTAAAGCCAACAAAAAATAAATAATTTAAGAAAAATGTTCAATATGTATAAAAATTACCTGAAATATTAAAATGTAAATATTTTTATAAAATGTAAATTTTTTCACAAAATCGTTTGCAAATAAAATTTCAGTAAGAAATCCTTTTTACACAAAAAAGTTATAAAAATCACCTGCATAGATTTTTACTGTTGGTTTGCGAAAAAGCCACAATTCAAATTTATTGCATTTGTTTATAGAAAAAACACAAAAATTCAATACTATTGGTTTCAACGCCTAAAAGTATATTTTATTATCACACCGAAATAAATTTATGCCAAATAAGAGTATTTTTTCATAGACAAGCATTTAGCTAACTATATAAATTTTTTATTTCTGAGTTTTTATGCATTTTAAATTGCCTAGAAAAAGCTTTCAGTTGTTTTCGTTTACAAAAGCACACAAATAAATATTTTAAAATTTCCTATTCTGATATAAAAAAATGCCAAATTGTTCATTTCCTTCCATATACACATACAAAACAATTATTTCTTTACATGCATAAGCCAATATATAGGAATATAGGTATAGTAAATATAATTGCTTGTAAAACAATTTTGTCAAACTGACCGCTGACAGCTTTATGAC
The DNA here is from genome assembly GCA_037013455.1 of Ceratitis rosa. Lineage (NCBI taxonomy): Eukaryota > Metazoa > Arthropoda > Insecta > Diptera > Tephritidae > Ceratitis > Ceratitis rosa. Next base: position 33,105,317 of record JAWMAG010000004.1, read on the forward strand.
CAACATTTTCCAACCATCAAAATAACTGGGAGAGTTTGGCCACAAAAGCCAAAAGTGATTTTTGCATTAAAAAACAAATTTACCAAACAAAAGTAGACATACACGCATTCACCTATACCCTAAGTTAAGTGTAAACAAATAAAGTTTTAGTTTTTTTTCTCCAAACATATTCGCCACAATTTGCCACTTATAATACACCCAACTTGTAACAATAAAACAAAAAATACAGAAAAATGGAAGAAAATTGTTATTGACTTTATTGCAAGCGTTTATATGCACATTTGTGTTTGAGTGTGTGTGTATGTGTGTGCATGTATGTAATATTTCTAAGTATTCCGTTTTAGTGTGCGTTAGTGTAGTTAATAAAAAAAGTTTCACTTGCATAAATTCATCAAAGTTTTTGTGTTTTTATGAATTTGTTGTTGTTGCATTTTATTATTTGCTTTTGCCTAACTTTGTCATCAACAATTTGAATAGCTAGCAACATAACCTTACTTTTTTCTTCCTTTCCACAGCAGCAGAAACTTTCAGTCACACTTTGTTTGCATTCTCAATCACCATTTGTTATTATGCTCTATACGAGCTATGCAGCTTTGCATACATGTATATACATACATACATGTATATTTACATAACTTTGTTCAAAAATTTTATCAATTTTGAAATAGCAAAGGAGCCCACTGTCACTGTATTCTACATGCAAACACATTCTCGTTCTAACATTTTTCTCACTCTCGCCTCCCCTCTCTCCGTTTCAGCCCTCTTTGTGTTGCTTTTGTTGCCTACAATGTCTGCCATATTTTCCATTTATTATCAACTCTGTGCACTGTATGTTAGCAATCTATGTTATTCAGCCTGTAAGTATGCCTCTTGTCAGGCGTGCATACACACGTGCTGGCACGAGCGCTTGTACATATGTATTCGTATGCATTGTATGTAGGTGTGTGTGTGCATACATGTACGTGTGCAGTCATGTGTAACTGACGCGCCATTGTTTGCCTGCCTGGCTGCCTTTTTATACTATTTTATGTATGCATCACACAGACATGCATACTCGTACATATGTACTCGTATACATGTGTATATGTATTTGTCTATTTTGTCTATTCATTCATTCAACAATTCATTCTTTGCCTCTTTGTATGTACGTATGTATGTGTAAGTCAATCAATCAATCAATCAGTGTTGTGAATAGGTCGTGCAATTTGGTTTCCTCTTTCCGCTCTCTCCCTCATTCTCGTTTTGATTACATTTTTTTTGTCTGTTATCATTGAAGCGCGTTCGAATAAACATGGCGTAGGCCACTTCAACTAACAACTTTTGTGGCAGTTAATTTTGCATTTTTTTGTTATGATTTCTTTTTTTTTATTAATTTTTTTGTTATATTTATTTATATCTACAGCTTGATGGCCTATAATGAATACTCAGACTGGTGTGAAAAAATACTAGTTTCATACTATTGCATTTAAAACTAGTTAAGTTTTAGTACTGGAGACATAATAGTATTTAAATACCCTAGTTCGAAAGTAGTATTTAAAAGTTATAACTATACCAGTTCGCATGTCACCAGTAATAGAAAAAACAAAAATTTATATCAAAACTACATCAATATTTTTTGTTGAATTTTAGCGTACAACAATTGTGTTTTTGTTCTTTATGTACTCAGTTATAATGTGCACTTTTATGTTTTACTTTTAACCGTCACAATAGTTAAATGTTTGGGGCTCGTTGCTATCATAAGTAAGATTCAAACTTCGTACCTGAGTCTCTGGGTATTTTTTTATTTTATTTCTACGAAGTGAAATTCATGTAAGCATGAACTAGTATTTCACTAGTATGTAGCTGATGCATAATAGTACATTATTTAAATGTTAAAAATTTCATTAGCTAACATGGGAAAGAGATGAAAAATGAGCTAGTAACACACTAGTGCACAAGAAAGATACTAGTATTTCTTTATAGTTTATTTGCTGGCCTTGTGCATCTAAACGCCCTTATGTTAAGTGTCATTGCAAGAACTGTGTACTCTGCTTGTACATCTATCATTGAATCATCTTCCTTTTTTTGACAGCAAAGCTTTGATTTTATTTGTGAAGACATTAATGTACTCGTACTATGTTAAATTATAGGCACTCTCATGAAGACAGTAATAGCATTAAATACCAAAAAAAGAAGGTGTTGTGAAAGCCATAGAGAGTTGAAGAATGTACAAAGGTCTAAAAATAATAATCCAAACATTTGAAAAGCTTTAAAAGCTAGCCGGACAGGTGAAGGCTCGAAAATTTCATAGATCGAAAGGATAGGGACTCAAGACCACAGCATACTCATATATGGTAGGAACAATAACAGCGATTTGGCGATTAAAGTAAAGTTCAGAGCATCCTAAATTCATACGGAGAATATTTCTCCTACATCCTTAATTGCAGTGCTGAAGATGAACACAGGAAACATATGGCTTTTATATACTACATAGGTTTTTCTCCAGTCAACGATGATAAAGTTTGAGTTACGACTGCTTACTTCAACAATAGTATCTCCACAGGAGCGGATGACCTACCGGTGAATTATGGCAGCAAATAGCTGACAAGGTGCATTTAACATCTTCTGTGCAAAATATGATTGCTCGAAAGCATGACTGACGATCGGAGTCTGCCTCTAAGCCTGCTATGCCTGAGTTTGGTATTCCCGCAAAACTTATACGACCGTGTTAACTGAGACGGAAGAATACCAGAAGAGTAGTCAGAATTAAAATGGATCTCTCCGAGCCGTTCGATGCTGATCAAGGTTTTAAACGAAACTTTCAAAGACTCTCTTTCGTAAGACTTTTTTATTTTAATGCTGGAGAAAATATTATGGAGCTGCAGAGCTAAGTAGAGCAGAATCAATCTCCTATAAGAGCGTGTTTAAAGAAATATATATACCTTTTTGAGGTTTTTTCTTGCAAAAATAATATGTCTTTAATTTTTTTCATATAAATTAAAAACGTTTAAAATTCTCTACAAGTAATGGAAATTATTTAAAAAAACATAAATGACACTGTCAAGGGTGTAGTACGCATAAGTATGACATTAAAAATTAAAAAAAAAAGTTAAAATAAAATAAAAGTGCTGCCTTGAGAGCAATAATGAATCCACTTAACAAAATAATAAATGCCACTAACGGTAATGAGAATGCAAGCAAAAACAAAGAAAAAGCTAAAAAGGACAATGTAAAGAAATTTAATGGCATAAAATAAGAAAAATAAGAAGTCTTAATTATATACATAAATATGTTTTAACAAACTTATTTTCACTCCGAAACAAAATCTGCATTATAAAAAGATGAAAGAAAAATTAAAGCGCATTCGTACTTTGCTGCTGACATCACGGAAATGCTAAAAAAAAATAAAAAATAACAATAAAAATTAGAAAAGTCCTGTCCTTCGCTAGTACCAAAAAATGGCTCACAATGCTGGTTAATTCATTGTTGTACAATAAATTCTACATACTATATTTACACAGGAAAAATTATGCAACTGAAATATATATTTAGGCTTCTATATATACAATTTAACAGAACACAGAGGAAGCCAAGAACTAGAGAAACAAAGAGAACATTTTACAGCCGAAAAAATTATTTGTAGTGCCTTTACAAAAAAAAAAAAAACACCAAATGTAAAATAGTGAAAATCATACAGCAAACATATTTACATGCTTATAAAATGGCGATGTGTGTTATTTAATATTTTATATACAAAAATAAAGAAAAAATAAAGGTCACACATTCAAAATTACTCAAGTAAATTTTGTAATTTGTACGTAAATATATTTTATGCTTACTAATTTTTATATTTTTATTTCTTATATATACATACATACTATATAAAGACTATTTTTCAACATTTCCAGTAAAAAATTTTGAATTATTCATGAATAGTTTTTTTTTTAAATGCTCACAAGTTGCATGCGAAAAATGAACTTTCCAGTGATTTTTATATTTCGGTACTTAATTTTCTTTCATATATTTAGTTTAATATTAAAAATTCGTGGTGTTAACAAAAAACCAACAGAAGAAAGAGAACAATAACGAAATCATTTTATAGCACATGTATCGAATGTTCATTATCAAGAACAGCCAAACAGAAACTTCTAGAAATGTATGCGAGCAATGGCTAAGTTTATAAGAGCGGCGACCAATACCGCAGCATATTTAGTTGATTTTATAACGTGGCGGTGATAATATTGGTGTAAGGTAAAGCAAAGTAAACTGTGTGTTTACCTGAGAATTAGCAGACTAGTGTTTACAATATAGAAACAGAAAATTTTGGAGCTGTTATTTAACAATCAAGTGATCGAACTCGTAAAAATTTTTGAAAATCATAGATGTTTTTTAGCGAAACTCGTTACAATGTCTTTATTTCGAACAACATATGTCTAGCATCTGTTTGGAAGTTAACTTTTCAAGCAAACTTTTTTCCTAAAGACAATTCTATATTTCGTCATTTACATATGTGAAAAGTTTTTTCGATTTGGAAATGCATTGAATACGCAAAGAAATGCGTTATGTGAGGATTTTGAATATAATTCCAGTCGTCGGATCGCTCAAAAATGAAATTTCGTAACTCTCGTTTCCACACTCTCATTTTGTTTTCCATACCTCTAGTTGACACTAACGACCTATTTTCTCTCATCTCCCTCACCAAAAGTAATATTTAAATTAATCATTCGTTAAGTGCCAACATACACTTACCCACACACACACACACACTCAGACACGTGTAACCATGAGTGCATGAATTCAAAACGAACATGATTTTGGCAAGCATCATCACTGACAGCTTGCACACAGACACCCACACACACACACACACACAAAACAAAATTGTTGTTCATTACTGACATTAATGGTGAATAAATAGGAAGAATGCCATTGACGGGGAGCGTATAGGTCAACACAAAACAAGGACCAAAACAGTGATGCCAACTAAATAGCCATACTGCAAACAGTAAGTAAGCTGTAAAGAAGAGATTTAGTGTAGGAGAGGAAAGAACAATATTTCATAGTAAAAACAATAACAAATCGAAAAGCTGCAATTTGTGGTGGGAGAAATCCAAACCAACAATGATTTATGAGCGCTAAAAGCAAAGCAAACAAATAAATACACAACACACAAGCTTAAGCTAAAGCGCCTGTAAATAGGCAGCGGATTTTCAACACACACATACATACACGCATACGCATACGCCGCTAAGCCTGATGTCAGTGACACATTTGAGCCTTCAGCTGTTGCTATATGTAGTATAAATGCCATATACATATATGATTACATATAATATATTTACGTATATATGTATATTTAGATATTTTTATGTTTATGTTAGTGCGCTTGAATTATTTTATATGCATTGTTGGCTCTCTGCCACACACTATTTTCATTTATTTACATTGTGGCAGCTATTAAAACCATTAAATGCAAATGTACGTACACACACACATACCTATGTGACATACATTGCCTGCTCTGTGGGGTGGTTATATAAGCTGCAAGGCTTATTATGTCGATTAGCTTGGCGCTGTATCGTGGGCTTGCTGGCTGTGGCTGACTGCCTGCTGTGCTTAATTATCAAACAATGAGCGAAGCGCAAGAGCTGATTGCGCCAAAATGTATGCTATAAGAAACTATAGTATGTTGTATCTCTAATGAAATATTGGATAAACTTTCATCTAAACTAATTTAAGTTATGCCAGAACTATATAAAAGCATTTAGGATATCAAAGGATTTCTCCAAGAATCCAAAAATAGATTAAAATTAAAAGAAAATTAAAGTAATTATTTACATAAATGAGTCCGATAAATAATAATCATGTAAGAGTTTAAATCCTTTTCTCTCTTTTTTCATATCTAAAGGAATTTTTATCTAAAATAGCAGAAATAAAATGCCAACAAAGCACAAATTAGTAAAATGTTATATCTCTATCAGCAAGTAGTGCTCCAAAATTAACCAAAAATCAAAACAATACAAATTGGCAACAAAGAAGTGCTTAGCCATGAAAGAAGGTGTTAGAAAATAAGAAACAAAACCACTTCTTTCCTTTTTTTCTATTTTATCTATTTTTCTATAGCAGTTCGAGACTGCTAATAGTACACAGGTGTTACTTAAAGCTATATAAAAACGTAGTTTTTGTTATAGTTATTTGTACTTACATATTTGTCTAAATTAGTCAAGAGCGGTCAGCACTACATTGTTCATTTTATGCTTTACATATATGGTATAATAAGAATACTTTTATTATGAACAGACATATGAAAGCACGAGGAATTTTAGGCTTTTGGCTAGAAGCCATTGCCGTGGACAACTGAGCACATGTATATAACCATGCCTAAATATATGTACCTATATCAATGTATTTTTTCTCCACTATTGTCCTCTCATGTTCTTGTATATATATCCAAATATAGATATACGTATAATCATGAATATGTACTCTTTTGTTGTGATTTCTTGTTAAATACTGTTGCCACTCTAAGCCATTGTCATCTCACCAGTGCTACTAGAAGGGCTTTTAGCATTATTGCTTCATGGTATGTTTAGCAGCTGAGCTAATATATATGCTTCGTTAGGCATTGTTATAGAAGTTCATATACAAAAATTGTTGCCTACATTTGGGCGCACCCAAAAAATTGAGATATTCAGCTCAGTTGGTTGATAATGATATCGTTGCCATAAAAACTGTTATTTCTTTTGGTTCATTAAAAATACTCGTGGAATATATAGCAAATATAAATAAATTAATAAAAAAAATATTTTTCGATTTTTTGATATAAAAAAATATCACAACGCGTTAAATTGATTTTTATATTAATTTAAATATTTATGAAATGTGCGAAATTTTCCATTTTTGAATACTCCAAAAATTTATAAATTCAAAATTTTTGCAAAATAAAATGTCAATAATTTTATATATTCTATTTATTGTATTTAAACCCTTTATAATATGTAAAACCAGCGTTAATCTGAAGTTTTCGTTTTATTTTAAGTAAAAGTTTTCAGTTATTTTAATTTTAATAATCGTAGTTTCTTCTGTTTTTCCAAAAATCTAAAAATTGAAATCATGAAAATAGTATATTTAATGTTATAGTTTTTTGAGATTTATGGTATTTAGAGCCATACACCTTTAACAATATTTTTAGTGTAAATTTTCTCAAACAACCCGAAGACTCAAAACATTTTTTCTCTTAAAAATTCAAAATTTTTAAATTTGGAATATAACTTTGTTTATTGTTATATATTTATTAAATCATTTTTAAACATTCTAAAATGTAAAAAATAAATAATAAATGTGTTTTCCAAACTATTCCAAAATTTTAAATATTTTAAATAAATTTTTTTCTTAAATAATTTATGATATTTATCGTCTTTATTACAAATTGAACCAATTTTTTATATTTCGAATGTTTCGAAATTAAAATCAATAAAATACATTATTATATTAGAAGGTGGGTAAACATTTCTAACTTTTTTGATTACATATGTTACTCATACGCCGAGGCGTCTCACCTTCCGAGCACATCAACGGCTGTATGGCTTAACGTTATACCAACAATAAAATTGCTTTTAGCACATCTTCTCCCTATCAACTTTCTTACTGAATTTTCGGCTAACTTATTCGCCTAAAAGCATGCCTCCCTGCAGCGCCATCGAGAGCAGTCAGAATGAAAGCAAATTAATGAAAATCCAACAATAAGCCTTTTGTCTACATCGCCTTCAACAAAAAAAAAAACAAACAATACGAAAAAAATGCAAACTCAGTAAGTGCTAAGTAATTTTCCGAAACCGGTGAGCGTTTCTTACTTTTCATACTTTACCATTCTTTTGTGTAAAAACATTTTGTGGCTTTTGTTCAACACCTTTTGTGTTCATTCAACTTATTTGTACAAATCTAAGTTTTTCCGCTTGCCACCTTCACTCACCAGCCGCAACCAACTCGATTCAATTCCACTCACCTCAAAATAGCTCAACTCAGCCAAGAAACGAAAAGAGCTCAGAAAAGCTCCTCAGGTGTGGCTGTTGCCGCCTTCTTTGTTATTAAGTTGATTGTTATTGTAACAAAATAATAAGAATAATAAAAAAGTTGTTTAATATAACGAAATTTTTATATTTTCTTTCCTCTTTCCTTTTCTCTTTTATTAGTAACACACATAACAATTTCCTCTTTTCTTCATAACATTTATATTATATGCAATTTTATTTTTATTTATTTTCACATCCAGTTATAGTTTATACTTATTGCCCAATAGTTTTTGTTGTTGTTTGACATCTATTATATAGCCGGGTTGTGGTTGTTGAAACGCCTAAGAGGATGCAAAAGTTTAATTGAGTGTGCGAAAATTTTCATTCTGATCGGCTTACATATATGTACACACAAGTACATACATTTAATATCAAGCGATGTGTCGCTATTTATGGTGATGTGTGTGCGAGGCGTTAGATGGAAAGAGGCTGAAAGACAGTTTTCCAAGTCTCGTAAACTGCTATGAAAAATTGATTTGTTGCTAGGAAGTGTGTGTGTCTTTTTGCCTGTGTATGTAAATGACTTTGGTAATGAGATTTTGTGGCTTTTTGAAAATTCTGGCTTTAATTAGTTTGGTTGGTGTCGTGTGAATTTAATATTCTATGTTAATAAAGTAATTTTTAACTGTTCTTATTTTATAAAATGCCTTTTACCAAATGTGAAGCAAAATAAAATTAAATTAAATTAAACTAAATTACACTGAAAAGAATAAAATGAAAAAAAAAATTCGAAAAATGAACATAGTAAAATAAATTGAAAGAATTAAAAATAAAATATAGAGTTTAAAATAAAATAAAATAAAGTAAAATAAATTAAAGCCAAATCAAAACACATCAAACAATATCAATAATGTAAAATAAAATAAATAATATAAAATAAGATAACATATGTGTAAAATAAGATAAAATTAATTAAAATAAAATAAAATTAAATTAAATTAAATTAAATTAAATAAAATTAATTAAAATAAAGTCAACTAAAAAAAATAAAATAAAATAAAAATAAATAAAATAAAGTAAATTAAAGCAAAGTAAAACAAAATGAAATAAAATAAAATAAAATAAAATAAAATAAAATAAAATGAAATGAAATGAAATGAAATGAAATGAAATTAAATTAAATTAAATTAAATTAAATTAAATTAAATGAAATGAAATGAAATGAAATGAAATGAAATGAAATGAAATGAAATGAAATGAAATGAAATGAAATGAAATGAAATGAAATGAAATGAAATGAAATGAAATGAAATGAAATAAAATAAAATAAATAAAATGAAATAAAATAAAATAAAATAAAATAAAATAAAATAAAAAATAAAATTAAATTAAATTAAATTAAATTAATTAAAATAAATGAAATGAAATGAAATGAAATGAAATGAAATGAAATGAAATGAAATGAAATGAAATTAAATTAAATTAAATTAAATTAAATTAAATTAAATTAAATGAAATGAAATGAAATGAAATGAAATGAAATGAAATGAAATAAAATAAAATAAATAAAATGAAATAAAATGAAATAAAATAAAATAAAATAAAATGAAATGAAATGAAATGAAATGAAATGAAATGAAATGAAATTAAATTAAATTAAATTAAATTAAATTAAATGAAATGAAATGAAATGAAATGAAATGAAATGAAATGAAATGAAATGAAATGAAATGAAATGAAATGAAATGAAATGAAATGAAATGAAATGAAATAAAATAAAATAAATAAAATGAAATAAAATAAAATAAAATAAAATAAAATAAAATGAAATGAAATGAAATGAAATGAAATGAAATGAAATGAAATGAAATTAAATTAAATTAAATTAAATTAAATTAAATTAAATGAAATGAAATGAAATGAAATGAAATGAAATGAAATGAAATGAAATAAAATAAAATAAATAAAATGAAATAAAATAAAATAAAATAAAATAAAATAAAAAATAAAATAAAATTAAATTAAATTAAATTAATTAAAATAAAGTCAACTAAAAAAAATAAAATAAAATAAAAATAAATAAAATAAAATAAAATAAAATAAAATAAAATAAAATAAAATAAAATAAAATAAAATAAAATAAAATAAAATAAAATAAAATAAAATAAAATAAAATAAAATAAAATAAAATAAAATAAAATAAAATAAAATAAAATAAAATAAAATAAAATAAAATAAAATAAAATAAAATAAAATAAAATAAAATAAAATAAAATAAAATAAAATAAAATAAAATAAAATAAAATAAAATAAAATAAAATAAAATAAAATAAAATAAAATAAAATAAAATAAAATAAAATAAAATAAAATAAAATAAAATAAAATAAAATAAAATAAAATAAAATAAAATAAAATAAAATAAAATAAAATAAAATAAAATAAAATAAAATAAAATAAAATAAAAAATAAAATTAAATTAAATTAATTAAAATAAAGTCAACTAAAAAAAATAAAATAAAATAAAAATAAATAAAATAAAGTAAATTAAAGCAAAGTAAAACAAAATGAAATAAAATAAAATAAAATAAAATAAAATAAAATAAAATGAAATGAAATGAAATGAAATGAAATGAAATGAAATTAAATGAAATGAAATGAAATGAAATGAAATGAAATGAAATGAAATGAAATGAAATGAAATGAAATGAAATGAAAAATAAAATAAATAAAATGAAATAAAATAAAATAAAATAAAATAAAATAAAATAAAATAAAATAAAAATTAAATTAAATAAAAATTAATTAAAATAAAGTTAACTAAAATAAAATAAAATAAAATAAAATAAAATAAAATAAAATAAAATAAAATAAAATAAAATAAAATAAAATACAATAAAATAAAATAAAATAAAATAAAATAAAATGAAATAAAATAAAATAAAATAAAATAAAATAAAATAGAATAAAATAAAATTGAATTAAATTAAGTAAAAAAAAATATAAAATTAATTAAATTAAAGTAAATGAATTCAGTTAAATTAAATAATATAATCTTAAATATATTAACATAAAAGAAACTAATCTAATTTCAGATAAAGTAAAATAAAATAAACTAGCATTTAATTAAAATAAAAAAGTTAAAACCAAATAAAATAAATTGAAAAAATGAAATTAATTTAAATAAAGTAAAATTATTTAAAATAAAGAATATTGTAATATTGTATATACATATACAAAACCCTTAGGTTTATTTACTCGCTACTCGCAATACATTGGCGTTGCCTTACAAATTTAACATTAGCCAAAATAAAAATAAGTAATTTTCTTTTCTAAAAAATATATTTAAAGTTTAATATAAATAATAGTACTATAAAATTTTAATTCACAAATGTTTATGTTCTCTAAAACTAATCAGAATTCTCTTGTTTCTTCTTTTTGCAGCACATTAAAATTTCCCATTCACATATCCGCTTACATAAACATGCAAAATCAACAGGTATGTATATATGTAATTAAATTAAAACCTTAGGTATAAATATGAGCAAATTCCACACTTATCTTATAAGGCACTAATTTATTTTAAATGTGTTGGTAAGGCTTAAGCAAAAAAAGAAATCAAATTGAATTCTACAATATTTCCGCGCAATATTTGACATTTTATGTGGCGGCCATCACATGCCGAAGATCCCGCCAAATAATGAAATTTCGTACATCTTCGAATAATACATATAAAAGTGTCTTTATATAACCTCATGCATATGCAATGTTATGTTCATACATATACTATATATTTATATGTTTGCATTTCGGTAGAAAACTCTAAAATTTTTAAGCAAACACGAGCAAACTAAATTTCAGCTAAACCAATGCATGCAAATATACATTTCTATGATACATGGTACATATATGCAGTAAGAATGTATGTATATATAACATTTATTTGCATATTATTACTTGCACACTCATGCTCTCTGTCGGAAATGGTGTTCATGAAAACAATCGCTTCCGTTTACTCCTATGCAAATACGAGCGTACACATACATATTTATATACGTGCACTTCTTACACACGCCATTCGTTCATTTTTCCTGACAAGCCATCCACTCGCATTGAGTTGTGAATTGGTTTGCAGGAAACAAAGCTAAGCAATCACTGCTGCCAAACCAAAATACACTTAGCAATTCAGCATGAATATATGTATGTGTACATGCACACATGTGTGCACACCTCAGTATTTTCACAAATTTATATATATTTAGGGTAACTTTTACTCATTTCCACATGAATATACTTACATACGTGTCTGTGTTTGTATTTTATACACTTAGAAAACTAAGAATAATTTTTAATAAATTTTACGTAGGAGATGTGAGTACAGAAAGTTTAATGTAAAAATAGTAAAATGCATGTAAAATAAAAATCTACATCTACGAGCCAAGCAAATTTCTTATTAAAAACCTGGAAAAATTAAATAAAACTTGAATAAATAATAGCCTTTTAAATTTAAAAAAATCACTGAATATATCAGAAACTATATAAAACAATGTATGTTTATATGGAATTATTAAAATTAAATTAATTACCCAGCTAGACCTACCCATCTCCCCACAAAATTAAAAATATTAATAAAAAAATACAAATATTGAAAATATATATGTATTAATATAACTTAGCTTAAATAAAGGATAATAATGAAAATAAAAATGTAATATCGAGCCAGAACGCAAAAATAATTAAGATAAATTTATTAAAAATATTTTTAAAATTTCAAAAAAAATACAAGGAATTATAATAAAATAATAATTTGTTACTGACCCAAAAGTGGAATTATTATTAAAAATAAATAAATTATTAAAAAAATAAAAATAACTAAAATCAATAAAAAATAATCGAAAAAAATAACAAATTACTGAAAAATTATGGAAAAAGTATTGAAAAGTTCTGAATGATTGAAAAGTTATATAAACAATTTAGTAAAATAGGAATTAAATTTTTAAAGTAACATGGCAAAAATGTTAAAAAATAAAAATTTACTAACAATCAAAAAAAGGTTGTTAAAAAATTTATATTTTTATATATAAATAATTACAAAGTAATAATTAGCGAACTAACGCTAGCAGAAAGTCTATTTTTTGTTACGGGAAATATTTTCTACAGGTCCTCTTCCAAATTTACTGAACTCCTCAGGACATTTACTGTCACTCAAATCATTTGCATATGTGAATGTGTATAAAATTTTGTATGTAATACTTAGCACATCTGTCTTCGGGTCACCGGCACTACAGGAAGCTAGATAATAATAAAAAATTAGTTGCCATAGTAGACGAAAATTAAACATTTTAAGAATTTCTTAGAGATTTTTTTTATATCACTCATTTAAAGCAAAAACTTTTCCTTTCAAAATTGTAAATTAAAAGTAATTTTCAAACACATATATGTACATGCATATAACTATGTTAAATGCATTTTTTAAAAACTTTTTTAATTATACCTAAATTAAACAATTTATTTTTAAGCTGCCACCAACAAGTGCCACACGCACGCCCTCACCGACACGTGTACATGCGCCTCAGGTTGTTGTTATACGAGTACACAACACAACTTGTCATTAAACGAAATCACATGCCATTTGCACGCAAAACCCAACACACACAAACCCAGACACAAATACACAGGCAATATAAACAAAAGGATATGCCACAACCTGAAAATGTTTTTGAAATAAATCTCCCACACATTAGTCAATAAATAAATAAACAATTTAGTGTTTGGGCGTGCTCGTGTGTGTGATTGTGTGGTTGTGTGTAAGCTACCTATGTATGTAGGTGTTGTAGTGGACAACAAAGAAAAACAATTCAACAAATGTACTGAAGTGCCACATAGTAGAAGGGACTTTGTTAGTGCTTTTGTTTTTACATATATTTATATACATATATATGTTTTTTGTTGCTCTTCATTTGCTTTTACTTTCACACCTTTTTTGCGCTATGACCACTGACCTGTCATTACAATATGTACTTTTATTTATATTTTATTTTATTTTATTTTATTTCTCTTTTACATATTTTTTTCCTACTTTTATTTTTGTTTTTTCTCTTGGCTTTTGTACAAAAATACAACCTTTTAACTGCTTTTACATTAAGTGTGTTGTTCAACAAGCTGTGCTGTATACACGTATGTGTTTGTTCGTAGGGAGGGCGTAGAAAATTGTATGTCACTCATACGCCCTGGCGCACGTGCAAAAAGTTCATTGTTATTCATGCAAGTTGAACATTTTATTGTGATGATATTAGCATGTGAATTTACAGATATATGTATGTGTGTTTAAAAGCATTCAAAGAGATGTTGAGAATTTTAATAACATCAGAATTGATTATCCTTACTGGTTACTTATATGGTTAGTAGTCAGTTATGGTTAACTGAAAAACTATATTTAAAAGTTTATGTAAAAAAAAATTATTTAGAAGAAGAAAATACTATAAAAAATAGTACGAAAATTTTACAAAATGTTTGAAAATGGTTCAAAAAAAGTTTTAAATCAAATATGCGAAATACAGCCAAATATGAAGGAGCGTAAAAAGTGATTTTGAGCAAAAAAAATCGGTTTGACCAAATTAACCAAGTATAATTAAAAATTTTAAGGCTTTCGAATTGCTTGCTTTTTTAATAATATGTCTGATAGAGTATAAAAAAATATTCATCGGAACTTTTCACATTAATGATTTTAGAAAGCATGAGTAACATCATTAAAAAATATATCTTAGAAACTGTTTTTACTACTGCGACAACCTACCTGAATTACTAGTGTCTGAACTAATTCCTGGCACTACTTAAAACATATAGTTGTATACTAGTTCACTTGTAAATAATTAGCAACCATTATTTGTATATTTTTTTTTAATCACAGTAATAAATTTGTTCAGTAAAGAGTTTCAGGTTGGTACTTTGAAAGAATGCTCAAAATTTCTTTGTAAATACCAATAGACTAGTTTTTTTGTCAAATGCAATGAAGTAGCTCTTAAGAGACTAGTTATGAGGTAGTACATCAGTGATTAGATATGAACTAGTGCATAAATAACTATTTAAAAGTTTATTAATGGTTAGTTATTGCAATGAACTAGTTCAGAAATGCCTAGTTTGTGACTCTTTTTTTACAACTAGTCTCAAAATAATTAATAAAAACCCAGTTGAAAATTTATCCACTAACAATTTGTAGATTATTTTATTAGTAAAAAATTAAGAAGTACTGTAAAGTTAAAGTAATAAACTAGTACGGAAATGGGTAGTTTGGGGCTACAATTTTTTTTCTAACTTAAATAGTACTGTAATAGTGATTTATAAGAAACCACCTGCTAGCTGCCTTTAATGTAATGTAATTATTCATAATTATTTTTCATACAAATAAATAAATAAATATAAGAGACCAGCTAAAATCTTATTTTTTTAACAAGTTTTGTCTAACTAACTAATTACAAACTAATTCATTAATAATCGATTAACAACTAGTTTCACTTCTACTAGTAAAACTAATAAAAGATTTACCACTTTCAAGCAATCGTGCCTCAGTCTTAGCAGGAAAATTGAGATTTGTAGTCGACTGATTTGGTTCTCAAAATAATAATGATTCTTTTTACTATAAATTTTTATGAATAACTCTAAAAAATGAAATTAATACTTTTCTGGGTAGTGAAAGTATTTTTAGTAATACTAAAATCCATTTCTTTACTCTAAAGTTAGCGCTGATCATAAAAAGCAAAGACCGCTGATGCGATTTCTCACTCTCTACTCATTTCTCTCCAGCTCATTTGGTAGTAAAAGTAATCAAATCTAACCTCTAGCATTCTCCAGAGTCACCTTTGTTAGAAAACAAAATAAAATTAATTAATTAAAATAGTAAATGAAATAAAAGAACCCTAGCGGTAACTCAACCTTGCAAAAAAATTTTGCAAAGATGAACTTTTCAACCTTAATGGTTTAATTAGAACCAACTTGTAATCCCTTCACCCTTAAACTCTAACCAACATGTATCCTGAATTTATTTTCAACCCAAAAAAAACACAAAATTTTGTTACTATTTCCATTGAAGATCTCCATTCTGAAAAGCTGTCATCCGTTTTCAAATCCAAACAAAAAAAATTGCCACTCGCACATATGTTAAATGAATTTAACCCCTTAAGTTATTATTCATTGGCTGGTATCATTTACTCATTTTGTAAGTAAAAGGGCTCCCACTTCCGCATATAGCCTTACACAAATCCCTTTACAAACTCAATTTGTGTAGAGAAAACTTTTATTAAATTGAACCGTCACATATAATTAACTTACATATTAAACTTACATACACAAGCTTGCATACTTACACGTAAAACATAAATAATAGCATATTTGTGCGGCAACATACTGGGCGTAGCTTTAATGGTTGGCCTCAGGGCTCCAGGAGTATGATGAGAGCAACTAAGTGAAAGAGATAAATGGCAAGGAGGTGTGCATTGAGATCGCTGAAGCAATTTTTAGCCGAGCTGCTCGTACAATTTGTGGTGCACACCTTGTTTTTGCACGGCTTATTCTTAGCCGCCTCCGAACCACCAATGGATTTTTATGTCCAAGACTTGAACCCTTGCCTTGCGAAAGGTAGAACGCACTGCTATTCGGATAGCGTATATAGCACACACACACAACTCCACCTAGCTTCATATGGCATTTGAACCAAACTTGCTGTCAACTACTACTTTCTGCTGTTAAACTTCCAACTGTAAAGCTCTCCTGCATGTAGATATGTATGTAAATACTCGTAAAGATTTTAATTTTCAAATATCTTCATTTGCTACCTTTTAAGTGGTAAATTCTATCATAGCTTAACTGCTTATCTGCTGCCATCTACACAACAGCTGTTGCTGTTGCTGTTGTTGTTGTGTGCCACAAATTAGTGGCTGTTGTTTGTTGTAAAAAGTTCATTGTTAACTTCT
This sequence comes from Ceratitis rosa, assembly GCA_037013455.1. NCBI lineage: Eukaryota > Metazoa > Arthropoda > Insecta > Diptera > Tephritidae > Ceratitis > Ceratitis rosa. The sequence goes on from JAWMAG010000004.1 coordinate 33,122,275, forward strand.
GGCGTGTCTTGAAATGGATCTTGTTTGTTGGCAAATTTCATTTGTAAAGGTCAACAATGTGCTCAAGTTACCTATGGACTTCAGGGGGTGTTGGCGGAAGGAGATGAGCTGGGCGGAAGGAGGTGTTGTGCCAACTGAAGCTGCCGAAAGTGTGAGCTTGAATTTTTGGTCTCGCTTACCTGCGTGCGTGCTCTGCAGTTGATTACCTCTTCCCACACTAATTCTCACACTCGTTTTACTCATTTTTCAACAGTCACAAATGTTAGTCGTTCGTTTTGTTGGTTTTATTGTAAAGTTTTTTACGTGCTCCTTTTCGGGCTTAGACTGAAAGCACACTGGAAAACCAGTAAAGTTATAGAAGCACAAAGTAGAAGAAATTTAAAAAAAAAATATTTAGGGATCAAAAGCTGTACTATAGACTAAAACAGCGGAAAACGCCTGTTCTTCGAGGAGGAAAATCTCCGAAGCTTCGTTCGTATTTCTATCCAAATGCCCAGGGTGAGGCTGCTAAGTCCAAGCTGATTAATTGCCAATCATATCTCTAAGCAGAAACAAAAGTTTCTCCCAAACTTCGAGCCCAAAGTTGGGAACATTTTCTTCAGTTACCTATTAAAAGATAAGATTTTGTCCGCTCTCAACGATTTCGTTATGAGCCAAACACGAATAACCAAAGAACAAAAGGAGGAGAGAGAGAGAGAGAAATAGAGAAAGGGAGAGAGAGAAATAGAGAGACGTCAAAAGAGCTAGAGAGAAATAGAGAGAGGTAGAGTTAAATACAGAGAGAGATAAAGAGATATACATATATATAGAGAGAGGAATGGAGAGGAATAGAAAAATTAAGGGAATTAAAGAGTGAGAAAGCTATAAAGAAAAAGAGCTAAAGAAAGAAAGAAAGGGAGAAAGACTTCATGAGAGAATTTCCTTTCAATATATCAATAGCCATCTTTTGAAGAGGCTTTTCATAAGGCTTTGGACAGTCTAGAAACACTGAAAGTATGGATTGAAATCCAGAAACTCTTCTCGTTGTACATCAGTCTTGCAATTCCCAGAAATTGACATTAAAGTTCTCCCTAGATGAAAAATATCTCATCAAACTTTTATTACAAAACTATGTCAGGTAAAATATTTCTTACTAAATACATACAAAAAGCTTTAGTCGTTTCGTGAGAGTCATGTCATGCCTTCAAAATCTCTTTTAGCTCTTCTCATCTAACAGTTTTGCCTTTTTGGTTTCATTTTGTAGAAATACTAACTTACAAAACATTCTCTATGATAGCTTCAACAACAAGCTATAATTTATCCTCTTCAAAGCATGATCCAGCCAACTGATTTCACTGATTGCGTCACTCTTTAATCCTAGTTAAGAACCAATCTCTTCGGGAGCCCACTATGCACCTAACTCTCCTCATATCTATTCCTCAGTAGCCAGAGCTACCAGTCATGTATTTTAATTCCTGGTGTATGATACGAGTATCTTACCGAAGGTATGTTAACTCAACGTAAGCCTAAGCATCATACGTCCCATTACACAATCACCATCCCCTTAATATTCCTTGCCGATTCAAGCTTTTCCCTGCAGTACTGCTATTTGACTGTACTTCGCCAACCCTTTAGTGCGGCAGCAGCTTCCATCCATAGCATCCTTTGCACATTTTCATTTACTACTTCAAGTTTGCCAAATACTACTGATTCATTTACTTTTGCTGTTTTGCCTTAAAATACAAACTGATGTCCTTGATGGCCTTTTGCAAACGACGTAGCCATAAAATGAACTGACAGCAAACTGATGGCCACAAACTACGGAAACAAAGGAAGCAAGAAGCACCTGAAGATTGTAAAAGACAGGAAACACACAGGAGCATAGGAACTCAGTGTGCGTGGTAGTGAACGAATTACAGAAAAACCACAACCCACACTTCAACTATTCGGTTCATAAGCGTTGACCTTCTCCTGCACCATTTGCTGTCTTCTACAATTTTCTTCATTTCCACACCAATGAAGCGAAATGTGGTTCATACAACCCAACAAACCAATTGTATGGGTATGAAATGTAGCTGAAGAGGGCGGAAAAGTGAAGGGAAAGTTCTTAGATATACAAATGTTTGAATCGACCTATGTAGGTAGCGTGCAAATGGCGTACCATTCGAGATTATACCTGCCTTTTTCTTTCTTCTTTTTTTTTTTTGGTAATAAGTTCTCATCAACAGCTGACGGTTTACCTCTACAACTTCCACGTAATATCCTTTTTCTCGCATTCCGCATTCTACATACTCATCATCATGTTCATCACTTCAATTTGAGTTTGAGTGTGAGTAATGTTCTGTAATTTCCCGATTTATGTACACTTAAGCACCGTTATTTCTTATTGGTTTTGTTTGCAAGCGCATAACTTTCATATGTATGTAGATAATAATGGAGAAATCTTTACTCCTGTTTACACATTTTCCCCCAAACGCGGTCGTTTGTTCGTTTGTTTCATCTCTACGTGCCTTCAACGTTCGCTTCGTTCGTTTTACTTTTTCTCGTTGGCTTTAGGAATTCATCAATTTTCTTTATATATCTGTTTTTTATGCACTACATATATGTTTTTACACATATGCGGCAGGTGTTTACTGTAATGAGTTTTCTCAGAAAATTATTTTTGTACGTTTGTGTTCCAAGAAATACGCTTATGTGGGATTATGGTAGAAAAAGTGACGAAAATGTAACTCAGCTGTGGTTTATGAAGTAAATGAGAATCAAGCTTATTTTGGCATGCGTTTTTAATTACATTGACTACGCTTTAAGATAAACATCAGAAGGAGATAGTGACAAAAAGAGAAAGAGATAGAAGAGTAAACTAGTTTAACGGAGCTTAAAGAACATTTCTTTAAAGATATTTGGTAAACTTCTTCGCAATTCGTATGCCTAAAATGCTTTTTGTTGACTTTGTGGTAACTAAAGTGTCTTCAAGTAATGAGTAATTGAGTAATAACGAAGTAAGAAATGTCAGTGTTTCCCAACCTCAAATTAGCAATTCATGCTTTTTCTGTTCATACTCACCACCAAGCTGATAAATTCCATAAATTTCTTGTGCTTTGTACTAATTTTGCGTTAGGCTTCAATCGTTCCTCGTCTCTTTTATTGTGCACTTAATTAAGTTACTGTTCTTTCGTATACAATTTTCTTTTAATTTGCACACGAATTGGCTTAACGAGCTTTCATTTATTAATGTTTTCCTTTTACCTACATCCATTGAGTAGCAAATTTTTGATTAACACACCGTTAATGCCCACAATATAACACGCAAATCCAGCTGAAATACCACCCGAAAGCGCTTTAAGGGCACCTTTTTGTGCCTCCACATTCATCCCCCAAAGTGCTGAAATTAACAACTTGTTGCTTCACATTTCACCCTCTGGCTTTTATTTCTCCCTTTTTTTGTCTTCAACTCTAGCCATGCTCGCCACTGGATACAGTTCGTAAAATTGCAATTACTGCGTTCATCACATACTTCCTACATTTCATGCTGTTTATTAATTTTGCCATTATTTTTCGTCTTATTTTTTTTTTACTTTTGGCATTACCACTCTACTCATTCCTACCCACTCCACTCATTTGTTGGGGGTGTGAGAGGCAGGGCTTTTATTACATAAATATTTAAGTCGTCTGCCATTTCCATTGCTGCCTTTAGTGAAAACGAAGTCGGTACCAGCGGTGTCTACGGAATGGCTTGCTTTTCAGATATTCCATGTGTATCGAGTTAAATACTCTTACTTATTTTCGAGTCGCTCATAATACAGTTTGGTCCTACTCATTACTTTTCTCTGCTTTGGTTTTCTTTCTCTGTTATAGTCGTTTATAAGAGATGTTTAATGATAAAAATATAGGTTAAACTCGGCCTAGATTGAGACTTGGTTTAAGATTTAGATTTTGATTTTGATATTTAGTATTTAATTTTAAGATTTAAATTAAAAAAAAAATAGTTTTTATATTTAAGTCTAATTTTAATGTAATTTTAATGTAATTTTGCTTTATATTTTTCATTTCGATTTTAATTTTAATTTAACTTCAATTTTGGTTATTTTTTTTAATTTATTTTTTATTATAATTTTAATTTTAAATTTAATTTAAGTCGTCCTTTCATTTCAATTTTGATTTTAATTTTAAATAAAGTTAAATTTTTTAATATTAAGCACAATTTGCAATTTTATTTAAAAATAACGCGAAATTTAATTCCAATTTCAAGTCCAAATTTTATTTTCGTTTCTAATAAAATTTAATTTTATTTCTATTTCAAATTCAATTATATTTTTGATGTTAATTTTTTAATTTCATTTTAAATTTTTATTTATTAATTTTTTTTGTTATTTCTGTTTCAATTTTGATTTTAACATCAGCATTAATATTAATTCTAAATATCAAAATCAAAAATATACCATATTTCAATTTTATTTTAGTTTTTAATTTAATTTGATATTTAAATTTAATCATAATTATAATCATCATTTTAATTATAATTTTAGTTTTAAATCTATTTGTAATTTTTTTTAATATAATTTTTATTTTTAATTCAATTTTGATTTTAAAATTATTTTAATTATTTTAGAATACTATATTAACTTTAATTAAGTGTTTAACATTAATTATAATTTTCCTTTTAAAAGATTTGTATAATTTTAACTTACTTGAATGTCACTCATTTTATTTTTTTTAATTTCAATTTTACTTTAATTGTTTTTGATTAAAATTTTAAATAAATTTGGATTATAATTTTTATTTTTATTTATTTCTATTAATAAAATTGATTTTAATTTAATTTTAATTTTAATTATATTTAATTGTGGTTTTGATTTTTGAATTTGGATTTTTAACGAGTTTTATTTTGGTTTCAATTTTAGTTATAATTTTTCCCTTGATTTTCACTTTGACTTTGATTTTGATTTTGGATTTTTTAACGGTTTTTATTTTGGTTGAATTTTAGTTTCAATTTTAATTATAATTTTACCTGTGATTTGATTTTGATTTTGATTTTGATTTTGATTTTGATTTTGATTTTGATTTTGATTTTGATTTTGATTTTGATTTTGATTTTGATTTTGAATTTGAATTTGAATTGGATTTTGATTTTGATTTTGATTTTGATTTTGATTTTGATTTTGATTTTGATTTTGAATTTGAATTTGAATTGGATTTTGATTTTGATTTTGATTTTGATTTTGATTTTGATTTTGATTTTGATTTTGATTTTGATTTTGATTTTGATTTTGATTTTGATTTTGATTTTGATTTTGATTTTGATTTTGATTTTGATTTTGATTTTGATTTTGATTTTGATTTTGATTTTGATTTTGATTTTGATTTTGATTTTGATTTTGATTTTGATTTTGATTTTGATTTTGATTTTGATTTTGATTTTGATTTTGATATTGATATTGATTTTGATTTTGATTTTGATTTTGATTTTGATTTTGATTTTGATTTTGATTTTGATTTTGATTTTGATTTTGATTTTGATTTTGATTTTGATTTTGATTTTGATTTTGATTTTGATTTTGATTTTGATTTTGATTTTGATTTTGATTTTGATTTTGATTTTGATTTTGATTTTGATTTTGATTTTGATTTTGATTTTGATTTTGATTTTGATATTGATTTTGATTTTGATTTTGATTTTGATTTTGATTTTGATATTGAATTTAAATTGGGTTTCAATTTTAATTAGATTTAATTTGGATTTTTGTATTTTGATTTTTTAACGATTTTGATTTTGGTTTTAGGTGTAGTTTCGATTTTAATTATAATTTTACCTTTGATTTTGATTATGGTTTTGGTTTTGATTTTGATTTTGAAGATAATAATTTTGGTTTTAAATTAAATTAAAAATTGAATTTTTGAGCTAAATTTAGATTAAAACATAAACTTAAATTGAGATTAAGAGTCAGAATAAATTTGAGATTTAGTTTAATTGTTTTCAGATTTATGTTGGGGTTTCTAAATTAAGATTAACAATTCGATTTTGATAGTTAAATTTAGTTCTAGTAGATTGAGATTTTGAATTCGCTTACAGTTTTGAACCGGATTTAGATTTAAATTAAAATTTATCTTTATATTTTCAGTTGAGCAATAAGTTTAAGATTTAGATTCAGTTAGTGCTTTGGATTAGATTTGGATTCAGAACAAGATTTAATTTCTTTAAAAGTTCGAAACAAAAATTAAATAAAAATAAATTATAAATTTTGTTCGAAAGTAATTAGAATTTTTTTGGAAACATATTAAAAACAGCTTCTTAAAATAATGAATTCTTTTCTAATTAAAGTTTAGTAGTTTCACTTAAATATTGTCTTGCTTTAAGTGCCAATTAATTCATACACGCATTTCACAGCCATCAATATTTCAAAAACACTTTCACAACTTTCGCACTTCCGAAAGGTATTTTAATTTTAACACGTCCAAAAGGGCTGGCATTCTCGCCACCTGCTTGCTTACCAACTTCCTGCAGCAAACACCTTAGACACCTAACAACTCAATTCCACAATTAATTAATTGAAATACTTGGCAACCGGCTGAGTGACTCTATCAAAGTCAAAGTCACTTAAAAACCTAATCAGATGCGCTGTCAGCCGGTTAAGTACATTTACAGCAACAACGACAGGGTGTTTGAAACTACTACAAGCTGCAGGCGAGAAATCCAAGAAGCAGCTCACTGGAATTTCTACACCTTAACAAACTTACTTTAGTTTCCAGCCTCAAGGCGAGCATCGACACCGCAACAACTAAACTTATAAAATAAATGTTGGTAAATTGTTTTTTGTAAGAAAAATATAGCAACAACAACAACATAAAATTGTAATGAACTACAAATACAACAACATTTTACAAGAAATGTTGTATAAAATGCGGTGAGGAAACCCGATAAACGAGCACACACACACACACTCACCGATTGCTTTACTTGTAATCTTCGGGTAGGGAGTGTGAAGAAAAATAGTGGAAAATCAAAATGTGCCAGCAAACGAACGGAAAATAGTGTGAAAGGATGTCAACACACCGCAAAATTGAACGAAATTACATTACAAGCGACGCGCAATTACAAACTGACACACACACACACACATACAAAGCAACGTAAACGGGAAGTGCCAACACAGGCAAAACTTAGGTAAGTAAGCTGATGCGAGCTGTTGAGCTGCTAAGTAGCAACAGTTATCGAAGGCGGGTTTGCAGATTGTTGTTGTGTCGTCAATTTCGACGCTTATGGCATTATATGAGTGGCAAAGGTATTGAGAGTGGCAAAGCATACATTTGCAGTTTACAGTAGTATTCAGCCAGCCAGCCCGCCTTATCGTTTGGCATATGCCAATAACAACAGAAAATCTCACTTCACTATCGCTATGCAAAGCAGCCTTCAATATACCGCCTTCTGCGAAAACAAACAACAATAACTCGCAATAACTTCGTCGTCCTTGATATCGACATTACATTGACTTCAGCGCCAAGAGTCATACGCTCTTTCGTCCTTAGATGTCGTGGCGATGTCATTGCCACTGTTGGGCTGTGTAAATTGTTATTTCATATATATACAACTACTTCTAGTTATGCAAAATGCTTTTAGGAGCTAACGAGAACAAATATATATGAAGAATATACATATAAAAATGTATATAATATTTCATATAACAGTTATCCTGCAGGATTTCAGCATATTTATTATTTACATATTTTTATTGTTGCATAAAAGCATAAAAATGTGTGTTTTCTGTTATAAATAAAAAAATAAAAATGTGTGAAAATAGTTCCAAATTCCGACTAGACCGTTTTGAACCACATTAGGAAGTAGTCTGTCATTATTTTTATTATCTTCGCAAATGTCTCCTAGAAGCATAAAACTTCATATTTCTTACTTAAAAAAAGTAGGAAAAAACATTCCGAACTGGTCTGATTTGAACCACTTTTGTCAGTAGTCCATCATTATTCTTGTTGTTTTTGCAAGTGTCTCCTAGCAATATTTAACTTCATATTTCTCACTAAAAACAGATAATAATATCAATTTGAACTTATCCATTTGTAATCACTTTGTTAGTAGTCCTTGTTTATTTTGCAAAACATAACTTTATACCTTTAAATGCATAATATACCAAACTCAACAGACAATACCTACTATTGCTATATTGGCATTGCAAGTCAATAGAAGCATAAAACTTCAGCGTAAAATATACTAGACCCAACTAGTTCAATATGTTTTGGACCAGTTGTGAACCAGTTCTCAAATATAAAAAAAAGTTTGTATATGCTCTTATAATGATTTTATGAAAACAACTGAAAGTTTCATAAATTTGGCACTTTTAAACCAGTTCAGCACACATCACTTTTGTAACTAGTTGTTACATTTTCAGTAAACAATTAAAAAAATATTACAAAAAATAATTACTTAACATAAATATATGTATATATGTGAGTAAATATTATATTTTCAAAGCTTAATGTTTAGCTCGACCTCCAGTGCAGCAATTTTTCATAGCCTTTTAATAAAATAGTACCCTTGTAATGACTTCTATAACCAGTTAACTTCCTTTGTCTTGCCACCGCCACATGCCAATAAAGCACAAATCGATATTACAATTTGATAAGCTCACCCAGGCAGTACTTTATCGGCAGGCGACAAGCAAATAAGGCATTGACAGCCAACAACAAAGACAATAAAAGCAACAATACATGGTTGTCTTGCTAGCACCCTTGAATAGTCATCAAATATATGGAGATTTTCACTTCTATTCGCTATGCAAGCTGCTAACAGCTACCAGAACGTTCCACTTCCCATATCTACCACACCATTCTTTGTCTCTCCTGGCACTCTCTAGTTTTTCATGCGCTCACTGACGAACTTGTTAAGGAAACTATTGTAAGTAGTTTACTCTGCCTTCACTACCTTGGTTCTCAGCTTTGGCCATTGCTCCTTTCTTGATATCCTTCGTTTTTATTACACCCGCTGTCTGCGTTGCAAATTACATTTGATTTTGATGCCATACTGTATTGAGTTTAATTTTGCACTACTCAAACTGCTTGGCTTTCTTATATGTACTAAGACTTCGATTCCTTGGGTGGCGGAAGGATGTAGGTGACTTTGGTTTTGACGTTGCAAAGTAAATTAGATTGTGTTGAGTATATTAAAATCCTCTTTACCTCAATTTAACTTCCTGCATACTGAAGGCAGCTAGGATTGGTATGGTGAGAGCGTAGAGCATAGAGGAAAGTGCAGTGACAGGACAGCTCTATTAATGTAGTTTGTAAGGCTCAAATACTGAGCTGCTGGCATTTAATTTATTAAGCGGATTTGTAAGCTTAAGATTTTACTGAGAAATCTCTAAAATAAAAGGCAGAGATTTATATAAATCATTCTAAAGTATGGGTGCTTTCCGTTTAATTTTTTTTTAATATTCCTACCCTAAATATACCACTTGTAACCACTTTTGTAACTAGTTCTGACGTTAAAAAGTCACTTTTAAAACCCCTTCTTTTAAACAGTTTATGTTTCTTCTCTCTTGTTGTTGCGATCTATCAAAAATACTTTCCTGATTTACTTAGATTAAACCCACAATGAGTCATTTGTAATAACTTCCGTAACTACTCTTGCAACAGTCCTCAGCTTAAATTTTTTTGTAAACTGTAAATTGTAAAGTGTTCTAAGTGTACTTATTAGGAAAACATTAAGTGGTACATTTGTAACTACTTCCGCAAGTAGTCTAAATATGGTTTTTTAAAATTTAAAATCCATTTTAAAAAGTAAATGCCTAAACTAAAACTTTAAAATTCACAAAACTTGAGTTTTTTGCGCATCTTCCACTTGTAATGTGTTTGATAATCACTTTAGTAACCACTCCGCAAACAAATTTTCACGATTTTTTTACAAATTTCATAATTGTAATATTTTCGAGGATTGCATACTTAATTAATTTAATCAGAAACACTTCTAAATATTTGTTTCACTTCATCAATGCAATTTTAACGGTAATTGTTCAATTTTACGAAATAGCTAATTCCCATTAAAAATATAATACATATTGTTTGCGTATTTATATGTTGCTATATTGCCATGCTACAACACACATATGTGCATACATATGTATGTATGTATAAATATTCATTGTGTTAAGTGGCAATTGCAATTAAATTAATTACAACTGTTAAGCAGCTAAACTAAAGAGCGTTATGAATATTTGTTATTTTAGTTATACATACATATTTATTCACATTTTCATATAAACATATGAACATGCATGTATGTGAAAAAATAAGTTTCGCAAGTGTAGAATAAAAGTGCTTTTACTTTCGCTTTTTTTACATGTGTGTGTATATTTTGAATGAAAGCGTGTGGCAACACTACTTTCAAAAATATATTTCAGTTTAGAATTTATTTTTTTTATTTACTATAAATTTAAATTTAAGTCAATTTTATTTCCGAATATACTTTTTAACATTTTTTTCGTAACAACGTGGCAACCCTTTATCTGCAATCTGTTGTAAAATTTTTTAGTATGAAAAAATTCATAAAAAATTATATTTTTCATAATAATAAATTTTTTATAATTAATCAAAAAAAGTTTTTTAAGAATAGTTTATATCAACAAAAGATTTTTTATATAATTTAGCCATTTAATAAAAAAATGAAAAATTTCCTCAGTATTATTTGTTTTAATATTTTCTCTAAATTATTTATTTTGTTAATTTTATTATTATTAATTTTATTGTTAATTATATTTAAAATTACAGAACAATTATATTATTTATTATATTTTCTTTGTTATAATTTCTTTTTTAATACTTGGCCTTATTATTAATTTCATTTTTTTACGAAACGCTATATTAAAAATATTTTGTTGATTTTATTTGTTCTTCTTTATCATTTCTTTAAAGGAAAAGAAATATTAGTAAAAGCATTTTTTATATTTTAAAACATGTGGCAACGCTGTAAAAGAAAACTAGTGCATTTAATTTTTTGCAAACAAAAATTATTTTTTGATAAACAAATTAGAATTAATTAATTAATTAAAATAAAATAAATTATTGAAATCTTTTTAAAATCAAAAAAAAATTTAATCAATTTTTGGTTGCATTTTTTTTTTTAATTTACATGCTTTTTACCTCTCAGCCCTACTGATATTCCACATTGTGGCAGCAATAATTGCAACCAACACATTTTCACGCATTTGTGTGGGATCAGCGTACGCTTTACTGCTGTAAGCACCTGCATAAAGATATATGTATACACATATTTGTGTATGTATTCATGTTCACCTGCATTTCACCGTCGAAGGGATGCACATTATATTATTATATAGAAAACCGCTAGGGATTACCAAGGCGGTGAGATGAGACAGAAGTGAAAGCCACTAAAAGCGTAACACACCTACATAGGCAAATGTACATATGGAAAATAGTGGTAGATGGAACTACTACATAAGTAAATATGCAAATCTGCATATTAATATATTTACATATATACATGTATATAACAATTATCCTCTGGCCACTTAGCGGTTTGTCACAGCTGCACATTGAGTGTGTAAAGTTAAAAAAAATGTAAAACAGGTGTCCATATGTACACGTATATATTTGCTGCATACATACTATATATAATATGTAAATGTAAAATCTACAAATGCATCTACCATAAACTCGCCAACATGACATTCTAATGAATATTATACATATAATTGAGTGTTAGTGGCATCATCGCCATCATCACTAACTCAGCCAACGATGAGCACTGAAAGGCAATCAAGTCCAAGCACATACACACGCGTACACACATACATACACTTGCCTTTTACATGAGTTGATCTCTCACAGCGCCACCTGCTCGACTTTTTCTTTTTTTTTTTTTTTAACAGTGTTTTTGTGGCAGCTTTTTAAATATGATAGTCTCTCCAGTTGTTGTTGTTGTCTGACTAATGCTCTTATTATTGCACCACTACTACCCTACTACTATTCTGTGCGTGCGTTCGTGAGTCAAGGTGGTGGCAAACAACTCAATTAACCTCAACCTTCGTTTGTTACGCTTTGACGGCGTTGTTGACAGTGTGACAACAGTAAAAAGCAAAAATAACAAAATCATTGAACAAATTGCAAGCAACATGTTTTTTTTTTGTTGAATGCAACATTAATAATATTAAATACACGAGTGAAAAGCAATTAAAATATGTTGCACTTGAATGACGTCATCAATATTTACAGAATTTGGCTTCACTACACTCAGTCAAAATTAAATCATAATTATTTACAGATAATTTTTTTTTGTTTTTTTTAATCATATTTTCTAAACAAAAATATTATATAAGAACTCATTTTTTGTATCAAAAATATGAAAATTTTTATTATATAAAAAATATGAAAATTAATTTTTTTATAAAAAATGTAAATTAATTTAAAAAAAAAATGTAAATTTATTTACTTATAAAAAATATTAAAACTTAGTTTTAACTAATATTTGAAAATTTACCTTTTTTATAAAAAAATTAAATATATTTTTTTCTATAAAAATAAGAAACTTTATTATTTAAAAAAAATGTTTATACATTTTTTATCGAACATTATTAAAAGTATATAGCAAAAATTATATTTTATAATACAAACATTGCTTCCAAAAATTTTCATATATTTTTTATAGTAAAAATTAAATAAAAAATATACATAATTAATCAATGATAAATCCCATGGCCATTTCCACACACATTTTCTTATGGTCAACTTAAATACTTACAATTAACTAGCACTGAGAATTTATTTCTTGCATTAAAAAAAAGATTTAATTAATAATTTTTTTTCTATTTCATATTTTGTTTGATATTCATAAGCGCAAACTCCATGTTATTCTTAAACTTGAATAATTTACGCATAAATATATGTACCTACCTATATTGGTATGCAAGTATGTTTACATATATTTGTATATATATGCGTGAATATATCAACAACTGCACTCTGTCAAGGTTAGCATTGGCAACCTTTTAATATTTTCAATTTCATTGCTATTGTCACCGAACCAATCGTATTGGCAATCGAACATTAAAAACACTGAACACATTGCCTTTAACCATAATTGTCACCCGCTGCCAGGGGTGACATTGAAAATCCACCGTCTGCGAATGTGTGTGCCAGCGAGCGTACGCGGCTATTCACACAATTATGAGCGTAAATGAAGCAAAAACTAATAATATTTAATAATGCTGAAAATAAAAAAAATTGATGAAATAAAGAAAAATAAAAAATAAATTATAAAATAAATAATAAAAAAATAAAATAAAAAAATTTAATTAAATAACGAAAAATAAAATAATAAAATAAAATAACTAAACCTAAAAGAAATAATTAAAAAAAATATATTAACTGAAATAAAATAAAATAAAATAAAGTTAAGAACTAAAATTTAGTAAAACAGAAAAAAATAACATAAAAATTATAAAATAAATTAATAGAAATATAAAACAAAATTAAATAAAATAAAATTATTTAAATGAAATATATTAAATAAAAAGCAAAATATAATAAAATAAAACACACTAATATAAAATAAAATAAAATCAAATAATAATTAAATTAAATTAAAAAAATTTTAAAAACATTAAATAAAATAAGGTAAAATAAAAAAAATAAATTAACAGAAATAAAAAATAGAAACAAATAAAAATAAAATAAACTCAATAAAATAAAATAAAAAAATAAATATCTTAAAATCAAATAAAGCGAAAAAAATAAATAACAAAATAAATAAAATAAAATAAGATAAATTAAAGTAAAGTAAATCAAAAAAAATGTTTATAATAACTTAAATAAAAAAAACTAATTAAAATAATGAAATAAAATAAACTAATACCAAATAAATTTACATTAAATAAAATTTTATTAATTAACTCATTAAATAAAATTATATTAAATAAAATGAAATAAAATAAATTAAACTAAAATGAACGATTAAAAAATATTACATACAAAATAAAATCCATTTCAATAAAAAATAATAGAAATACAAATAAAATACAAACAATTAAATAAAATTAATTAACGAAAAATAAAATAAAAAGCAGATCAAATAAAACTAAAGAAAATAAAAACAAAAATAAGTTATTAGCACATAAAATAAAATATAATAGAATAAAACAAAACAGTACAAAAATTTAAAATCTATAAGTTAAAAAAAATAAAAGTAAAAGAAATAAAATTGGCTATAACAAATTTTTTTTAATTTACATTCATTTAATTTAAATAAATAAAAAGTAAAATTTTAAAAACTTTTATCCATTATCAACAAAAAAATATTTTAAATTGCATTAAAATATTTTAGTAAAATATTTAAATTCTTACTAGTCTGTCTCCAACTTTTTTGCTTAGATCTTAATTGGTATCTACGTGTATGTATCTATGTGCGCCTCTCTATAATTCTATGCATACGCATGCCCAAAACAGTCAATAATTTACGAATTCTGCTAACCAAACAACCAGTTGACCATCAGCAATGCCAAAACGCATATAAAATGCGCGCTAAAAATGGGCAAGCGCATGAAAAAGAAGAAAAAAAAATACTTGAATAAAAAAAGTTAAATAAAAATAATGCAAAAATGGCAAAGTCAAATAAAAAATTCAAATTTAATGACAATAAAATATATATTTATGCATATATAATGCAATGGCTGTTTGTTAATCGTAAATTCTAAAAACGCACACGCCTCCGCTAAGCTTGCTGTGCGCGACTTAATTAAATGCCGCGTTAAATGCATAGCAACAAAACCGATGTGCTTACATACGAGTAGGTATGTACACATGATATGACTCGTATATGAATATGATAAATGTCAATAGCAATGAAAATAGTCACAAAACAACAACAATAGCACATACAAACAGCTGGCACTAAACAGAGTTGAGTTATTGGTGTGTCGCGCATGCGCTAAGCGTCGTCATTGTCATTGGCAATGTAATAATGGCAATAACAATAACAACAACCACTACTACGATTACTACAACAAAAATGACAAGTAAATCATTATTAACCACGCATAGCGTCATCATAGCCGGCTAAAATATATGCAAACCTACAAATATATGCACACACATATATGTATGTTTGTATGTCACCTACAACATGTTGCTCGCCAACCAGCAACTCAAAGCTGCCGCAAAAACCAGTCTTCGATATTTGCAAATACAAACATATAAACACACAAACACCGACATGCATACATACATGGATGCCAACTACGTAATGAACGCATGCGCCAACGTCACTTGTTGTCATTTGTGTTGTTACTGTTATTGTTGGTGTTATTGCTGTTACATAGCAGCCACATTACATGCGCCGTCAATTTCAAGAACCAGGTCAAGGTTGCCCTGCGCGCTCTGCCTGCGTTGACTGCGCCGCCACATTTCGCCGCACAAGCTGCGTCTGGGTTTGAGCCAAGCTCTAGTTTTATTTGTCTGCTAACTCTTTCTCGGCTGCTTTGTTGGTTGGCTCGCTCTTGTCTGTTACCTGAACGCTGATCTCTGTTGGCCAACATGTTGTTGCCGCTGGTCTCTTGTATTCAGCCTGTTAACGGTTGCAACGGATAGTTTACAGCTACCAACCAACTAGTTGGCCAACTATCTTGCGCGCGCGCACACACACTTACTTAACTCAGCGCAACTCAATTGAAGTCAGTCGTTGAATTAAGCTCAAGCAACGGTGGCTTTGTCGCGCTCTTCAGCTCAGCGACGCTATCGATCATTCGCTCTTAACTTCAATTGCCGCTGCAGTGTCAGTTTCACTTCTTTCTTTTATTTTTCTTCTTCTTCTTCTTCTTGTTTTCTCTTAGTGGTTTTTACAGCCGGTTAGTTTGTTTTGTTTGCTGCAATTTTTTAGTTGCATTTATTATATATTTTTTGTTGCTTTTATTGTGCATGCATTTTTGAAGGGCAATGTTGCACAACACCTGACCTTCAATTGAGAACAAGTTTAGTCACTTACTGTATGCACAACGGTGCGCATAAAAATATGGACTTTTATAAATTTATACTTTTTAATATATTTATAGTTAATTCTTAACTTTGTAGTGTGCGTTTGTATGTGCGCTTGTATCATTCAAGGATGCGACTCGCAATTGCACTTTGGCGTGTGAAATAATAAATTGCTTTTGATTTTGATCTTTTAATATAATAAAGTGATCTTTATAATCGTGCAATTAAAAATTAAATCAGTGATGGTGTTTTTTCAGTGAAACTGGTATTCAGAATATACATACATATATACTACAAGGATCTCCGGCAGTTTCACAATAAAATAAAATGAAATAAAATAGAATAAAACCAAAAAAAAAATTAAACAAAAAAATAAAATTAAATAAAGTAAAGTAAACTAAAATAAAATAATATAAAAAAATAAAAAATTAAATAAAATAAAATAAAATAAAATAAAATAAAATAAAATAAAATAAAATCAAATAAAATAAAATAAAATCAAATAAAATTAAATAAAATAAAATAAAATGAAATAAAATAAAATAAAATAAAATAAAATAAAATAAAATAAAATAAAATAAAATAAAATAAAATAAAATAAAATAAAATAAAATAAAATAAAATAAAGTAAGATAAGATAAGATAAGATAAGATAAGATAAGATAAAATAAAATAAAATAAAATAATTTAAATAAAAAAAAAATTAAACTATATTAAGTTAAATTAAATAAAATAAAATAAAATAAAATAAAATAAAATAAAATAAAATAAAATAAAATAAAATAAAATAAAATAAATTAAAATAAAATAAAATAAAATAAAATAAAATAAAATAAAATAAAATAAAATAAAATAAAATAAAATAAAATAAAATAAAATAAAATAAAATAAAATAAAATAAATTAAAATAAAATAAAATAAAATAAAATAAAATAAAATAAAATAAAATAAAATAAAATAAAATAAAATAAAATAAAATGAAATGAAATAAAATAAAATAAAATAAAATAAAATAAAATAAAATAAAATAAAATAAAGTAAGATAAGATAAGATAAGATAAGATAAGATAAGATAAAATAAAATAAAATAAAATAATTTAAATAAAAAAAAAATTAAACTATATTAAGTTAAATTAAATAAAATAAAATAAAATAAAATAAAATAAAATAAAATACAATAAAATAAAATAAAATAAAATAAAATAAAATAAAATAAAATAAAATAAAATAAAATAAAATAAAATAAAATAAAATAAAATAAAATAAAATAAATTAAAATAAAATAAAATAAAATAAAATAAAATGAAATGAAATGAAATGAAATGAAATGAAATGAAATGAAATGAAATGAAATGAAATGAAATGAAATGAAATGAAATGAAATGAAATGAAATGAAATGAAATGAAATGAAATGAAATGAAATGAAATGAAATGAAATGAAATGAAATGAAATGAAATGAAATGAAATGAAATGAAATGAAATGAAATGAAATGAAATGAAATAAAATAAAATAGAATAGAACCAAGAAGAAAAATAAATTAAATGAAATGAAATGAAAGAAAACAAAATAAAAAAAAACCAAATCAAATCAAATAAGACAAAATAAAACTTTAATAAATTAAATTAAATTAAAATAAATAAAATTAAATTATATTAAATAAAATAGAAAAAAACTAAAAATAAAAAAATAATGGAGAATTAAAAGAAATTAAAATAAAACAAATAAAATATAATAAAATTAAATAAAAGGAAATAAAATAATATAATAAATGTGAGTTTAAATTAAATTAAAAGAAATAAAAATTGTTAAATAGATATAACCCAATGAAAAAATTATATTATTTAAAATAAATTAAATTAAATAAAGTAGAACAAAATAGAACAATTTAATAAAGTAAAACATATAAGTTAATAAATATAAAATCTCGTAAACTTAGTATAATTTTTAAAAGAAATTATTAAATGTATAAAAATTATAGGAACAAATGATTTGAAAAATACCAGGAAATTGGGAAATTAATGAATTCAAACAAAAACAATTATAATTTTTAAATCTTCCAAGAACCAAAAACTAATTAAAAACAAAAACCAAAAAAAAATTATAAAAAAAAACAGTTCAGATTACTGAAATAAACAAATATATAATAGAAACAAATTATTATAATGATTTTGAGCAAAAAATATGAAAGCAATTAATACACACGATAATGCATTAAAAAAAATAGGAAAAATTGTCTACATTTTACAAATTATTATTATAAATATTAATGAAAAAATTAAAAAAAAAACTAATTAATAACACAAAAAATTAAAAAAGAGTGAAAATTAAAAGTAAGAAAGAAAAGAAATTAAAAAAACTACTTAAATAGTTTCAAAAATTAAAATTTAATTTAATTTAATTCTTCCACCTAAGAAAATAATAACACAAAATCTATTAAATATTAAAATACTAAAGTATATCTCGCCTCCGTAATACATTTATCAGTTTACTCTTTAAGTCAAGCGCGTGTAAAGCCACTTAAATTAAAATAATTAAAAAATTATAATAAAGCGCGTACAAAGTGAGGTAAAAGTTCAAACCTTTATTTATTTGTCTAATAATTTTATATCCCTACACCTAATGCACTTTGGAAATCTTTTTAAACCTCCTTCTCTTAAGCCCCTATAACCACTATCTACTTTATTATAATTACATTAAATTATTAAGCAATTAATCATCATTCACACACATCTTACAAAAAAAAAATAAGTGAAAACAATAAATTTTCAAAACAAAAAGGCACGAGGTTTTCGCGACTACTTACCATCTGTCATATGCAACTCTCTACTACAACTCACTTTAAACGTCCATAAATTATGTCCGCACCAGCTGTACGTGTTACTTGTAATCGCTGTGGTTTAAGCGCTTACACACATATATAAATAAAGGATATAATTTTAAATAACTGATTTTATGATTTATCATCATTTTCTGTTATTTATTACATCACTGTAGTCATAAATGGTTGAAACGTGATGATTTTTCAATTTCAGAGGAAAAAAGGAGGAACAAATAAAAAGTATATAAAATTTAATTTTTTTTTAATTAATATAAATATAAATAATAATATAAGAAACTAATTGGCTCTACGCTTGCACCTTTCTACTCACAGTAGCTAAAGCACAAAAAAAAATATTAGACAGCGGCAGCGTTCCACAACTTTTTTTATATAGTGGGAAGATAAATGAGCTTTTTTCGAAAATTTTTTATAATATTATTAATAAATATTAATTTAGTAATATGTAATAAAATTAATATTTTTCTCTTTTACTCTATTTCAGGTTACCAAACAATGAAAATAGACTTGGTAAGTTAACCTACAAGATATTTTTAACATAGCTGACTTTTTCCAAAATTTTAAGGAAAAAAGTGTAATCTTCATTTTTCTCTCAAAGAGGCTTACCTTGGATTCAAAGGGCTTTACATCACAGCGCCACCTATAGTAAGCTTTTAAATCTCTTCAACAGAGTGTAGGTTTTATTAGTTCGAAAACTACTTGCCCACAATAGCTTTTTCTATAATAATTTTCAAAAATTAAACAAAGGTAGCGTGGACACTGTTTTTATAGAGCTTTAGAGGACAGAGTCATCTATAGTAAGCTTTTGATTTAATTTTCGATTTTCAAAAATGTTTTCGAATAAATTAAGTTATATTAACCTAAGCTAATTTATATAAAGCATTACCCTTCTGCAGTCAACTTCATTGTGTTTCTGGGAATATAACTATATTTATTTGTACATTATACAATCTTGAGATTATTGATTTTCTCTGACACTACCTTGTAATTTTGTTTTCTAGCTCTATGAATGCACTAAACTCCAATATTTACCGTGAAACTTAAACACCATAAGCTTTTTGCGCACTACTTAATACATTTTACAAATTTTTTCCACCATTCTAAAAGAGTTTAAACACAAAAATGGTAAATTTAATCGTAAAAATATATTTAATCATTTTTTCCATGAAACCAAAAATTAAATTTCTGCCAAAAAGGCAACAAAAACTAACATAAATGTCAACAATGTCAAGCTTCTGCAGCCAAGTGCAACTTATTTAAGAACATGCAACCAATTTGAAGTGAAAAGCAAACACACACATACATACACACATAAACTCAAGTTTGCAAGTGAACTCTAAAGCTCATGACCATAAAATATTTTATAGCAATAAAATTGAAAATAAAGTTATATGTATTAGTTAAGAGAAAAATTTAAAAAAATTAAAAACCCAAAAATTGAGTCATAAAAAAATATATGGCAATTAAAAAACGCAAAACATAACGTAATAATAAAAATTAAACAGAAAACTAAGAATCAAATAAAAACCAACGACAATTTTTTGCACCAACATAAATTCCTCTCAACACTTCATCAGAATTTTCAACGCACGCGCTTGACCGTCAGCAACATTTTGTTTTTGCTGTTGTTTGTCCGTCATTCAAACAGATTTCAAAGTCAACACAGTGGTTCTAAGCAACAAAACAAAAAACCAAAACAATAGAATAAAAAATATTTCCAACCATGAAATGCAACACGCTGCTAATGGCATGCCGTCGACGCCACCGCCTTACCACCACCATCACCATAAATGGCAACATCAAGTGCAACCACATTTTCTTACAATGTCATTTAGGCGATCCGTTGCGATGCCATGCCTTATGCGCTGTCTGTGCTGTCTATGCTGGCATACGATGCGATGTGGTTCTCCAAATCAAAACAACAGCCGTCGGTTAGCGGCGTCGGTTAGCGGCGTGTTAGCCACATTTGGCCGCCAACAGAGTTGCATCTGTCACAATGACAGAAAAAAGTTAGCTTGTGCTTGAAAAAATGGAAATAATAACAAATTATAGCGTGCAAATTGATTGTTTTGTCGCAATGTACTCACATATACATATATATTTAGATACCCTTAGAAGTATAAAAAAAATAGTAATCGCCTGTCGCTGCTTTTTTCTTCTAGACGTCTCTTCTCTCTTTATATCTCTTGTATACAAATATGTTTTAAATGCTTTTTCAATTCATCCATAATTTTTTAATGCTTATTTTAAAATAACAAAAAAACAATATTACAACTCACCAGCAACTGCAGTTTGCGGTTTAAAGCACGCGCTGAACAATGGTTAAACAATACGAAACTTTATTTCCATATTCTCTCATTTTCATGTCTTTTATTCCTCTTGCGCACCTCCAGCCTTCACTCTGACATTGTTGTGATAAGGCAAGAAGTCTCGAGGTTGAGCCAACACTTCTTGTGGTCTTTGTCAAGTACGCGCTTTGGTTGAATGGCGTCTTCAAGGTTTCTGTGGCCACAGGGCGTATGAGTAACTTTTTTTCTGTGGTCGGTCGCAGAAAAATGTTTAAATTAAAATTACATTAAAGTGTAGTAAACTAAATAAAGAGGAATAGAATTAAACAAAATAAAATATAATAAAATAAAAAAATTAAATATAAAAAATATAAAACGAAAACGAAATAATTAAAATAAACTAAAAAAATAAAGTAAAATAAAATAAAAAATAAGTTAAAATCAAATTAAAAAAATAAAAGAAATAAAATAACAAAATAAATAAAAAAAAAATAAAATTAAATTAAATTAAATGAAATAAAAGTTAAAAATAATTAAAATAAAATAAGGCTAAACGAAATGGCATAAAAGAAAATAAAATAAATAAACTAAAATGAAATAAATTCAAGTAAAATTAAAAAAAAATGAAATATAATAAAATAAAATGTAAGAACTAAATTAAAGTATAGATAAAAAATTAAGTGAAATAGAAAAATAAAATGAAATCAATTCATGTAAAATGTGACATTTTTTTCACATATCTTCTAATATTAAAAAATTAAATTGTAAAAAAATAAAAAGCAGGAAGTTTGGCGCTAGGAGTGTCGAAGTATAAGAAAACAATACTTATCGAAATTTTGAGTTGTATAAATGCTCTTGTGAAAAACTTCAAAAAATCTATAACAAATTCCATTAATGTAAATACTTAAAAAATGCTAAAAGATTTCTAAATATATGTTTTGAAAACACATTTATATTTAAAGAAATTCTACAAAAGTCAAATCCTTTCTTGTTTCGTTAATGTTTTCTAAACAACCTTCATTTCTAAATCTAAGCTCTGTCCACAATTACTCATGAATTTGCCTCAAACATATCTACTGTTTTTATTATAAATATACCAAAACAAAACTGTGCATTGTGGTTGTCGTACTTACAAAAGGTTAATAAATATTGTATATTATCTTGCATCATAAATACAATCAACTTATGAGTGACTCATATTATTATAAGCTCATATAAAGTTTATATACAAATATATTTTTTAACCTTTCTGTGCACTTGATCTACAAAAACCACTTGTAGTCCTCGCTAAACGTTACATAAACCACAAATCAGTTAGAATATGATCAACACCACATTTTAACCGGTGTGAGTAAGTGATAGAAGGCTGAGAAATCTGCTTGGGCAAAATCGCGCCGAATTGGCCTTAAAATAATGAAAACATATTTTGAATATTGAATGTGAAGGCATTGTTTAGAATTTATTAATTTTTCTTCTTTACACTCTCCTACACATGTTTAATTTACATACTCATTGCAGCCGCTCAATTGTTTAATCTTTTTTCTTCTTCTTCTTCTCCTCCTCATACAAATCGGAGCTGAAAAGTGACCTTTACTCAACATGAAGGTGATGGCTATGAGCAATGCATTTATTAATTGCAATAGGCATAGCAAATTAATATGAGCTCAAAGTATACTATATGCACACATCATATATTTACATATACATATATATGTACACATTCAAAACGTGCAATGTTTATTAGAAATTCAAATCAATAAAAGCATTCTATTCCAGCAACAGTAGCATTCACTTCAGTGCAAATGCGTAAATGCCAATATCAGATTGCATCTGCAAAATGTACAATAATATTCGACAGACGGTCGACGGGGCGTATGATTAACGTAGCAACAGTAGCCAGCGACTGTTTTAGCGTTGTTAATGCCAAGTGATTAATGTAAATGCGTGGCAAACAAGTAGTGATGGTAATATTAGAAATAGAAATAAAATAACAAAAATCAAAATAAAATAAAAAAGTAGAAAATTATATAATAAAATACAATAAAATAAAATTAGATAAAACAAAATTAAATTATATTTAAAAAAATAGATAAAAAGTAAAACAAAATAAATTAAAAAAATTTAAATAAAATAAAACAATTTAGAGTAAATTAAAATAACATAAAATAAAATAGCATCATTTAAAAAATGAAATAAACTAAAATAAAAATAAAATAAATAAAGCAAAATAAAATAAAATAAAATGAAGTGAAATGAAATGAAATGAAATGAAATAAAATAAAATAAAATAAAATGAAATGAAATAAAGTGAAAAAAATAAAAAAAAATGAAAAAAAAAATTAAAATAAAATAAAATGAAATGAAATGAAACGAAATAGAATAAAATTAAATAAAAACTAATAGAGTAAAGTGAAATAGCATTTCAAAAATTAAATAAAATAAAGTCAAATTAGAAGAACAAAATTAAATTACAATAAAAATAAAGTAAAAAGAAATAAATCAAATTTAATTTAAATTAATTAAATAAGTTAAATTAAAATTAAATTATAATATTAAAATGAACTAAATTAAAACCAAATAAAATAAATTGAACTTATATTAGAAGAAAAGTGTATTAAATTAACTAAAAATATATTAAATAAATTTGTTTTAAAATACATATTATATAAAATTGAAAGAAATAAAATAAAATAAAATATATAATAAAAATAATAATAAAAAACAAGGAATAAAATAAAAAAACATAAAATGAATTGCAATAAAAAAATAAATTAAAATTAACTGAATTAAATTGAATAAATTTAAATTAACTGAAATTAAAGTTCATTTATTTAAACTAAATTAAATTTAAACAAAAAAAATAAAATGAATAGATTTAAATAAAATAATATATACAATAATACAAAATAAGATAAACAAAAAGAAGTAAAACTTAATTAAATTTAGTTAAATTAAATTAAAATTTAAAATATTTAAAATTAAGTTAAATAAAATAAATAAATGAAATTTAAAATCAGATAAAATCGAAAATGGAAAATAAAGTATAGTAAAACAAATAAAATAATATAAAACAAAATGAAATAAAATGAATTTAAAAATTGTAAATAATATAAAAAATTAAATAAAGCTCAAATAAATGACATTAATAGAGATAGAATAAAATAAAAGAGTATAACATAAAAAATAAAATGAAGTATAATAGAATATAAGAAATTAAGAAAAATAAAGAATAGTAAAGTAACATAAAAAATAAAACAAAATTAATTAAAGTAAAACAAAATAAGATATTATACAATAAGCGAATCTTATATTTGCCTTATAATAAAAAGACCACTGGAAGCTCTCGACTGCCAAGCGCCGTCAGCTATAACATTGAATGCCGTGGCATTGTTTGTTTGTTCTATTTAGTTGTACTCCTTGGGCGTTTGCCATTAAATAGCACGTACTATTGTATAAATGCACATTAGCAAATATGTGGCGTGATCTTTGTTGTTCTCTGCCGCCTCGACACGAATGCAGCCACTACTAACTAACAGCCGCGACATCTATTTTGTGAAAATTAGTTCAAGATCACCCGCTGCCGCCACAATTACCGATATGAGGCTGTGTGAAATTCTTTGGAGTTTTTACATTTCAATCGACTGCACAGCAATGAGCCGTAAAGCAAGAATCATTCTATAGCAACAACACATGTCCATATGTATAGGTAGATATAGATGTGTATAGTTTGTATAGTTAAAACCAACAATCGCCGCAAATCGATGCATGTCAACCTTGTCCCTGAGGCGTTTTTGCATTTTTAAAAAGCGTTACAATATATGTGCGCATTTGATGTTATGAAGCCGCTACTCATACTCGCTTATATATAAATATATACATACAGACAAGTTTAAATCCATCTACTTAATGCACTTCATTGTGTTTGTTCAGTTTGTTTGTTTTTTTTTCTTGTGTATCTTTGCTGCCTCTAGTTTCATTCTAAGTGCGTGCGTGCGTACATTTGTACATTTGTGTGTGTGTGTGTGTGTGTGTGTGTGTGTGTATGTATGCGTGAACTGTGATTTCTCGATATCTTGTCTCTTTCGGCTATGCGAATCACCTTCGATTTTGTTTGCAACAAAAACAACAACATCAATTGCAGCGGCCATAATGTTTATTATTCAACAACAACTTCGCTTGAGTTGAGTATGTACATTTGTACTTTTTGGCATTTGCCAAATGTGGCAGCTGTGGAGTCACCATATGCGTAAAAGGTGCCTGCAATGTTTGTATACTAAATGAAAATCAATTTTGTGATTCCAAATCAATTTCATTTCGAGGTGATTCACTATGTGCAGCATTTATGTCATTTTATTTTGTTGCTGTTCTTGTTGTTTGATTTTTTGCTTCTATGAAAGTATGTTTGATGTTAATTACGAGCAATGAGTGCGACATTTGGAACTCAAGTTGAATTTAAATTAACTTTTTATGAGTGGTATTTTAACTAGTTGCATGCAAACTAGTTTGTAACTAGTTCTACCGAAGTGAATTTGGTAAACGCTTTTTTAATTTATTTTCTAATAAACTTAAAAAGGTTTAAAAATTTATATAAATCAAATATAATTAAACTAGTTATTAACTAGTTACTAATCTACCTATATTATGAAAGAAATCAATTATTTGGTATAGTACTGGTTTCCAGTTCAAATAAAATGCAGTTTCATTATACATTTATGTCGTTTTACTTATAAAAGAATTATGAGTTTTCAATCACACGAGTGCAATCTAGTTTGGACTAATTGATTATAAACTAGTATATAAAAATGGCGAATCGGCCGAAAAGAGCTAATTATATATAATATATGTATATGTATTTATATATACAATATAATTGATGAATTACTTCTAAACTAGTTTATAGTCCATTACTTGTAAAACTAGTTAATAATCAATTACTTTTAAACTAGTTATTGATATTAAACTAATTTATAACTAGTTGTTGATGAACAAATTTTTAACTACGTGTTGTTAAATTAGTTTTTAAGTAATTGTTGACGAACTAGTTTATTAGCAGTTACTTTGAAACGAGTTCATAACTAGTTGTTTGCTGACCAATTAAAAGTTTTTTGACTAAAATTATGCCAAATCAAGTAGTTTTTACAGCCTATATGTTCGGTAGATCAACATCAATTCCTTCTAACCAGTTGTGATTATTTTTTTTTTGCTTGTTATCCTCAATCACCATAACCACACACTCAAATGTTTTTGCAACGCGTTAAGCATTAAATTGTTAAACATTATTATTTATTTGCATACAATTATGTATGTATGTATATAAAAGTAAATTATTATTTATGGCCAACACTATGCAATTTATAGATATTACTATTGGTTCGGGGCATCATCAATTGCAAACATACTCATGCATATGGTATACTCATTTACTTATATACATATGCATGTAAATACATATTTATAAATACACACATAGTTATATTATATAAGTGCTTGGAGAGTATTTATTTACGCAATGAGTACAGATATAGCAAATGCCTATGCAGATATTTATCATATGTAAATGTTTATATATATACTCGTATATATTGTTAAACACATGTGTAGAATTGTTGTTGCTAGATAAACATAATTAATTTTTCTTTTTTCACTTTGTTTCAACGATTAAAATCTTCTCAATGGCGTGTGGCGCGCTGCTGCCGCCAATGCAGCATATTTACATATGTACATACACGTATATACATAGATATGTGTTTATATAAAAATATTTGCAAGTAATTGGTGGATATTTTAATGCTGACGACGGCAATTTAGCTGTCAATGGCGATTATTGTTAAACAAAATTTTTTTCGTAATTTTTTATTGAAATAAAGCTATTTTTTTATTTTACTATATACAAAGGGTTTTCAAACTGAGTTTTATAAATTTAAAATCTACATAAACTAACTTTTTTTTAAAGAAAATAACTTTTTTTTAATTTTAAAAATTCTTTTGTATTACATGAATAATTATTTACTCTTATTTAGCTAATGAGTAAGGCCCAAATACTATTAATAACATATGTAGTATTACTTGGAGTCACTTACACGTATGTATTGTGTAATGTGTTAAAAGTAAGATAACCAATAATTGCGTTATGAGCGAGACAATTGTGGTTTTGATAAAAACAAAAAAATATTTATTTCTACGTAAAAATATATATGGTATATATGTACATATATTTATGTATGAGTCTATATAAACCATGACTCATACACCAAATGTGGCTTTAGTACCTGCTTTACTGGACCATATGCAACCATTGAAGTGATGAATGACAAATTTGGTGAGTAACAAATTGACATAAGAAAAACCAAAAAAACAATTGAATAAATATAATTAACTAGAAACCCGAGCAAAACAAAGACCACAAGTGTTCTTTCTAACTTTTGTGCAATTACAAGTACCAGAAAGCTTTTAAAAGGAAATAATAAATATTAGTGGTGAAACATGTCGGCAGCCACAACAGACGCCATCAACAATGACAGCAATAATCATTGACTATTTTTGGTTAGGTTGTGGAAGAAAATTGGCATTTAAGTTGAAGAAAAACATAAAAAAATAATAAACATATAAAAGAAATAAAAAGTAAAAAAATAT
>JAWMAG010000004.1:33155000-33445000 GCA_037013455.1 Ceratitis rosa
GGTACATACATAAATATTATATATACAATATATATATAAATACGATGTATTATCGCTTATAAGCTGAACATTACAATATTTTGTTCTTATTACTAAGTTACTCAGTCTACATTTAAACAAGCAATTCATATACATATTTATTTTTATTATTTATTTTAATATATTTATTGTTTTATGTGTGCCAACAATGTCTGTTGGGTAAAAAAAAGTATGTCACACACTTGACTTGAGGCTTTTCATGGCTAAGATAAACTGTTATAACAAAATAAAATATATATATATATATTATATTCCGTACAGATTTTATCGGTTGAGTGTTGAAATAGGTAGCTTTTTAAATTGTTATAGAAAAAATTACTGTTTAACTGCTCTGACCTGTGTACACTAAACTTATATAATATATACTCAAAGTGTTTTGCAATAAATTTATTACAAAATAAATCAGTTTCCAATTATACTGGATTAATCTGATTCGAAGCTACTTGGAATTTCATAAAGTAGGTCATCAAGTAAATATTGGATAAAGGATACAGATTAGCGTAACTTTTTACAAAAAGACTGATAGCCAAATATTTTTCATTATTCGATTATTTTGTTTTATTTTATTTTACTCTATTTTATTTCAATTTACTCATTTTATTTATTTTTACTTTATTTTATTTCATTTTATTTTATATTATTTTACATTACTTTATTTTATATTATTTTATGTGATTCTATTTTATTTAATTTTCTTTTATTTTATAATATGTACTTTATTTTATTTTATTTTATATTATTTTATTTTTTTTATTTTGCTTTAATTTAATTTATCATAATTTATTTTTATTTTATTTTATTTTATTTTATTTTATTTTATTTTATTTTATTTTATTTTATTTTATTTTATTTTATTTTATTTTATTTTATTTTATTTTATTTTATTTTATTTTATTTTATTTTATTTTATTTTATTTTATTTTATTTTATTTTATTTTATTTTATTTTATTTTATTTTATTTTATTTTATTTTATTTTATTTTATTTTATTTTATTTTATTTTATTTTATTTTATTTTATTTTATTTTATTTTATTTTATTTTATTTTATTTTATTTTATTTTATTTTATTTTATTTTATTTTATTTTATTTTATTTTATTTTATTTTATTTTAGTTTATTTTATTTTATTTTATTTTATTTTATTTTATTTAATTTTATTTTAAATTATTTTATTTGATTTTATTTTATTTTTTTTTTATTTCATTTTATATTATTTTATTTTATTTTATTTTATTTTATTTTTTATAATTTCATTTTATTTTGGATGGTATATATTATCTCATTTTATTTCATTTTACTTTATATTTTATTTGATTTTCCTTTTAGTTCTATTATATTTTTCATACTCGTCTAACACCATCCTTATGCTACCAAACACATGAGAATATAGAAAATTCACTCCAGTTAAATACTTGCGCATGAAGCGTGCACACTAATCCTTAGTGAAATTATTTGCCGGCAGCATTTCGTCGCACCACATACATGAAAATCAGTCATAAAAAAGCAGTCGAAGAAAAGTGGTAAAAGGAGGACATGAAAAAATGCCATAAATGTTGCAGCTTTTTTTATTTGTCTGTTGCTGGCGTGATGCACATGGTTGGCAGTAAAAATTTTCCATTTGAAAAAATTTCAATTCTACTCAGCGTGTTGAGTGCCTTAAGTAGATTTTAGTGCGTTTTTGCTTTTATGGTTATTTTTTTAACGTTTTGCTTTGAGCTTGCAGCATTTTATCAGTTGTTTTATGAGCGCACTCATATGATTTTTTACATCAAATTTATTTATGTCGTTTTTTGTTTTAATGAGTGCTATTTTTCATGTAATTAAATTTTAATTTGTCTAAAAATGTTGTGGTTAAATTAAAAGATGCAGCAAAAACAAATGAGCTTTGTTTATATCACATTAAACAGAAAAGGCATGTCAATGCATAGCTGAAACAAAAATTTAAAAATTTAAATACAAAATTGTTATTGTGTGATTTTAAAATAAATTAACTGTAGTAAAACGTAATTTATTATTTGCCATTTTTTTTTGCTGTTAAATATTCAAGCATTTTAACACTTCATTTATTAAATTTTATTGCCTACAGCTTTTTACGCAGACTTTTAGTAATCGTTTTCTTTTTGCGGTAAATTTATTATTTTTGCACCAAAATTCGTTTAAATTTAATAATATGAAATTAAATTTCTGAAAATATAAAGGTTTCCTTACTATATTACTTTCTTTTGATTTAATTTAATTAAATTTATTTTTATTTTACTTTACTTTACTTTATTTAAGTTCATTTTTATTTACTAATTTTATATATTTTTGATTTTTACTCTGTTTGACATTGTTTTTATTTATTTTATTTATATTTTTTTTATTTCATCTTTTACTTCAATATATTGTAATTTATTTTGTTTTATTGCATTATTTTATTATTATTTATTTTATTTTATTTTATTTTATTTTATTTTATTTTATTTTATTTTATTTTATTTTATTTTATTTTATTTTATTTTATTTTGTTTTGTTTTATTTTATTTTATTTTATTTTATTTTATTTTATTTAATTTTATTTTGTTTTATTTTATTTTATTTTATTTTATTTTATTTTATTTTATTTTATTTTATTTTATTTTATTTTATTTTATTTTATTTTATTTTATTTTATTTTATTTTATTTTATTTTATTTTATTTTATTTTATTTTATTTTATTTTATATTATTTTATTTTATTTTATTTTATTTTATTTTATTTTCTTTTATTTTATTTTATTTTATTTTATTTTATTTTATTTTATTTTATTTTTTATTTTATTTTATTTTATTTTATTTTATTTTTATTTTTTTTTTTTTATTTTATCTTATTTTATTTTATTTTATTTTATTTTTTTTTTTTTTATTTTTTTTTATTTTAGTTTTTTTATTATATTTTATTTTACTATATTTTACTTTACTATATTTTATTTTAATTTATTTTATTTTATAATTTTATTTTAATTTATTTTATTTTATTATAGTTCATTTAATTTTTCAATTTAATTATATTTACCCTTCAAGCACAAATCCTCACGGATAAGAAAATCTTAGAGAGATAAAAATATTTATGTAAAATAATTTCTTATGCAGCTTGAAAGCAGCTGCTTGATTTTGTTTTTTAATTTTTTTAGCTGTATTAGTTATTCTTTCGTACTTTGTTTTTAAAAGTTTTTGCACTTTTTTCATTCTCCATTTTTATTAATTTTTTTAGTTTTCTTTTTTAGTTTTCTTTGTTTTTATTTTGTATCAATACATTTTATTGCTCTCCAAAGGCTATTAGTTTAGCTGCAGAATGTGCAACAGACAGAGATATGTACACACACAAATACACTATAATACTTTTATATACACGTATGTACATTTTATTGTAGCCGGAAGTTAAGTAGAAAATTTTATAAGCTTCGTTGGCTGAATATTTACGAAACGTATCCGTTTCGTTTTTACAACGCGCCAACAGCTACACATAACATACCCACATACGAGTACATACATATGTGTACGTCGATACATATACAATGACACTTTGAGTTAGCGAAATCTTCGTCCTTTTTTCTTTGCTTTACTTGCAGTGCATTTTATATATATATTTAGTATGTAAGTATATAAGTATGTACATATGTACATATTTGTATGTTGTTATTAAAAGATATAATATGTATGTATATATATGCGTACATAAACTTATGTAGGTGTATATTTGCTTGCTCTTGACAGCTCGCGTAAGTCGATCCTGAGCCACCTCCGCCTGACATTTTTATTTTATTAAGTAAATATTTTTGTTTTCCTTTCTTTTAGTTTGTCACGCGCGGTCGCATTACATATACAAACATAAAAACACATGCACATGCATATACGTATAAGTGTGTGAGCTTTCATGTTACACCGGGTTGTGGGCGAGTAAAAAAAGTGTAAGGGAATTTTTACAATAATAGCGTTGGTATGCAACACAAGCGTATATTCATACATATATACATGTGTATTTATGCGTAGTCAAACTTGTTGCTGTATTTGTTTTCCTGCACGTTGAGCTTTTTGTAACGTAAATATAGTTAACCGGTTGATTCTTTTGTTGACTTTGTTTGAATTTCGACGGAAATTTGGCACAAAAAAGCACCGGTTTAAACTAACTGTTGTGGATCGTTTGAGCGTGACGCCTAAATGCAGGCAATATTTTCTTATGAAAAGTTAAAAGTTATACTGAAAGCATTTTTGACAATTTCTTTTAGTATTTTTTTACTTTTTTAATTACTATATAATTATATATTTAATTAGTATATAATATACATGTTTATAATTATGGCAGCTGAAACGATTTTCAGCTTTTTCTTGGAGAAATTTATTGCTATTAATTGTTAAAAAATGTGGCCTACATTTTGGCGTTAAAAATTCATTTGGATTTTGAAAGCCAGAAAAAATAGTAATTAAAGTATGAAAAAAGTTACAAAATTATTATCATTCTTAAAAAAAATTAATTCGAAATGTTCTCAAGTCTCCAAAATTGATAAGAAATTTCAAAACTTTTACTTATTTTATACGTCACTTCAAAGATCTTATATAAAAAGAAATATGCTTTGATTGGAATTTTGAAAAATTGAAGTTTTGAGCTAAAAATTTAGCTTTCAGTGGCAAGGTAAGAGCTTTCATCAAAGGGAGTTAAGATTTTTATTGTTTTTTTATATCATTTTTTATTTTTTGCTAGTTATGAGAAAATTGTGGAATAAATATTTTATTGCAAAAAGTTAATTTTATAGTGGAATCTTTTAAAGTGAAAGTAATAGAGCTTTCACTAAAAAAAAAATAAAAATTTTCGCAGAATTAAGAAAGGTTTTATTATACTTGTTAAATAATTTTTTTTTTTAATAAATTGCAAAAGGCGACATTCTTTAATTTCAGGCTATAAACTTTGATGTTTTCAGATAAAAAATATGAACTGGTTGTTATTGTTGTTTTTTTTTTGTATCAATGTGTAATAACAACTTTTGACAAGAGAGATAGAAATGTAGCTTCCACTAAAATAATGAAAGCTTTCATGAAGTTGAGTAAAGCTTTGAACAAAAGCAGAGCTTTCAATAAATGTGGAGCTTTCTGTGCCAAAACGAGAGCTTTCATCATATCTATTAACTTTGTTCTTACATTCTTCTTACTAAAAAAAATAAATGAAAAACTAAAGCTGAAAAAATATATTTCCTGAATTTATTCTAAGCAGATCATTGAAGCAGAAAAACATGCCAAAGTATGCACTCGTAGTTGCATAAGTACGTATGTACATTTGGAAAAGCACGAGAATTTATATATATAGTCCACATGCATTCATATGTACATATGTGCTTTTGTAAATATGCGCGTATGTGTGTGAAGTGAAAGCATTCCCTGTGCCAAACAATAAGTACCGTTTTCATTGTTTGTAGGCGTGTGTATTAGCGCACTTGAGTACGCCAATAAGCCGTTGTGCACACACACACACTCACACGCGCATACTACACTTGCCAAACACATACGAGCGTGCCTGCACACACAAGTTTGTGTACACGAATGTGCGTGGGAGTCCATATATACATAGATACATACATGTATATGTATGTATATACTTAGAATATTTCTTTGTTATTTTGTACTTCTCATTTTTCCCTACATTTTTGCCAACAACTTACATATTAGAGTGAGTGAGTGTTGTAACAACAATAACAGCAGCAACAGCACCAGCACTAGCAATGATGTAGCAAACAACATGTGGCTTTGACTCTTAACTAAATGTGTAGTACGAAGTAGAGAGAAAAAAGATCTAGTTACAACACAAACAATAACAAATTGCTTTAGAAAATGCTCGCAGCGCATTGTTGTTGTTTTTGTAGTAACAGATTTTGGCAAAATGCTGCATTTTGCTCAATTTGCTGCAACAACGTTGCAATTTCAGCGCACACACATCTACGCATGCACACGCAATCAGCGCAGTTTGCAACAATTACATTGAGCCACAGTTTGTTGTTGTTGCTGTTGTTAATTGTTGTTGCTGATGCTGCAACTACAAGTAAATGCTAGCATTAAAATGCAAAAAACAAAAAACAGAGTAAAATGAAATGTTGATTTAAGTGTTTGGCAAAAGTTGCCGCCCCTGCCTGTTGAGATTGTGGTTGCATGTAAGCTTATGCACAGACACACACACATTATATGTATGTATACGTGTATGTATTACAAAGCTTACACGTGCTCTTAGCTAAGCATACTTTCTAAAAGTATTTCCATCTTGTAAAGAATTTATAAGATTTTCAGTGAAGTTGCACTGCTTCGCCGTTTGAATCGCTTAGCAATTGACTTCTTGTTGTTGTAAATTGCTATGAAACTGTGTGCATATAAACATATGTATATGTACGCACACATAGGTACATATGCCTAAGTTGATATTCTACACATGAATTTGCAAAAACTAGCCACGCTTTGTTTCTAAATACGAATTTAGAAGTTAGTATGTTTTTCTATAGCATACTTTTAGGCTTCGGGAGATAGAAATGACAAAATTACACATTTCGAGCGTTTTTGCGGAAGAATTTTGTGAATTTTAACCATGAGATCGTTTTGCATAGTAGAGTTTAGAGTAGATAATGGGAAATAGTTAGTCACCAATGGACAAAAAGTGTAAAGAGAAAGCTGAAATTCATACCACTTACTCAAATTGCTATTGTGGTTAAACTGATAAGCAATAAATATTGTCAACTGAAGCAATAAACATTTTAGAAACTTTCATTTATTATATGTTACTTACTCGTACGTTAAGACAGTAGACACTGATACGTATTGGCTTTTATTCATTAAATTTTATTGTGAGAGTCAAAGCTTTATATTTTATCCAACATAAATTTCATTTTACTGTATTAATCTTTGCAAAAAGTGGGAAAGTGAAGTGCTGCCTTCTTTTTAAGATGACAGCTTAATTTTTTTGAAGTGACAAAACAAGATAGTTGTCAAGCTTTGTGTTGTTGAAGCTTTTCTTTGGTACATTCATTAAAGCCAAGTGAAAGCACTGCCTTGACATGAAAGCTCAAGAAGCGACAAGGCCAAATAATGGTTTTGAAGTAAGTAAAAGCTCTATAGAAGTGAAGTTAAAGCTTATCTATAATATGAAAGCTCCAATTTTATGAAGCGCGCTTTTTATTTAAAAGTGAAAACTCATAAATAAAAAATTGATGAAAGCTCAGTTTTTGTGAATTTATAAAAACTTTTAATTTTCAACCATTTTATTCAAGAGAGGGAAAAGTCTATTATCTAAAGTACCAGTTCCTTTTAATGATGAAAAATCAAATTTGTGAAGCAACAAAACCTGTAGTTATCGAACTATTTGTTTACGTAAATTAAAGTTTTTCATTATTCTGTTACAAAAGTGAAGTAAAATATTCCTTTTTACATGAAAGCAAACTTTTTTATGAATTTAAAGCTTGTTATTGTTATAATTACGAAAGTGAAGTAAAAGCTCGTTAGGAATGCGTGTTGTTTAATAAAGTGAAAGTTTTTCATTATTACAATTCGTTAAATTAAGTAAAAACTCTTTTTAAAAGCTCAATCATAATGAAAACAAAATTATTATTAAGAAAATGAAAGTATTTTACTAAAATGAAGCGAAAGCTCGCTTTCAAAATGAAAGCTCAGCAATTGTAAAGTAATAATAGTTTACAGTTTTCAAGCTTTTTAATCAAGAATAAATCGTCTCTACGAAAGCTTGAAGCTGAAGAACCAAAGAAATCGGCATTTGTAAATATATGAATGCTTCAATGTATCTAAATATGTGTGTATATATATTTTATTTTTGCATAAAAGTGTGTCACAAAGCGCACATATACCATAGGTATATATACTTTTATAAGTATATGTATGCACAAATGTATGTATGGTATGTATAACTGGCTATAACCGCAGAAACTCTTTTCCAAGCAATTAAATCAACCCTTTTTCGCCCAAGCACTTAATACCCTCAACAAACATGCACTACAAAACTGCTTTTACATATTGTACATACGTACATACATACATGCCTGAATGCACATACTCAAAGCACAAGAAGGCTAATACACATTACGTGTAGATATACATATACATACGCCCTCTTCATATGCCTTATGACCATTCCCGGCTTAGTAAGTCCCCAAAGGGTTGAGCATACGCACTGCGCTGGGGTATGAAGTGCTGCAACGTCCTGCCCTGGCTCTGCTATGCGCTGGCATGTTTGCAAGGTCAACACGAAACGAAAAATTGAAATTCTCAAACGGCCAGCGGCGTTCAACTGAAGAATGAGCTTTTTACAAAAATGAATGATGAATGTTGAAATGATTTTTTTTTTCTTTTCTTGTGAGGGAGAGTTTGAAAAAACAAAAACAAAAACAAAAACAGAAGGAAAAGCTAAATAAAATATAGGGAGAAGAAAGTAAAGAACAGCAGGTGTAGCTATTTCGAAGTAAAGTTCTGAGTTTGGCATACTTTTGGTGAAAAATAATAGAAAATACTTAAATTTATGCACTAACTTTGCGTAAAAAGTTGAAATTTGTTGAAGTCGAAGAAAAGTGGGGCTTTCCTAAGGGATTTCTAGGCCTCTTTGGGGATTTGCCTTTTTTCTTTTGCAACAAACTCTTTTTGGTCAAAATTGAACTTTAACATGAAATTAAATAAAGCTTGATGACAAAAAGCTAGCCGCGTGTATTGGTTTGCAAAAAATTGAGCTGTCATGTTAAATGGTTGCTTTCAGTTCACTTTTGAAATTATAACAACGTGTCGATTTCACTTTTTCAAATTTCTCTATTTTTCTACATTAAAAAATATCTTTAAGTTCATATTCGTAGCTGTGATAATGATGACCATTAACTGGAAATTATAGGTTTTTATTGCTAAAAAATTAGTTATCTTGGTAAACAGCACTTTTGAAACTGTGTTTATTCACTCTCTTAAATAAAAAGCTTGCTTAAAAAAAATTGTAGTTTTATGTTAAAAGAAAGCTTTCACTTAATTGCGATGAATAATTTCTTAAGCAAATAGCTTAATAATTAGCACTTTTTTATTTTGTAAAATTTAAGCTTCCACGTTAAAAAGTAGCTCTCAATTCACACTTGTAACTGTGATAAAAATAACTAATAATTAATAACATGAAATTAAAAAGAAATATAATTCGTTCGGAAACATTATACAAGTATTCAGCATTTTTCTCTGCTTACTATACAAGATCTAAAGGCTTAGGCATAAAACGTTGCCTACATTCGGGCGACTTTGCAAATAGTTGAGACTGAAATTCTTTGAGTAAACTATTAAAAAAAAAGTATAAATTAAGTATTTATTTTCTACAAATTTTAAACCGAATTCTTTAATGAAAAACTCACTTTAATCTTTTTGATTTCTTATATTAATTTTTAGAACATTTATTTCTTGTGTCTCTGGCTTGAGTATTAATATTTTCTTGTATTCCCAACTGTATGGTATTTCCATCTTTTGAAAAAGAAATATTTTGTTACGTCGTAGTATCGTTTAAACAGCGAGCAAAGGCATTGAGCAGGTAACGGGGTCTTCTAATATTGCATATATTTATTTGCTTATGCAATAATAAACACTTTCCTGCAACACTTTCGGTTCAGTAATTTTTTTTTTTTTTTTGAAAAGCTTAAGCCACACGTGCTTCGGACGCGTGGCAAGCATAACAAAAAAATATTCTAAGCAACTACGAGAAAACGCACACACAAGCATAACACAAGCACATACATATTTATATAAGTATTTCAAGCCCTAAAATTTTATTTCCCACTTTAATGCATATGACTGATTTATGCACGCATAAATAATTTTTTAATGTATTGGTGTGCTTTTATACTGAAGCAATGGAAATACAATGCTTACTTTTCATTTCTTGTGCACGATTTTTATTTTATTTTTTCTCCATATTCTCCCTTTTTAAACACAATTTTTTGTATTTTTTGAAATCTTATTATTTTTTCTTATTTTTACTTTTTTTATTATTTTTTTTTATTTATTTCCTATTTTTATACATTTCTTCGCATCTGTTTAGCAACAGAATTTCTAACGTTTTGTCTCATTTTATTTTAATTTTCTCTCCTTTTTTACATCATCACATAAACGCCATGGCATCCTGCATATGACAGTCGCCGCTGTCAACCCAACGATACACAGCCAGCAAGGATAACAAGGAAGCGTGGAATTTTAATAGCAAAAAAAAATGCAAAAGCAAGCAAATGCCTATGGTGTAGTTATATAAGGCTTGACAGTTCTTTTTCCATTATTTTAATATCCTTCTTCCTTTAGTGAAAGTTTGTGGAAAAAAAATTTATCTAAACATATTAAAAAGCACTTTGATGCTATCAATAAGGCGGTAGCAAACAGAAACAACCGCAAATATGTTTATGTAAATGCCATATATCCTTAAGCACATCAAAACTTCTATACACATTATTGTATATTCCCATATTTATTTACTCAGTTAAGTATTTGCTTAGTGAGTATTTCTTCAAAGACTTGACGTTCAACTGGTTGACCATAAAGTAAACACTATCCCTTTTTAAGAAAGTGGCAGCAAAAGTTTTTTGTAATGTTTCTCCTTTAATGTTTACTTTTTTATTTTAATTCTGTGCATTTGTTTGTTTGTAAGTCTCAGACGACATTGAGTGTAAAAAAAAAAGTTTAGTTTCCTTTACTTTGACATTTTTTATGAATTGAAATATCCTTTCGTTAAGGATATTTCTTGCCTTTAAAGACCTTTGACTTTTTGTTACTTAGTTGTAGTGGTACAAGTGGACAACTCAAAGTATATTTTTGCTCTCAAATAGAAATTTGAAATATAGTATGAGTTGAGTATGAGTTTTCTATCAATTTCAAAGTGCACAACAACCCTAAAAGTATGCTTTAATAATTTGTTATTGAATTTTTTCTCACTTTTCAATTCTACATATGTCAGTTTGGGACTAGTACAAGAACATGATAGAATCAGTTTGGGACTACTATAGAAGCATTTCGGAATCAGTTTGGCATTAATTGAGAATTGCTTACTACCGCTTCCGTTTGAATCCCAATTTAATTAAGAAGCACTTCTAATTCTGGGCATGTTCTTTTTTAAAGATCAGGTTAATTTAAGTGTATTTGAGAATAGTTCAGCCATAATTAAAAATTACTCAAATTGAAATTAGAATTAGTTTAGAACTACTTCTCTATCCGTTGGCGGGCAGTTCTCGCTGGTTTGGGAGTAGTATTGACAACTTAATTTATATTTCGACTCGAATTAAGCAGCTTTATAGTTTAGACAATTCAATTTGTGTTTGGAACTACTTTTAGATTACTTTTTTATCCGTTGGCGATCTGTTCTTATACATTTTAAATTTTTTTTTTTGAAAGCAGTACCAGCCTTTGATGCTATCCTATATGAGTCCTTTTGCGTCTGGTTCAAAATAGTTTCAGCTCTAAATTTGGAAAACAATATATCTGTTTCAAAACTCGTTCAAAACTTTTGCAATTAAGTTTGAAACTAATTTATAACTACTTTACTTTACTTAATTTAGCAGTACTCGTCCATTTCAAACCTTATTCGGGACCAGTACTGATTTGTATAAGTATGTGAAATTTTCAAGGCACTTTCAGCTGTAATTTAGCATAATTATTTTATTGATATGAGCTGGTTTAGGATTACTTTTTAACGATGACGGACCAATTCTTAACTATTTCAAACCTTGTTAGGGACTAAAACTAGTCCATTTTTATATCAGTCGTTTCACAAAAACTTCAGCATCAGTTCAGCTCCAAATTAGCACCATTATTTCAACAATTCTTTTCCATTCTCACCTAACAAATTGATTTTTAGAATATTTTTGATGTAGCCCGAAGGCTTTGAGGATTAGTACTTATCCATTTTTCACCTGTTTTGGCGATACCTACTACTGTGCTTCCTTTATGAATAATTTTGCAAAAAATTCTGCATAATTTCGGCTACAGCTTTGCATAATTGCTTACTAAGCTTGGAACTAATTTAAGACTACTACTAGTCCAGTTACAAACTAGTTCAGATATATTTTGAAACTGTTCAAGAGTAGTTTATTACAAGATCAGCCAATAACTAGACAACAAGTGAAGTTGTTTGCAACTAGTTCTAGAGCAGGTGAGTTTTTGGTGTACACTCAAGTTTTAATTCTCTCTTTTTCTAGTTATTTTAAATTTCTATACATACCGTCCTCTATTTCTATGTGGTTTATACGTATTGCTATCCTTTTTTTCTGCTTTTGCTAATGTGTTTTACCTGAAACTCTTTACTTTGTTGACTTTAAGGTATTAAAATAGAAGATACAATATATTTAATGTGCATGTTTGTGCTTTACTCTAACAGTTTTGCTTCTTATCATTGTTCTTCAAATATTTTTTATTATATCTATTCCACGCTGACAACTTTTTCCAATAATTGAAGCATACTTGTAAACTGCCACATGTGTACACTGCTTTGAATTGATTTCAAATTGTAAATATTTTTATGAGTTTTTTATTCGAGTGATGATATTTTTCTTAGCAAGGAAAACTTCTGAACTTGAGTATGAATTTTAGAACAGTTTTTTTTACTTTTTAATGCTAATAAAATGCTTGAAAAATAATTTTCCAAGCGAAATATGAAAGAGGAATATGAGAAATATACCAACTCATGAGTTGGATGGGCATTGAAATGCTTAAAAGTTTCATGAAAAGGAATTCTTGCATAGTTTTAGGAGTTTCAGTAGTTAATATGTTGGCTACGAAATTGAATACGTGTACTTTTCATTCAACTAATAGGAGTAAATTATTGTAATAAATAAGCAGTTTGAGCAAACCAAAATCCTTCCTACCTTTTTGCGGGTGGATGCAAAAGCGCAACAAAAATTAAATAAAATAATAATAATTAAAGCAAATAAAAAAAAATTAAAATCATTAAAAAAAACAATAAAAGGTACGATGCTATTAATTTTGAAAATATTTCTATTGAAAAAACTACACAGTCAAGCACTTATTACTTTCAAGTTTTCTCTGCTGCAAGGAAACACAGCAAAGTGATTCCCCATAAAGTTCAATGCTCGACCACAACTTGGTGGTCATGCAAATGTTATCCTTCACGTAATTGTAACAGATACAACACTAAAAGCACTGTCCCTTACGGATTCTATGTACATTAACATTTGCAGTTAGTTAACATGCTTGATAATCCGCTACTCAAATTACCACAGTGAGAGCAAACATGAAACTAAGAAAAAAAAGAGAGGGAAATAAAGAGTAAGAGACGAATTCGTAAGGAGCAGAAGAGAAATTCCTTCAAACCTTTATTCGCCTCAAGAGCCAACAGTGGCAAAAGAAGCCAAATTGCAGAAATGTACGCCAAATACCATTGAACAACAGTTTCTGCTGCTTCTGCAGCAGTGTTAAACCAACACGAAGAGCAAGAGTACAAGAAGTCACAAGCAGCAGGATTCAGCAAGTGTTAATGTGGTCCACAGAATTAAAATGTAGCCTATAGTGGTGGCAGCAACACTGCCAACAGCCATCACAAGCAATGGCAGCGAGCTTCATGAGCATCAGCAGTTGTTTTCTGCGCTCAGTTGTTGTTGGACTGCAGAAGCATCGTGTTGTGGCATCGCTAAACAAAGCGGAAACTAAAGCT
Source organism: Ceratitis rosa (assembly GCA_037013455.1). Classification (NCBI taxonomy): domain Eukaryota; kingdom Metazoa; phylum Arthropoda; class Insecta; order Diptera; family Tephritidae; genus Ceratitis; species Ceratitis rosa. The sequence goes on from JAWMAG010000004.1 coordinate 33,168,711, forward strand.
GAAGGTCTAATTTTGAGCAAATAAAAGTAATAAGATAAACATTTAAACAAAAGTAGTAATAACAGTGTTAAGTAAAAGAAGTGAGAGAGCGTGAGAATTCGGCAATAGACGATAAAATACGAACGCGTGCTTTCTAAAGAGAAAATCGAACGTGTAACCAAACTCTCTGTTGCATATACTGTAGCACATGAGCATATAAAATGGGTAAAAAAGACATTGAAAAACGGATATGAAAGCAAATAGTATAAGCAAGCAAGTGTTGCAAGTGTTACACTACATTGCCTAGTGGCGGTATTTCACAAGTACACGTAGAAAGAACAACAGAACAAGTGAGTTGTGGTATTTTTACGCTTTTCTCTTTCGACATTTTTCATCCTTCAATTTTATCTTAAAACAGAAATGTGTTGATTGTATGTATGGTGGGGGAATGTGAGGTTGTTGGCACATGTTCATGTGCGGCATTTGTTGCGGCTGAAGCAAAAGTTCATACGCGAATGAGAATTAAGAAAAAAATTCAACGAAAAATATATTTTTCTAATTGAATTTGTGGTATGTTAAAGTATGAAGAAAGATAAACTTTAATATGACTTTTCTAAGTCTTATTTTATTTTTATTTTATTTTATCTTATTTTCTTTTAATTTGATTTATTTTACTTTTTTTATTTTATTTTATTTTATTATTTTTATTTTATTTCATTTTATTTTATTATATTTTATTATATATAAAAATAAAATAAAATATTATGTTTTTCATTATATCTAATATGTAATTTTTATTTTATATTATTTTATATTATTTTATTTTATTTTAATTTTTTATTTTACATTATTTGAATTTATTCTATTTTATTTTACTTTGTTTTATTTGACTTTATTTTATTTCATTAAGCTTATCTCATTTTACGTTATTTTATTTTACTTTATTTTTTATTTTTTTATTTTATTTTATTTTTTTAGTTTTTTATTATTTATTTTTCTTTTTTTCATTTTGTTAAATTTTATATTATTTTATTTTATTTTATTTTATTTTATATTATTTTATTTTATGTTATTTTATTTTTTTTTATTTTATTTTATTTTATTTTATTTTATTTTATTTTATTTTATTTTATTTTATTTTATTTTATTTTATTTTATTTTATTTTATTTTATTTTGTTTTATTTTATTTTATATTATTCTATTTTATTTTAATATTTTGGCTTTAATTTATTTTACATCATTTCAATTTATTTTATTTTATTAAATTTTAGTTTGTTTTATTTTATTTTATAATTTTATATTATTTTATTTATTTTAATTTTGTTCTTATTTTTACATTATTTGACTTTATTTCATTTTGCTTTATTTTATTTTATGTTATTTTTTTCTTATTTTATTTGACTTTATTTTATTATGATTTATTTTATTTTATCTTTTCATTTAATTTAGTTCAATAGAATTTTATTTTATTTTAATTTGCTTTATTGTATTTTAATTTTATTATATTTATTTTACATTATTTTAATTTTATTTTTTTTAAATTGCCTCATCATATTTTATTTAATTTTATTTTTTTAATTTATTTTATTTTTTTAATTTAATTTAGATTAATATAATTTTATTTTATTTTTTTTTGCTTTATTGTATTTTATTTAACCATACTTTGTTTTACAATATTTTAATCTATTTTATTTTATTGATTTTTCCCAAAAAGAAGAAGGAAAAAATACCGTTAAAATTCGCAATATAAAATCCGCTAACTTCCTCACATCCTCTCCCACACTCAACTATAGTTTTTGGAAAATTTGAGTAGCTTAAAAAGTTGTTCTGTTTGAAAATTTGCCGTCCCGACAGCTAAACAGCGGAAAATAGCTGAACTTTTTAAAAACAAAAAGGAAAAAAATGCAAGTAAGCAAACGGAAAACTTTCAAAATTAAGTGTCACAAAACACTTTGAACTTTTGCACAGATTTTTAAATTAAGTTGTAAAAGCAAACGAATAAATGCTGATAAGAAGCGTGGGTGGGCGGGTAACCTAACAGGTGGTGCTGAGTAGGCGTGAGTTAAAGGAATTTCGCCGAGAGCTGAGAGGAAAGGCTGCCAAATAGAAGAAAAGAGCGAAAAGATTAATAATACTGAGATAAGCAAATAAAAATTAAAGTAAACAGAAAGTTTTTTCCCACTTGTTTACGGGTTGAGTAAAAAAGGGAACGCTGCGGAAATCGAAAATAAGACACCGGAAATACGACAAAGTGTAATGCGACAACAGAACAGTCAACAAATTGGCGTAGATTTTTTGGAGCAAAATGGCAAAAGACAAAATGAACTTTGAAATTCAAAGAGAGAAAAAATTAAAAATTTCGGAAGTAAAACAAAATAGGACTGCAAATGAAAAATGAGAAATCCGAAATGCGAAAGATTTGAACAACTTCAGCTGAGGGGACAAAATCAAGTTTGCGCCAGCAAAAACAACTAGGCTATGCGAGCTTGGGTGGCTAAGGCGATATCCTTTCAACATTCGACACGCGTTGGCTGCGAAACTTTCACCAACGCCAGCAAGCAAGGATTAAAGCAACCAAAACAAGTGGAAAGTTTGCTTTGCGTTTCCAAGTGATAGTGGTAAAGCAAATGCTGTATTTTTCACAAATGAACGCCTTCATGGTACGCCCTTAGGTCCAATGGGACACAACTTTGCGCAGATCAACACTTCACGCATATACACACATACATATATACGTAAATACATAAAGGCTAAAGAGCCAGTGAAACGTGGAAGCTGACAGCATTCCTTTGCTTGTTCTTTCGTCAAAGTTTTTACTTTCCCATCACATCTTCATACTGGACGATTGAGGTATTGATATGTTTAAAACGCCCAAGCTTTGAAAGACGATTTTCGACTTTCTTTGGCGACGTTTAGACGCAAACTATAAATTTTTTAAATATATTGATTGCACTGCATCATCAGCCAGATTCTCTAAAAAAAATTAATTCTAAAATAATAATTATTATCTGGATTTTACTTTTGAGCAGTTTTCCTCTCATTGGATATTTTATTCAAAGAAAATTATGTACGAAATATGCAAAAGGCGAAGTGTCTGTCTGGACATATTTCTTTCATTTTTACTTACTTTAACTAAAAGAACTGACCTTTGCTCTGAGGAAATTCTTTTATTTGTGCTTAAAAAATTTGTAAATAAACTCTGACTTTTGTTGAAGGAAAATATTTTTTTGAATTTCTCTATATTATATTTCTTAGAGCGTTTATTGTACATAAACTAAATGACGGAAAGCACAAATATTAATGGAAGAAATATTTAAATATTTAAAAAAAATTTCTCATTTATTTTAAGTATTTACTTTCTGTTTTTACAAAGAAGAATAAACATTAATGGAATAAATGGGATCCTTTCATTTATTCAAATATTTTTAAATAAATGTGACACATTCCCAATTACTTTAAAATATGTGTATTTTACAGAAAAAGCTGGTCCAGTGCCATTTTTTCACGAAATTAATCTTCAGCAAGGCAACAAAATTTGCATTATCTCTCTGAGTGTTGACACATGTACTCATCAGAAAAACATACAGTGACATATTAAGCAGCAAAAAAGCATAGTTTAATAGGAAAAAAAGGTGGGCTGAGTATAGTGAGAGTGGCTCAAGCTTTGGCGTAGTGAAAAAATTGCACAAAAGCTATAGTGTTTCAAATTATAAGAGCTAATGGTGTCGGATTATAGTGCAAAGTACAAAAAATAATGAAAAATGGAGAGAGAGTTTTTAAGCAACACTTTTCTTTATTCCTCATGTGAATGAATTAAAGTGGAAAATAAAATTAAATTATTTTAAATAAAGTTAAATAAGATAAAATAAAATAAAATTGAATGGAAAAATAAACTTAAAAAAATAATGAAATAATTAAGTTAAGTATAAATATATTAAATAAACCAAAGTAAACTAAAATAAAATAAAATAAATATGATAATTTAATAAATTAAAGTAAATTAAATAAAGTAAAATAAAAAAAAAATTAAATATAATATACTATATTAAATTAAAATGAATTGAAATTAAATTCGTATAAAATAAAGTAAAAACAAAAGCAAAATAAATAAAATATAATAAAATCAAATAAAGTAAATTAATGTAAAATATGGAAAAATAAAATAAAGTTTACTAAAATAATATTAAATTAAAAAGAACTAAACCAAAATAAAAAAAAAATTACACTAAATTGAATAAAGGCAAAAGGTATAAACTAGTTCGGTCCTTTTTTGTGCTCAAAATAGTGTTTTTTATAAAAAAAAAAAAAATTAAATAAATATAAATAAATAAAATAATATACCGTCTATATCGATTACTTTTCTCATCTTTTTGGTAATTTTTCAATACCATCTCTAAAATATGAGTCCTCTCTGTGGTTGAACCGGTGATCCCCCAAATCGATTTGCATCCGTTGAAAAGGTCAGTGGTGAGAAGAAACAAGGTATGAAGAATACGGCGGATGGGGAAAAACATCCAATGACCGAGTGTTGTCATGTTGCAACATCACAAGTTGTCTTCGAAAACGGTTTGCACAGATAGTTTCGCCTGGTCTTAGCAGCTCATAGTACATCACACCCGTCTGATCCCAACAGGATGTCCCTAGGCCTTGAGACCAAAATTACCACTCTTCGTTGAAATCTAACTTTGCATGACTTATCGATCCTAAATCATTCCATGGGCAACAGCTGCACTTTTCTTCCAATTAAAATAGAAAGTCAAGACTTCTCACTTCCAAAACCAACCACAATTTGCATCTTTTTTCTTTTGAGAACAGACCGAATTAATTTGTACCCAAAAAACAAAATAAAAAAATTACAAATTCTTAAAGTGTTTAAATTTTTTTTTTCTTACTTCAAATAAAAATATAAATAAATTGTGATTTAATCAGGTCTCTGATTGAATCCTTCCTATAACAACGTCAGCCGGAAATAAAACTATCTAAAGGATAGAGATCTTCCCCTAAACGTCCAAGTAAACAATGTCAGCCAGCCAGTTGAACGCCTCAGTTGCTAACGCCGCATATTTTTTAGGTTCTAGGTATAATAATTGCTGTTATTATATAAGTTTTTTTAAAAACAAAAAAAAATTAAAAATATTGTTCACACCAAATGACAGATGCATTAACCCATTATAATTATATCAGCTGACAAATATTTAAAATTTCCTATTAATTCTAAAACCGCATAATAATAAATTACTCTCTCTCTCTCTTCTTTTACAGCCTTTAAACAAATCCCAATAGTGTGGTAAGTCACAAAAACTCCGTAATTACACACAAATACACAATTTTCTTGCTATAAAAAACCAAATAATTACTTAAAAAAACATAATTTCTGTGGTTACTTGTGTTACAAATCGTGAAAAAAGTAATTATTATAAAAAAAAATTAACTTTTTATTAAGTTTTAATATACAAAAAAGTTACTTATACGCCGTGGCATATCAATATATTTACTATTGTATATAATGGTACTCAAATAAATAAATATTATACAAAAATATATCAACAAATTTGTCGCTAAATTTACATTCAAAGCTACAACTAATTACACAATTAATTATTTACACAACAAAAAGAGAAGGGAAAGCAAAGCGCATAAATAAAAGTTACTTATACGCCGCGTAGTCTGTGTGTATTTATATTTTGTTTATTAGGCGACAATTATGTTTGTACACCCACATGTATGCATAAGTATTTGCTTGTATATGTAATTATATATATTTTGTTTTGTTTATTTAACTTGCAACATTTACATTTACACACGCTTTCACACACATACCTACACAGGTTTACATGCGTTTGTGTTTGTTGCTATGCCGTCTGGCAAATGCGAAAATGTTAATTATGCTCGCGCATGCTTTAGCAAATATCTACGTTAATGAACTTAATAATTCATGCTGTGGCAAATAAACATATGTGCACACTATAACAAACAAACATTGCCACAAAAGCTAAAACTGAAACATACGTGTAAACAGGAAGGTAGAGAGTGGCACAATAAGTTATAGCTTAGAGTGTGCAGCATTTTACTAGAATTAAAATTTTACTACAATATTTTGTTCAGAATCAAATTGGCACGTTATGGCTTGCGTATAATCCATTTTTAAAAACTACACTGATCAGTTGCGTCTAACTGTTCTGAAAATTCAAAATGTTTCGGCACACATAAGAATAGGGCTTGCAAAAGGGTTGTCATCTATTTAAAAAAAAAATAAAATTAAGAAAATCTCACTTATGAGCCACTTAAATAGAACTCATAAAATTTCCACAGCAATAGTCGTCACTGTTTCCGAAAACTCATTTCGATACGTATTAATATATTTGTATAATGCCAAAATTTTTGCTTAGGTATGTGTTTGCTTTAGACAATGGCTTATTTGTATTATGCCTGAGTGTAACACCACTAGTTATACTAGTTAATTCTACATGCATTACACACTCGTACGTGTATATGGCCATTAGCATTATTATGTGTATTTACTTACGCCCATGGCTCTATATGCTTACGGATATGTAACTTTGCGCAGCTGGGAAAATTTTATTAAACTAATTAAAAATTTAGTGGCGGTAAATCTCAGCGCCATATCCTGTGGGCTAGCAATAATGGTTACAGCAGTATTAGACATTCACATAACGGTAATAGCAATAACTGTTTACCGCATGAAAACAGTTTGCGCCATTATATGCTACAAAAATACATGCATGACCAATATTTCAATCAAAATAACAAACTTCGGGCTATAAATATAATATAATTTCCTTTTATACATACATACAAAATGCCTCCGTACATATATCCCTGTATGGGTATGTGTTAAAATGTTTATAAAATTTACTGCTGACCAACAATAATGGTTTTGCTTACCGTTAATTGCATAAGCGCTCTTCTCCCGTGCGATATTATAGTACTAAAGGTATAATTAATTTTTTAATATTTATGCAATGCGCTGCCAATACTAAAAAGTAAGAAAAAATTATTATGAATAATATAAAATAAAAAAAAATAATGATACGATTAGGAAGTCTATTTAAGATACATACTGTCTTTATTTCTTAATTTTTTTCACTTTTAGATTTTTCTATTTTATCTTATTTTTTTTATTTTTATTTTTATTTTGTTTTATTTTATTTTATTTCATTTCATTTTATTTTATTTTATTTTATTTTATTTTATTTCATTTCATTTTATTTTATTTTATTTTATTTTATTTTTTCTTTTCATTTCATTTTATTTTGTTTTATTTTATTTTATTTTTCTTCTTTTCATTTCATTTTATTTTATTTTACTTTATCCTATTTTATTTTATTTTATTTTCTTTTATCTTATTTTATTTTATTTTATTTTATTTTATTTTATTTTATTTTATTTTATTTTATTTTATTTCATTTTATTTTATTTTATTTTATTTTATTTTATTTTATTTTATTTTATTTTATTTTGTTTTATTTTATTTTTCTTCTTTTCATTTCATTTTATTTCATTTTATTTTATTTTATTTTATTTTATTTTATTTTAGTTTATCTTATTTTATTTTATTTCATTTTATTTTATTTTATTTTAATTTATTTTATTTTATTTTAATTTATTTTATTTTATTAACTTTAACTTCTTTCTCCTGCTACTTGGTCACATACACATACATATACCACTCTATATAAGCTCTCTACGCTCAAGAACATCCGAGTGTTTCTAGGGCCAGAAGGCCGACCACTTGTAAATTGTATTGCTGCAAATTAGCAACACTAAATGTAAATAAAAGCAACTGTAAATTACTGTGTGCATTAACTGTACACTTCGTCCTGCGCTCTTCAAACTTCTTCACTACCTACCAGCTTGCCATTCACACTTGGTGCATTGCACTCTTGTACGTTGACTGCTTGAACTTTTTTAATTCAAAAGTTTTTAACACCAATTTTACCATTTTTTCACTCTCCCTCTTTATCGCACCGCTGTTGATGAGCTATTTCGCATATTTTTTTCCTTCCCCTGTTTTTTATTTTCTTTTTCACACACAAAATGTAAATATTTATTCATCATCAATTTGAATGCATTTCATTAAATGTCATTAACGCGTTCTCTTTTTATATAAAGCTCCATAACTACCGTTCAGTTGCTAGTCGTTGCCTTGATTTAACAGCCAAATGAATTGTGTGTTTGTGTGTTCTCTTGCTACTCATCAACTCCCTACTTTTAGCCAATTTTTCGCCTTGACACATTTTAGAACAAACTCAACAGCTCTATTTTCTTTTGCGCTTACTGCACAGTTAGCTTACAAGTGAATATTTTGCATTAAAATATGTATTTAGCCTTTAAAGAAAAAATGAAGCAACTTATATAAATAAAAGAAAGAGTGAATATTTTATAAGCTTTATATTGTACTAGTACGCATTCGCGTGGATTTTGAATAAAATGCATCTATGGTATGATATAATGTGTGGCTTAGGCAGAAACATTTGCTGCGGAGCCTAATTGTAGGCAACGTTTTTGGTAGGGCATAATATTCTTGAATTAATAATAAAAAAAGTTGAGAAGAAAAATTGAAAATCATTTAAGTGAACGTTTGAATATTATGTACAAATTTAAGTTATTAAATTTAATTTTTTTCTTTGATTTGGTTTGCTTTTATATTTTATTTGATTTTATTTTATTTTATTCTCTTTTATTTAGTTTTATTCTATTTTATTTTATTTTGTCTTATTTTGTTTTACTTTATTTTATTCTCTTTTATTTTATTTTATTTTTACTTTTTTTATTTTATTTATTTCATTTGTATGTTTTTTTTTAATTATATTTTTTATCTTCTAAAAACAAAGACGTGATTAATTCATTTAAGTCCTTCCTGTCAGCATGCTCCAACCACTTTTCCACTGCAACCACACAATCACCACAATTGCAACAGCTTAAAATATTAGCTTGCCACTCAAGACGAAGGAAATTTACCACGAGCATGCTTCTCTCTATCCTTCCTGCTTTTTTATTAATTTAAAGTTGTCGCTAAATCAAATAATTTAGATAACGAGAAAAATACGAGCGCATGAAAATGAGCTTACGCAATGAAAAAATATAAAGAAAATTGATATATAAATATGTACAAAGAGCTTCGAAGCGGAGCAAATTGATATACCCGTATATATGCTATGTATAGGTATATGTACTGCTAAGAAAAAAATAAAAAAGATAATATAAAGCACATTTTTGGTGGATTATATAAATTTTCAGCATTTATTTCAAAATTAATGAGCTAAGCTCAAAAGCCAACGTGTGACAGCAGCCAAATAAAGCACGCGCAGGTGGAGAATAATTTTCACACGTGTAAATTTATGTTACGTATACGCCACAACCACCTACTGCATGACGTTCGTGCATAAGATATGTGTTGGTGCATATGTGTATGTGGGCGTGCTGACTTTTAAAATGCTTGAATGCTTGTCGGTTGCATTGCAGAAAACTTGGATTGCTTAATTTTGTGGTGTTGCTGAATATTGCGGTTTTTGTTGTAGTTGTTTTTTTCTCTCACCTACAATAGTTTGGAACGTGTTGTTTTATTCAAAGCTGCAGAAAAGTGTTGAATTTATTTTTTCTCCGATTTTTTTTTTTATTTTCTTGGTTTTATATTTCGAAAGTTTTAAATTAAATTGCGGGGCACAAATAGGTTTGGAAATTTATATCAAAAAGAGAATGGCTTGTGGGGAAAAAGTTTAATTTTTGTATATAATTTTTGGAAGTATTTTTTTAAATTTAATATTATTTATTGAAATTCGATAGCAAAATTAAATAAAAAATTAAAAAGTATTTGAAATTAAAAACACAGATTCTAGAAATTGGAAATTATAAATGATGATTTTATTAAATCTTAAATATTTACTTATTATTAATGTGGCTTTTTTCTTCAAAACAATTGTCCCGTATACTAAATTTTTGCAAATTTTTTTGTCTAAAAAAATAAAAATGATTAATACATTTTAATTTTGTTTACTTTTCATTCATTTTTCACAAAAAATTTATAGTAGTTTTTACAAAATTTTAATTATCGTTTTTCTCAATAAAGAATAATGTAAATTTCTTCGATATTTTCCAAATGAAACATTATTAAATTTCAGCAATTTTTGTTGTTTTTTTATTTTCCAAGGCTTTCAATGGTTTTTCAACTTTAAAATGTGATTAGTTTCTTGAAAATAATACAGATTTGTAATAAAATAAGCATTTACCTTCTTTGGATTTTACAAGATTTTTAATAAATTTTAATATTTTCCTTCCTACAAAATAATAATAATTTTTACGAAATTTTTATAAATATTTTTATAATATAAATTTTGGCATTATTTTAATAATCTAAAATTTTTATTATTTTATTATATTTTCGATGATTTTTCTATATTTGGCAAGACTTTTATTAAATGCCAATATATTTATATAAACTTTTTACACTTTTTTTTTAACATTATTTTCATTATTTTTGTTTTTTTTTTTTTAGTGCATTATTACAAATAACTGACAAAAATTATAAAAAACTTTACTTCTTTTAATTATCATGCATTCACATATATAAAAATCATAAATTTACACACCAAAAAAGTGACTCACAAATAAAATAATAAAATGAATAGTTAATAAAAATTTTAATATAATTTATGTATTTTTTAAATAATTCATGCACTTTGCTAGACGCTAATATAAAATTTATGAAAAATCACATGGAAGCAACAAAACGAAAATATTATATAAAAGTGCACACATAATTTTGTGCTGATGCAAACGTTAAAAATTTATGTAATATTTGAACATTCAGATATATGTATGTGTGTATATAGGAGAGTGAATAATGGTCACACATAAATTCGAATTTATTTATGCGAATGCATACATACTTATATATGGTATAATCATAAAAATTTAAGCAAATGCTTTAAAATAATATATTCTACTTTAAAGGCTTCACACATATTTACATACATACATAAATATTTATTTGTGTATACGAGTATGCTTTTGGCTTACATTCACAATCATTCATACATTGCTATTGTGTGTTTTAAATTATTTAATATTCATATGAAATTTTACAATACAGAAAAGCTTACATTTACAAACATATATTGCATACATTTTGTTTATATATATATATATATATGTGTGTGTTTGTATGTCTGTAAATAAATATATGCACATTTACGTCTTCTTTACATTCATTTAAGAGCATTGTCCTGCTAAATGTTTAGCAAAACGTTTATTCATAAGCGAAAATAAATGGCACAGTTTGTATGTTTAAACATACATACATACACGCATACATACATGCATTACTAATAATTTCAATTCGAGTTTGGCCGGTTTATGTGCTCTTAAGAAGCCGACAAGTAATTATGACATTTGTCGTAGACGTTATTTGGACAAAAATGGCACTCAAAGGATTTGAAAAAATGCATAGAATTTTACATACATAAATTAAACGTTATTCTCATACATAGGTACATTTATGTATGTGCATACAAACATCTACATAAATGCTTGTATGTAGATTTATTGTTGAACGCATTCTTTGTCTCTTTAAGGTATTGTATATTTTTGTACACACATATGTACATACTTTTAACTAATATTGATTGGTATGTATGTAAATTTTTAATCAGATCTTTTAATTACATACAATGGTACAAATTCCTAACAATGCTATTGTTTCTTGGTATTTAATACTTTGATTAAACACAATTTATACACAAAACAAGCAATTAAGAGAATTGAAGATAATTTTAATGTTGCGTAAAATGCAATTTACATATTAATTGTTTGAAGTAGTGAAGAATTTAGCTGAAAAGGCTTCGTATTCTTGGTCGTATAATTAAAGCAGAAATGAAAACTCAAAGCCTCATATCTAAGTAATTACTTCTATGCGGTGAGATGATCTCGAAAGCTACTCAACCGATATTCATAAAATTTTGCACATGCCTTCGCGATGCTCACGAGGAAATGAACGTAGGATTGTTGTTTTTTTTTCAATCCCAATTATTTAAAAAAAATTTGAAGAAATTTTTCGACCAAAAACTTGCATGTTTTATGAAAAAAAAATTGAATTTATCGTAAAAATAAAATTTACACTTTTTAGGAAATGAAATTTGCAATTTTTAGGAAAAAATATTTACATTTTTTGTAAAAAAAAAATTGAATTTTTTAGGAAACAAAATTTGTATTTTTTGTGAAAAAAATTGCCAAAGGTCCAATTTTCTCTTTTTTCATTTTTTTTCGTCCAAATACTAGTTCATGGTTTTAAGTGAAATACGATTTTCCTGTTTCTCACTGCGGATGATCCTGTCATTATTAATGCTGGCGCACAGAGAAGTCACCGGAAATGGCACATAGCGGAGTTATGAATGTTTTCTTTTGAAATTTTCAGAAGTTCTGTTTAAATACATAAAATTAAGACAGTAAATAGTTTGAATAAAAATTTTATTTTTTTACTAGCAAAACCGGTCACACATTTTTGTGGCCTTCTGTATTTTCTACGATTTTTTTTCTAATTGGTATTGCAAAGAACATAAAAAACCTTAATTAAATATTAACTTATTCAAAATAATCAATTTTTTATTATATCATTGCTCAAACTATTTATTTGTTTATATATATTTTTCTATATTATTTGGGTCACTTCTTCGCTGCTCATAGTCTTTCCCGAAATGTCAATATACCATAAATGCTTCAAAGTTAGTCAATTGCTGCATTCTGATCTAGCGACCAAAAAAAATTTTAAATTTTGGTGTTACACTCCTTCTTGATGTTGAAAAAATACTGCTATGGCTTGAAGAGTATCAAAGGGACGCGGCTTCATCAGATACAACAATAAAATGTTGGATTTCTGCCTTCAAACGCGACACCGATGTTGAAGAGAACCCGTCCTAGTGAGACGATAACACCAGAAAACATAAAAAAATTCACAAAATCTTTTTGAATGATCGAATATTGAAGTTGCGCAACTTGGCTGCGCCAATTTTAAATCTGAAGATATCAAAAGAGAGCGTTGGCCATATTATGGTTCTTTGAGCTTTTGAAGGTCGTACTTGCAAGTAATATTCAAATATCTATATACCTATATCTCGTTTTACCTACTCGTATATAGGTAATACACCTCGTTTTACCTAATTTAAATATTCTAAGCAAGGTATGTTGGCCCCACTAGCCGAGTGGTTAGCAGTGTGTACTATTCGGAAGGTCTGGGTTTCTAGTCCTGATCCGATCAAAATTCAAAATTATAGAAAATTTATTTTTCTGTATTTCTGGCATGAAATAAAAGCTCCTTCACTAGAAATTGGAGGAGGAGCCCACCTATTGGATATTATATACATATAATAGAATGCACGGTGTTGCAAGTCAATCTAATCAGTGGCAAAACTAAATGAATTGTTGTTTTGAATTGACTCCTAGCATCTTCTTGCAGTTTCGTAGACCTCAAAAAATGCTTAAAGGATAGAAAATTTCGATCGCAAGAAGAGGTTATCGCCAAACAGAGCAGAATGCTAATTTTGAATAAAAGAAAGGTGTTTTCTTTGCTGTGCCAGGGACTTTTCGCCCGTATGTTATTCAAAAATACTTCTTAATCTCTAAAGAAGCTGAGAATATCGACATAAGTACCCTAAAAAGGTAGACAGACTGCAAGTATTATCCGAACTGCATTTGAGAACTTCAATTTGGCAATGCTGCCTAATTTGACATTTCTTTTTAATTATTGTGAATGGGAAACGCAATTTGGATAATGCAATTTTGATATTGCTTAATAGAGAAGAACGTTAAGTTTTCTTTTGAACAAGTTATTATATTCCCAATATATAAATACTACAGCCAATCGTTTTCTATTTTCCTTTTTCATTTTGAGCTGATAACTAAAAGCTCATATGTGCTGTCTGTCAGGGGTAAAAATCGAATTTCCCCTTATGCCACTTAATGCAACTTAACTCAACTGGTCTTTCTCTCCTATAAAGCCAAACTATTTTATCAAATAAAATATTTCTCCCATAAAAAATTGTCTTATCGAAGTTTCGACTCTACGATCTCTCTTCCTCTATTGAGCATATGTAAATCTAATTATCCTTTTGCCGCTCGGAGCATCTAAAAAAGGGTTTTCTAAGCGAAACCTTACAATTATCAGATATTTTTGGAAGGCATCGTAGACCATGAATGTGAGTATGTAAGAATTGGAGAAAATTGTTGGAATGCCATTATTGTCTTGAGCTAAATTAATTCGAAGGCATCCACAGGAGTTTGTGTAGTTTTAAGAATAAGCACAACTCCTTGGGTTTTACTTAACATAAATACATACCATACAAGCAAATATACACATTTACATACGTGTATGTATGTAATTACTTATGTAAATAAATAAGGTCACTGCACCATGTTACTCTCTTGGCCATTAAATAAAGGACATTTCGTCACAGTCATTTTATGTTCGCCAAGCGTTAAAAATCCAACAACAAACTACGATGTTGACAAAGCCAATAAAGCGGGCAGACATACATATACATATATGTATGTATGTACATACAATCATGCGCATAAAAAGTGATTTAGTTAACAATGAGCAACAGACAAAAGACACAGCATGGCTAACTGAGCACAGGACAAAGGACGAAATCATATACTATATGTATGCATGTATGTATGTAAATTTATATGCAATCAAGGAAGACATATCAACAGACAGTGAATGAGAAGAAGAAGAAGAAAATAACGTAAAAAAAGAAAATTCAAATGAAATAAAAATGAATATGATGACAACAGCCCAACGATGAAACTTGAGAAAAATTAGTATATAACTCACTAACTGAAGGCACGTCCGCATGCAAATGCAAAAAAAAACACACCAGAAATGACGAGGTCGTGTAAATGTAGTCACTACACATTTACGTCCATATACGTATGCAAATCCTGCAGGGAAAAATACTAGTTATTAACTAGAATCCAACTGGTTTTAAATATGGCACTAACTAGTTCATCTTCCATCTAATTCCTAAGTAAGCAACTGGTATTTTTAACACAGCGATGTCCTACGTACTGTCAATTGTCCTATTAAGCATCAGCTTTATACTAGTTAAATACTAGTTCATTTAAACTAGTTGAATTATTACTTCACCAAAATTAAAAAAAAATTTAATACAAAAATAAAAATAAATTTTCATGTCGCAAGATTCGAAACGTGAACCTCACACGCTCACAGTGGTAACATCTAATCACTCGGCTATCGTGACGACGGAGCCATAGAGCGTAACTGCTGGTGAACTGCTAGACCAAGATCAGCTACTATTCTTTAACCAAAATTCTCACATACTACCCTACCTTCCCCCTGCTGGGAACACACTTAATGTTGTGAAATAATTGAAATGTTGCTATTGGGTAGAAGCAAAAGGACATTAAAGTGGAATAGCAAGCGAGCAAATAAGTGAAGGCATTAAGATGACGACAGCCAAAGCGAGAGTGACCAAAAGGAACGCAAATGACATTATAGTATCATTATTACTTTTTTTTGCGTTGTTGTTGCACGAACAGCTATGCTGCTGTTCCTGCTAATGTGCCAAAGAAATGGAGCAAGCGGTTACATGCGCCAATTTTAAAGCACATTGCACAACAGCGTGTACAATTTCGGAAATGTGTTGGCAATATGGATGAATGGTCTACCAAACAAAAAAAAACAAAAAGACAAAGAATAAACGCACTGCAGGGACTTTTTTACTTACTACAGACAAGCATTGTATACACAAGCGTAAGGAGTAATATTGCCAGTTGTTGACTGCCCCGTCGTGAAGGGAATATGATAGGAAACGTGACGGTTATCTGCTTTTCTGGGTCAATGTTGACATCGACACCAAGTGAGCTGTAGCGACAATCGTATTTAACGTAACAATGGTTGAAGAGTATAGCAACAACAACAGAAATTATTATAAAAAGAACAAAAAAAATAACCTTTGATATTGTTGAAAAGAAAGCAATGAACGGAAGTAATGCAAAATGTAAATTAAGTTAATTTGTTTATTTTATTTTTTTTTGTTTTTTTTTTTTGTATAAGCAACAAATAGGATTAAGAAGCAACAGGAGTGGTAATGCAAGTATAAGCTAGTAATGAAGCAATCTGGAAGGCTCTAACGATATACAGAATATTCGATACTCGTGATCTAGAAAATGCTTTAGTTATCAGAATCTCCTTTTTATCTGTCATTCGTATTTGACTTTTTCACCACAATATTATGACCACGGTTTTCGTTTTGGTCGAAATTTACCTATCATTTGGTCATACAAGCATTTAAAGTAAAAGCAAGCACAGGTAGCTCGCACTGCGCCAAGGCTTTGAAAATGAACCTTAACCCCAAAAGGTTCAAAAATCTTTCAATAAGTAGGTTTAGAGAAACACATACATATGTACATACACGTTCGGAAAAAATCTCCAAAACAGCTGTAATAGTACTTCGAAAACCTGTAACAGCTTTGCACTTTTTTTCTTGATGCTTATAAATAATTGTTTTTAATATTTTATTATTGAACTTTTTCATCAATTTTTTTTAATCTGGATAACAATGAATTTATGGAAGGTGAAGTTGTCACATCATATGATTGCTTGTTCTTCCTTCCATTTCAAAAAATTACACAAACAAAATATATGAGAAATAGGTTCTGGCATTTCGAACGTTCGTTTACACAAACAAAATACATTGAAAGATTTTCGTTTTTGACTTTTCGAAACTATAATTATGCAAACAAAGTACATGGGATTTTTGTTTTTGTATTCTTGCTACTACCGTGTCTAAATTTGCCTTGATCTGAAATTTAAAAATTAAGTTTTTCGAATTTAGCTTTTCCAGCTTGCTTAGATCTCTCATCTAAGAAGCACTCTTAGATCCCGCATATTTCAAAAAAATTTCCAACGGTGTAATATCGGCGAACAGAATCTTTTTTGAGAATTTGGAGGAATTTTGATAACCTTATTTTTTAATCTTGACTTGAGTCGATGGCAAATGGAACTTCTGCTCCACAATGTGGGGCATTTAAATTTAATATATTGTGAAAATATGCTTGCGCGCTGATTTAAATTTCAATCAATTTCTTCAAAATTTTCCCTATTCGCTAATTCTATAGAGTTTAATTGCAAAACTTTGAATTAAGTTTAATTATTAATACAGTTAGACGTTAAGTCTTCTTGACTCCTGAATTCACAAATCTTTGAAGAAATTGAAATATGGAATAGCTGTCTAAAACAGCATAGAGAACTAAGTAGTTCTCTGGGTCCAAACTACCTTTTCTTTTTGTTATCAAAATATCTTAAATAAAAATTAATCTAAAATTTTCTTTGCTCATCCCATTTTCTTTTTTAACAAACGGTCCGAAATTCAAACAGTCGTTAAAGAGTGTGGTCAAAGATGACTAGATACGAAACTCTTTATTTCGTGAGAGCGCTCAAAAATGCTCATTTTTTATAACATTTCTGAACAGTGCCACTGTGATAGAAAAATGACTTCTTTGGATTTTTAGGTATAATTTGGGTATTTTATTACAAACAACAACGTCTTTAAATACAATTTCACTAAAATATTTCATTGAGAAACAGTCAAACATTTAATTATATTAAGTTTTAAGAATAAAATTACAACAATTTCTTTAATATTTACTGCTGAAGCAAATTTCTTTTGAAACAAAAACAATGGATTTTTTTGTTGACATAGTGGTACTGGTGCATTTTGTTGAATGTTCCCCGATCTGACACTGCTGCCAACATTAGAATGTGAGATGGGGGAACGCTCAGAGTTGTATTTTGAGTGTTTTTGATTGAGTTTCGTATCTAGTCATCTTTGGTGTGGTAACGCCTTGCGTTATACCGTTATTCAAAAATGCCTGATAAACGACATAAACAAACTCAGCTGATTTTCATACAAGAAATACTTGTTCGTTAGCTCAAACTCCAACAAATAAAAAAACTTTTGCGACATTCAACAGCTGGCAATCCAATTAGAATCTAATTGGCCGTTGTTTATAAATACTTGTGCCGCCTACTCAAATGGATTAAACTTGGTATGGAATATACTTGACTCGAAGAAACTCAAACCGATCGCATGAGCCAAGAATTGGGCCACAGAAATTTTCATTACGTACCGAAGAAGAAGTGAAGAAAATTTTAAAATTCTGTGCGTGTTGCAAGCAAATTTGAAAATATTTACAAACTATATTTTATACGAAGTTAAGGATTTTTGCAAATATTTATATTTATATTTTTTTGTACTAATTTTTGTTTGCACTTCAATTGCAGTTGTAACGCATCACCAACAACAACGGCAGCTAACTCCTTACTTCAAAACACTTATTGTCGCATGTGCAACTGGGAAATTTGGTTATAAGTTCAAGTTATGGAACTGCCCTCGATGGTGCAACGCTCCGGCGATACGCTGATTGTGCGTAGTGTCGTCAGTGGCAATCAATTGTACTTGGATCAGGGTGCTGCGTCCACAAATAATAACAACAACAAACATAGTAGCCCCTCACCTCTACAGCAGCAGCAGCAGCAACAGGCGATCAGCGCGTCCAACATATCAAATAATGCGCTGGAACAAATAGAACGTTATCGTGCCGCAGCAGCACAATATCACTTGCAACAACAGCAACAAAATGTTACACAACAGCAGCAACAAAATGCAGCTGCTGCTTCAGCAGCAGCACAACAACAAGCGATGGAGCTGAAGGATGAGGGTCTGCCACAGTGTAAAATCAAGCGGAATTATAGCTGCAGCTATTGCACATATTTCACACAGAATCCGCGTTATCATTTAACACATCTGCGTGACGTGCACGGCGAGAAGATTGTCATTAATAAGTGTAAATTGTGCCTATATGCGTCGAGACATTTCCAAAAGTTGGTGCGTCATATGAAAATGGTGCACGGTTGCACCGACGGTGTGACCGGCGGTCATGGACAACCGCGTGGCAAACGCGGTATGAGCCGGGAAGCACGAAAGCGAAAGTTAGAACAAAGTGTTGGCTTGGGCAGTGCACCGATGGAAGTCGGCGGTGGCAGCGCTAATGTGGCGATCAATGATGGTATTTCTAAGATGCCAACTTATGAACAGGTAAGTTTGGAAAATTTTAAATTGTCAAAATGACAGGCTTAACAAAATAAAAACATTAAATGAATTTAATTAGTGGTTTTGAACCGAACGAAGTTTTGCAAAACTTAAATATATAAATTATTAAATTGTTTTTAAAATCTTAAATCAATAACCTCTCCTTCACAAGGTCAAACGCGAATTAGAGCTACAACGCGATTCACTAATCGCCGTCGTTTACGAACGAGAATTGCAAGCACAACGTGAACGCGAACTAGAGGCACGTCAGCAAGCACAAAGCGCCTACGAACAAGAAATGCAAGCGGCTGCTGCAAATACTGATGCACAGCGTCGACAGTCGCCTATTACAGCAGCTGCGAACAATAACAGTAGCAACACTAGCATGTCTGTTAACAGTACCAGCAATAGCGGTGGCAATAGTCAAAGCGATTTTCAATTGCCACCCGCTCACCAACAACAACTAAATATCAATACCCGCATTATCGAGTTATCACCATCACCCTCTGATTCGGTTTCGTCTGGTGGACAAGTGACAGATGCAACCAACGCAGCTGCTTTACACTCTAGCAGCGTTTCATTGTCTTATGTTGGTGATGAGCCCACACAAAATAGGCTTTTGAAATGCAGCCTCTGCGATTTTACCACATTATTCCGAGCACAGTTGGTCGACCATGAGCTGGACGAGCATTGTAAAACGAAATTCTTTCGTTGTGAAAAGTGTTCGTATGTAACACATATCAAGGCACGCTTCAGTAAACATGTCAAATATCACTCAATGCCCATGATCAAGTGTGTCACTTGTGATTTTCGCACACCTTATAAATGGAATCTCGATAGACATATGAAGAACCATGGTGGCACCGGTCCATTCAAATGTGCCGCTTGCGATTTCACAGCCGATATTAAGCAATCACTGACAGTTCATGAAATGAATCATCATGTACCACCGGTGGGGCATGCAGCAGGCATGTCTTTGGCACGACGACGTAATAAAGTTGGCGGCACCGATTTGTGTGATGATTTCCTAAGTGATTCTGCTGACTTGCTAGAGGATCATTACAATAATAATAATCTCGATGATTACGATGAAGCTTTAATGACGGTGGAACCGTATAACAAACGTAGCAAGTATGATGATGATGAACCCACCGACTTGTCAGCCAAAGGTGGCTCTTCCGATACATCTTCAGTACATAATCACAGTGTGAGCTTATCGCAAACACCAAAGGCAAAGCGTCCAATACCGAATCTCATTCCGATACCGAAAAATACCAATTCTAGGTAAGTTGAATTTTAATGAGGATTTATAAAATTTTTAATAAAACAAAAGATATGTAAAATATTAAATAAGGAAATAGAAGCAAACAATTTAAAAAGAAAATAAAACTATGGTATAAAATAAATAATAAAACATAAAATAAAAATAAAAAAATTAAATAAAAAATAAACTTAAATTAAATAAAAAAAATAGAAGATAAATATAAAATAAAGAAAAAAAAACAAATAAAAATAAGAAGATAAAAAATATTAAAAAAAAGGAAATAAAAAAAGTTAGAAATTAAATATGAAAAAAGAAATAAAAAATAAAAAATAAAACATAAAGAATAAAATATAAACTAAAAAAAATTAAAACCAAATAAAAAGATGGAATTAAAAATTAAAATATTTAATATTGTATGAAGATATATATATAATAATATCTTACAATAAATAAAAAATAAAAAGCTAAAAATAAAATTATTGTAAAAGAAATAAGAAAATTAAATATTAGTAAAAAAATTTAAACACTTAATATAAGAACAAAAAATTTAAAAAAAAAATTTAAATAATATCCAATAAAATTATTTGTAAAACCATTCTAAACAAAATCCCAAAAAAATATTTATTTAAGTAAATTTTGAAACATTTCATTTCGCCTATTTTCACCAGCATTATAAATCTTTCGAAAGAGTTTGCCACGCCCCGCAGCTCTCTCACCGATATCGCTTCCATGTTTTTCAATGATAAACAAATTTCCGAGATGCTACAGCCACTAGAGAAAGCCGATGCATCCCAACTATCACCCACCCCCACGGTAGTGTCCACCTCGAGTCATGCTTCCCGTAGTTTATTACAGAAGAAATCTATACCGGGTGGCAGTTTCTTCGATAAATTAAAGTCATCCGCCTTGGCTGGACCAAATGAAAACCTCATCTGCCCTTGTGGTCATATGGCGAAATGTCTCTCTGAGTCCATTATACATCGCAAAACATGCAACTTCGCCGCAATCGCGGAGGATGATGTAGAAGAGGAGCAAGATGATGCTGACGATCGGTTGGAGATCGATTTTACAGATGATGATGATCGGCAATCACATTCAGCATTAAATTTGAGTGTTACCGGTTCGACGCGTTGTCAACATTGTCGCCACCGTTGCAAATCATCGGCGGATCTGCTAAATCATTTGAAGCAATGCACCGAGGCGAGTCGTTGTGGCAATGACTCATATGATTCACTTTCTGGTGAGAGCAGTGGTGGACGAGCTGGTGGCGGAGATTCCAATGCTGAACAACATCCGATGGAGAATCGTGTATTCATATGGAATAAAATGCCAGGCGGTGAGGCAGGTCAACGTGAGGGTAGTCAGTGTTCCGACAGTCGTGGGCAGGCCAACAATACCGCGGAGTCATCTGGTAGCAGCGCACATGGTGGTGGCAGTGCCACATGCGAGGAAAACAGCTACTACGGTGTTGAAACAGCACCCGGTTATGGTGAGGTGAGTTGAATGAGGAAAAAAATGTCTTAAACGCCTCTAGCTATCGCTAAGAGTATTGGTTATAAATGAAATTTGAAACTTTCACTCTCGACAGGTAACGAAAAAGATGACACCAGAAGAAGAGGCAGCTAATTCTTCATTGAAAAAAGTTTACAAATGTCCACATTGCTCATTTTGGGCTTCTACAGCTTCACGTTTTCACGTACACATTGTCGGTCATTTGAATAAGAAACCCTTCGAGTGCTCACTCTGTTCGTATCGCTCCAACTGGCGTTGGGACATCACAAAGCATATACGCCTAAAGACCATACGTGATCCTAGTCATAAGAACGCCCGTGTGCTGATGAATGATGAAACCGGGCGTCGTAATTACACCAAATATAATAAATATATTACACTGATGAAGGTGACCGAAGAGGATGGTGATCCGAAATTAATGAAATCGGGCGAGATGACACCCAATCAAGTGGCATCACTTTCATTTATCAATGATTTCAATAAGAGTGTTGGGTCTAATGCATTGACCTCTACACATTTGAATGGCATTAAAGAAGACATAACATTGGAGCCAATACCAACGAAATCAATTAATGGCAATAATAATGGTGGTAATGCCAATAATAATAATAGTGGTGACCAAATGGCGGACGGTTTGATACGTCTACCTTTTCTAGCTAACATGATGAACGCTGCTATGGCACAGCAGCAACAACAGAAGGATCCTGATCAAGGTCAAGCTACATTGATAACGCCTTCAGTAACGATTTCGGCGGTGAAACGCTCGCCGCCGCCACTCATGAAACCAAGTGATGATCTCGTTACGGATGTCCGACAGGAGGGCAATGAGAAGAAAACTTTCTATCGCTGTCGTAAATGCAGTTTTCGGTGAGAGAATGTTTAGATTTCGCACTGATAAAGAGAGATTTAAAAATTGTTGACCATTAATTAATTTGTACTCATTTGAAAACTAATTTAAACTTTTAAAATATTTTTTGAGCTTTTGGTAAAAATTTTCTTGATCTTATTATCTTAATACTTTTATATTTTTATATCTGTTCTTACTTATATTTTAAATATTTTGGGTCCAACAACTGTTTCTTTATATTTTTCTATGTTCGCGGATTTCCATATTTTTTTAATATTATTAATTCTTATTCTCTTTCGTCTTTTTCGCAGCCATGCCAATCGCGATGCTGTACTCGCCCATGTCAAGATACATTACCAGGATGTGAATTATCCCATTGTAACAGCAACAGCAACCACTTCGCCTAAATCTGCAAATTCACAGCAGCAACTACAGCAACAACACAACACGCCACTGCAAGTGGCTGTCAATCCAAATATATACATGAATAATGTACTCGCCGCAATGTGCCTTTCCCAACAACAGCAACAACAACAAAAACAACCCAATTCTGGCGCCCTAACCAACAACAATGATCAGCAGCAACAGCAACAACATTCCATCATTTCAGCCGGCTTATTACAACAGGCCATCCAAGGTGCTTCACCAAATTCACCATTCGGCTGTTTGGCATTATCGCTTGCCGGCAAGAGTCCAGCTAAAGCAACTGCTTCTATTTTAGAGCACGGTGAGCAGAAAGCGACACAAAACGAGGCAAGTGCCCATAGGCCGACGTCGCCCAAACAACACAATAGTTGCAATAACATTAGCAACAACAACAACAACAACCAAAATAGCATAGCCATAAATAGTTTAGCGACGATGTCTTCATCGTCGTCGCCTTCACCCAATTCCTCGGGCGGCTGCAACGGTGTTGGTATGGTCGGTACGGCCACATCAGCATCAGCAACAGCAGCATCATCGTTGCAACACTTGTTGACCTCACCGCGTGGCACTTATACGTCATTATCAGCATCATCATCATCATCATTACGCAATCAATTGCATTCGCCTACAATAAGCAACAACAACAACAACAACAATGGTGGTAGCGTTGGTGGTGTCAGTGGTCATATCAATAACAATAGTAAACTAAATAATAATAAAACTTTGGTTATGGGTGCATTAACAGCTATGAAACACAGCAATGGCAACAGCAACAACAACAGTGCTATAACACTTTTGCACGGTTCAAATGACAATGTCTTTGGTTCGCCCACAAACCCAGCAATTTTGCCAACAGCAGCCGATGCAAGTGGTTATTCATCTTCATTACTCTTATCACCAAGTGCAGCAACAGCGAGTGGTGCACTTGCACTCAACACGCCTAGTGCCACAACAGTAACTACACTTCTAACTACTCCTACAAATTCTGCTAATTCATCCATTGGTGCAAGGTCCGCTAGCAATCCATATCATATGCAAATGGGTCTCATCGGTGCTTCGTCTATTGCCAACAACAATCCAAGTGGTAGCATTGGTGATGGTGGTAGTGTTAATAATGTTGGTGTTGTTGGTGGTGGTGGTGGTGGTGTCGGTGTCATTGGTAGTCACACGACTCATAGTGATATTAATAATAGTCTATGTATTGGTGGTATTATGTTTGGTTCTAATAATTCTAATACAACTACAACTACTACTAGTTTAATTCGCAATACTTCTTCCATACCTCCTACTACTACTACTACATCAACAACAACAATAATAGCTAGCAGTCCAACAACTGCTGGCCATAGTGGTGGTGCATCATCATCTTCATCTAATTTATTATTGAATTCGGCTCAGTCGGCAACAGCAGCGGCGGCAGCGGCAGCGGCAGCAGCTCTTTATGCTTCCAATGCGATAACATTGTCACCGACAACGACAAACAATTTCAATAGCCATAATATCAATATTATTAATAACAATAATAATATCAATAATACACAAAATCTCAATCCAAATCAGAGTAACAATTGTAGTAATTTATTAGTAAACGACAGCGAGCGACGTGAACCGTCGCCGTATCGTTGCGGTCATTGTCATCAAGTATCAAATTGGAAGCATGTCATTCAGGTATTTTTAATACTTACTCGGTTATATGTACTAATCGTAACCCTCTCCAAAAAAAAAAACAAAAAAAACAGAAAAACAAAAAATAAGACGAAAAACGCATACAAAACATTTGCCATTTTAATTTTCCATATAAAATCATTACGGTCGCTATATATGTATATAGGAGCATATAAAATAGTATAGCATATGTTTTAAAAAGTTATATTTGTAACATAGTGGGTAAATAATGAGGCATAAATGGGGTAGATAAATAGAAAGTATTAATTATAGGCATTGCTTTGTAGCCAAGTTTTGTGTTTGAAGCTTATTTTAGTTTGTTTTTGTAAACTCTAGATATTTATTTTTAATAATTCGTGAAACAATATATTCGGAATATTCTTCAAGGCATACTCTTAGATCTCAACACTTGCGTAACAGTATTTAAAATTATTTTTATGGTATTTTCTACCCCGCTGGGTTCAAAAACAGCCCTTAAATAAAATGTCAGGTTTCACCTCCAAATACTTCATTTTTTTTTTAACTTTCTAAGCGAGATCATTTAATTTTTAAACTTAGAAGGGAACCCACGTAGTTTTATTTTTGGCTAACATAGTAATGAAAAAACATTTTTTTTAATATACCAAAAAATCTATTTGAGCATATATAAGGTTAAAAAATATAAGCTTAAGAAGCGCCAAAATAATATAAATGAATCATTTTAAAAGCACATAATTTTATTTTATATATACCTATGTACACGTATGTTTATTCATACGCAAAAAATTAAAAATTAAATTGTTCAAAGATTTTTCGGAATTTACTATATTATTTATTAATATTTTACGAGCGCAAAAAAGTTTTAATTTAATTTTTAAATTTAAATTGTCGACTAAAAATTCCAAATATTAGTTTACGATGGTATTTCATATATATTTTTTTTTTTGTTTAAAAGTATTTTCCTCTAAATTAAATTATTAATGAAAAACTTTTCAACATTCAAAAATTTCTCTCCTCAGCAAAAGCTTAGTGTTCTACCCCAATGAAAGAGTCCTTAAATTAAATTTCATAGACTAATTTTTTTTTTTTGAAATTGTAGCACCGTGAGTCTCCCCCAAAATGTATCGTCCGTTTGTTGCACGTCGTTAAAATCTAAAAAAAAAAATAATAATTATACTAAAACATGGCAACTCTCTTGTGTTTGTATAGACAATTTGTAACATCCTGCTGGTAAATATAAGCTGATTTTATCTATATTTTTTTGGTGTTTTGTATACAACAATAACCACATAGAAATTACTCAAAGGGGTTTTGGTGTTCAATAATTTACATACATTTTTCATTTATGCCAAAAGAAAAAATTAAATTACTTATTTTTGTATTTTATATAAAAAAAATCATATTTTGCTAAATGTTGGTCATGAAAATTGAATCGCTATTAAAAATGTAAATACATATACATACATACCTGCATACATAATGGGATTCGGTACATATTTTTTACATTTTTTGTTTTTAATTTCTATAAAAAATATTTTTTTATTTCATAAAAAATTAATAAATATAAGTTAATAAATTAGTGCAGGTGTCTGGTGCTCATTAAATAAAAAAATACACATTTCATTTCATACATTATACTCGTTGAAAGTGCTAGTCCAAAATAAGGTTCTTAAGTGTTTACGCCGAGGAAGTACGTCCCCCAGCTCTCATTTGCTTTGAAATGT
This sequence comes from Ceratitis rosa, assembly GCA_037013455.1. Lineage (NCBI taxonomy): Eukaryota > Metazoa > Arthropoda > Insecta > Diptera > Tephritidae > Ceratitis > Ceratitis rosa. Next base: position 33,195,238 of record JAWMAG010000004.1, read on the forward strand.
CTGCCTAAAGAATTGCATTACTGTATTATTTACATACTTTTTTATTTATATACTTTTTTTAAATTTATGTATTTTTATTTTATTTTTATTTATTTTTATTATTTTTTTTAATTTTTTAATTTATTTTATTTTAGTATTTATTTTTTTACAATTATTAATTATGCCCACTTAAACATATATATATTTACACATTTAACTGTCAAATTCATCACGAAATTTATCTCAAGTTTTTCCACATTTTTTCTCTCCCTCCACCCCACAGCGGCATTGTCGTTTGAAACACGCTGGCGACATACGCATCGAAACCCTTGATCGCTCCATCAATCCCAACGAGCGTAATGCGCCGCCCGTTTATCGACCGCTCGGCAATGGCGCGACCAATGAATCCAACTATGGACTCACACTTAAAGCTTTACAACAACAACAGCAGCAACAACAACAACAGCAGCAGCAGCACCAGCACCAGCAATCGCCACATCTGCAGCAAAACAACATCGCTGGTCCACCAGCAAGCAACTCAGTACTTATGAGCAACAACAACAGCCATAAAGCCGAACACAGTCTTCTACACTCGCCACTCGCCGGCACAGCAGCGGCCAATGCAGCCACCACACCACAGGAATTGCAACAAGCTGCCGCTGCTTATTTGGCAGCCACCTACAAAGCGGCCGCTTCCGCTGGCAATAGCTCGGCTGCCGCTGCTGTTGCCGCTGTAGCTGCATTGGGTATTACCAGCGAGGATTTGTTGTTGCATCAGCAATTACAACAAAATGATCAAATTGAAATCACACGTTTGCCTACTGGCGGTCTGTCCAGTGCTGGTATGCAGTCGCAGGTACAGACGCAGCCTCAGCAGCAGCAGCAGCAACAGCAACAACAACAACTGCAGAATTCCAAATGCAAGCAGCAAAAGTGTCCACTGTGTCCATACATCTCGGAGAGTAAATCGCAAATGAACTATCATATCTCCCTGCATAAGCCCACACAGTACGAGTGTTCGTTGTGTACCTTTGTGTGCGCCAAGAAGCAGCATTTGAGCAGTCACATGCGCACCGTACACCAACAACATAGTTTGAGCGGCTCCAATAACCCGATGAGCAGTATGAGTGCTGCGCTCAATTCCATGGATTTCAGCATGGCTTTGCAATTGGCTGCCGTGGCGCAGGCGCAACAGGTAGGAATGGTTTTTTGTTGCTTTTTTCCCCAGAGAAGTCCAAAATGTATGTGGAAATTCGTCTACATAATTTTTTTATAATTTTTATTTATCAAAAAAAAATTTTAGTTGAAAAAAATTACTAAATTCACCTTGAAAACTCGCCCAACAGGATCCATCATCGCCACTGGCTATTGATTTGACAGCTTTAAAACAGAAAATCTCTGCTGTGCAACAACAACAACAACGTCTCGCACAACAAGCAAACACACAACAACAACCACACACACCTCTCACCTTCCCCCATCCGCATGCGCCTTCAACTGGTGAAAACCAAATTAAAAGTATACTCTATTGTCCCAAGTGCCCTGCGCGTTATATGCAAAAATACAGTGAGACCTCCAATGCCAGAGCCGAGCTGGAGGATCATCTGAAATATCACAATGGCAACAACAACAACAGCGATATACAACCCGCCTACAAATGTGAGTTCTGCGATTATGGCGCACCACATGAAACACACATACAAAAGCACCGTTATGTGCACACACGCACCTACCAGGAGAAATGTGCTGAGTTATACAAGCACCTGCCGGAGGATACCGAATATGCGTCACCCAAACTCATGCAAATCACCTTGGCCAAGAGTTTACAACAGGCGCCCGAGACCATTTGGATTGTTGATAATGATTTGAATGAACAATGCAAGGAGCAACAGCAACATGCTAGCATATCCTCCTCATCTGTCACTCCCACAGCATTAGCAACAACAACAACAACAATGCCAACAACAGCACACTTCGATACAGCAAATTCGCTGCTAAAGAAGCAATTGGAATCCGGCATGGGTAGTAGCAGCAGCACTGTTGTTGGTAATGTCACCATGCTCAGCTCACCTTCCCCCACGCACACCTCCAAAGAAATCACCATAGCCGATGCTGATGATTCCTCGAATATGCCATCGACCAGCGCTTCGGTGGCCACAAGCGATTTGGCTGTAGATGGCGGCAGCGATTTCACCTCCAGCATTGCCTCACCAGCACCCATGGAGAAGTGTCTCTACTGTCCCTACGAAACGAAACATACCACACTATATAAAACACATCTACAACATCACATATGCATTAGCAACCAGAAGGAGGCCTACACCTGCGAACATTGCGATTATAGCGACGCCAAGCAGGAGCACATTGAAGAGCATACACGCGTGCACTTCAGTGCAGTGGAAAAACTGAAATCTGTTGCCTTCTTCACCTCTTACGACAATTTGGAGTTGAGTGTAGAGCAAGAGGGCGTTGCTGACGAGCGGTTGGCCACAGCACAGCAGCATGAGGCGGCAAATCAAGAGGAGGTTAGCGATTCCGCTAAAGCTGCCACTAACAGTAGCAGCAACAACAACAACAACAACACGAATGATATGCACAGCCAGGAAATGGTAGCTGATGTGTCCGCAATGTTGCAATTTAATATCAAACAAGAGCATCATGACAACAACAATGAGGAGCATGTTATCAACGAAAATATGCTGAAGGAGCAGCAGCTGGTCGTGGGTGGTGTGGCAAAGAGCGGTAGCGCGAAAATAAACGCAGATAATGATGATAAAGCGGGTGAGAAGACGTCAGCAACAACAACACCAAGTACTGACAGCATTAAAAAGCCTTGCAATAAAATTATTCTGTACAAAAATGATGGCTGCTTGAGCGTAAAACGTGAAGGTAACAACAACAACAACAACAACAGCAACTCTAATGCAAGTGTCAACTCTGAAAATATTAGCGATCGCTTGCGACGTCGCATCAGTCGCAATAATAGCAGCAATATTGCTCAGTTGAATGGTTGTGTGAACAACAATAATAATAATAACAACAATGTGAATAATAATAATAATGGCGATGAGCAGGCAACTGCTGCAGCTGCTGGTGGCGTACAACAACAACAAGGCCATAAAACTATATTAGTAAATGCCAAAACTGGTCAGGTTATAAGTAGGAATTAATTTTTTATTTTTTTTTTTTTTCATAAAGGATACTGTAAAGTAAAGTAATGCGTGTGTCTATAGTAGTGTGATGGAGCATACGTAAATGAAGAAAACCATGAGTTCGAAATTAAATGAAAGAAAGGTGGTTTATACATACCTTGAACAAGTTTAATATTGACCACAAACAATCTTAATGCGTGTGCAAAAGAAAGCAAAATTATTTTTAAAAATTTCTCTCTTTTTGCAAAGAGCTGGAGCGGTTCGATAGTAAGAAATTTGTTTGCTTTTTTATTATTAATTTTTTTTTTTTGCGTCTGCATAAGTTCTTTGTTTGTTAACAATATGCATACATACATATATACGCACATATGTTCGTGAACGTACATTTCTATTATTGAATATTCAATGCAATTTTGGCTTAATATATTGTTTATATTGCTTAGCACTATTTGTTATTTTACTTATTTGCGTTTGCGCTTAGCGCATATTTTCTTTCACATAAAAAATAACAACAACTTAAGTGTTATATTTTAAACTAAAAAGAATTTGTTAATTTTTAAATAATTAATTATAAGTGAGTGCTTAATTAGCATATGTTTGTACGAGTATGTGCATACATACATATGTACATATGTACCTTGGTAAAAGTCGCTCTACAGCACCGCACTTTCAGGTCATTTATATTTATTTGCATATATTTAAATTGTTTTAATTTAAAATATTTGTTTTTCTTCTATTGCTTAACTTGTTTTATGAAATTAAATTAAATTAATTAATAATTTCTAGTTTTTAGTGAAATATGTATGCAAAAACAGCACAATTTTATATTGTAAATGGGTTTACGGCAAACACACACACAAACGCACACAAGCACACAGCAAGCGCATTTGTTATTACACAATAATAAAACGTAATTTTTTCTCCTTACAATATTATTATATACATATAATATATGTAATAATAAATAATGTTGCATTAATGCACTTAATCACATTTTTGTTAATATACTTAAGTATTTTAATATTAATTTTGAGTTATTACTATATATTGTACATACAACATACATACGCTTGTATGTATGTATGTATATTAAGTGGTCTCGCAATTAAACAAAAATTATTTTTAATGAATTAAATTTAATTTACGAAAAAAAAATATGTTATTTTATTAATATTTTAAATGAAATACTAAGCACGTCTATATAAATAAAATTTATTCCACTTGAAAAAAGAAAAACTTAAAACAAAACTTGTTTTAAAATTAATTTAAAAAAACATAAGAAGACATAATTTTTAAATTAAATATTTTTTATTCAAATATTTTCCATCATTGGTGCAAATGTGTGTGCAGCTTTAAAGATTAAATTAAATTAATTAAATTAAAAATAAAATTTACATTTTGTAAAGAAAAAGAAAAAAACAACAACAAAATTGGCTGTTCATTAAAGTCAAGCGTTGAGGCAGAACTGCATAAGCTTTACCTTGGTTTCTGTTTTTTGTTCTGATTCTACCCAACACTAGCTATGTATGTACATATATGTATATAATAAAACTGTGATTAACTAAAAATAGAAATGAATTGGAAAATTTTAATTGCGTATAAAACATACATACATATATAAATAAAGTAAACAAAGAATATATTTAGTTGCACTTTCAAAAAAAAAAAATGAATAATGTAAGAAGCGCAAAATATTTGTATGTAAATATTGGTACAAAAATATATTAAAAGCCCATGCTCATAAATAATTAAATTTCAATATTATTGCAATTATTCATATACTTTATTTGTTATTTTTAAGTCATTTATATTTTAGTTTCGATACTGAAACATTTTAATTTTAATTTTGAAACTTAACTTTAATGGTTTTAGTTTTAATTGAATTTGAAATTTTCATTTACGTCAATTAAATTTTTTAAGTTTAAATTATATAAGTTTTAAGTTTATTTTAAATTTACATAATTTGTATGTTAATTTGTTTACATTATTTTTAATTTTTAATTACTTTATTTCCGTATGTGTTGTATTTTATTTTCTTTAAGATTTGTTTTTTTTTTATTATTTTTAATTATATTTTTCTTTTATTTTATTTCATTTTTCTGCTATGTACATATTTTATTTATTTAATATTTTTTTTTATTTTGCTTATTTAATATTTTTTTAATTTTATTATTCCTTATTTTATTTTTCCACTTAATTATAATTTAAATTTTATTTCTTTTATTTTTTTTAATAACTGCGATTTAAACACATTAAAATCAAAATAATTTTTTTTTAATAATTACTTAATTTTCTTTTGTCCTGTATTTTTTCTCTTCAAGTGTTAAATTCAATTATATTTATTAAGCATTTAAAATATTATTAAAACTTATATTTAACTTTTGCTTATTTTTATGTACAGTGCATTTGCAATTAGCAAATGCTTGCAAAAAATGATAAAATGAGTAGTTATATAGTCATTTATTTATAAAAAAAAAAATTAAATTAAATATCGTTTCAAGTGACAGCACCTGCAAAGGCTCTCTGTCATAAACGATGGTCAATAGAAATAGGAAACATTAAAAAAAGTGAAAATACACCAAACAACACTATTTTACTAAAATAAAATCTTTAAATTAGGTAGTTAAATAATGGTAGCTTTTTTTAATAAGATTTTCGAAAAAAAATAATTTAATAAATTTTTTTTCCAAAAAAATTAAATTTGCAATTTAAATAAATTAAAGAAAAAATTAAATTTAAATTTTTTTTATCAAAAAATTAATTTTGCAAAAAAGTTTAAAATAAAAATTAATTAAAATATCTCTGCTAATAAACAATTATGAAAACAATTTGCCAAAAAAAAAGTATAAATAATAAATGAAATGAAAGTTATAATTTTTTAACATCATACATATACATATGTATATATAAAATACCAATAAATAGTATGTATAGCAACACATGTGGAATAGCGGGGCCATATAATTAGTTTAGTTTGAACTACATACATACATACATAGTATACTTATGTTATGGAATTTCTTAAAAATATATATTACTAATACAAAATAATATTATATATATGTATATATATATATATTCTTATTATAAATATATAAACTAAATTAATATATAATAAAATACAATTTATATTTGTACTTGTACATGCACTTACTAAAAATATTTACATACATATATATATACCTATATATTGTATAATGGTAAAAACACACGTTCTAAATTAAACAATTAAATATTATTTGTTAAATATAAAATTTACAACAAAAAAAGGTAAACAGAAGAGCAAATATAAATGTATGTACAATGTACATATACATACATACATATGTACCAGGAATGTGTATTATCGTCGTATGCATATGCGTATATATGTATATGAAAGGAATATATAAATACATACGTGTACATACATACATATGTACATCTATTATACAAAATGATGGAAAATTTATTAATTATACATATTATTATTATTATTAGAGAATATAAATATTAAGGCATACAAAAGAATATACATACATTATATTGTATCTATAAACAAACAAACAAAAATAAATAAATAAAAATAAAAATGAAAAATGTACAAAATCTTCATATGAAAAATTAAGAGAAACTTCAATAAAAAGTAATTTACACAAAAAAAATTTGATTTTTCATTATAAAAAGCGCGGACAAAATTATGAAGTACTTGTAGCACTTCGGTGTGTTACCGAAACATACACGGTGTGTCCCAAAAATAACCGAACTTTATATTTAAATCATACAACATACAGCGCCATCTATTGAAAATTTGCAACATTAAAAAGATACATTCATCCTCTTTCAAACGCACCTGACTTCATGTAAGTCGGATGACAGATGTAAAAGTGACAGCCATTTCAATAAAACCAAAAGTGTGCTAATGGTTCCAAAAAAAAAAGTGGAACAAAGAGCAAATATAAATTTTTGTGTCAAACTTGAAAAAAAATTTAAATTGAAGTTTAAAAAATTAAAAAAAAAAATTGAAAAAAATGAAGCAGCCGTAACCGAGGTACTGAAGAACATTTCTATAAATGACATAAAAAAATCTATGCATGCGCTGGTTGATCGTTCCAAACGTTGTGTTGAGTCAAATGGAACCTATTTTGAATAAATAATAACTTTCAAAGATAATATAATGTGTATTTTACTATTTTATATCCAAAAAGTTCGGTTATTTTTGGGACACATCGTGTATGTATGTATATTGAAAAAGCAAGAAAATTCCTAGATATTTTTATACTAGATATATACTGTTCTAATTGCAGTAGTTGTGACTGTTTTTCGGAATAATTGTCTAGAATCTCTTTTTAACAATACCAATACATTCCCGAATGATTGAATACTTTTACAAAATATTTCCATCAGGGTCCTCAAACGATTTCATGCTCCATGCAACTCAAGTAATTAGTGTAATTTTTTTATATTTGGTATGTTACTTTTCAGCTTAATATCTGAAACATACGATTAGTCTTTCCGTGTTGTCTCAAAAATAATTTTTTAAAAAGTTGGCAATTCTCTGCATTCTCTTGCCATTAATCCTTTTCATTCTATTTATACCGATATCCATTTTTCATCTGTACGAATATAATAGTTAAAATACCTTATATAAATTTTGTTGAACGTGTATTATGTGAAGCCGTTCTCGAGTTATGAGCGCTGTTGAATCGCACAATCTTGGAGGTCACGCTCACCAAAGGTTTCTTCCAATAAAATTTATTTTTTCCTTGGCTGTACGCCGTTTTGTTAAGACCACTAAGTCTTATCGTACACGGCAACGTCACCAAATCACGCAGGAAAAAGTCTTTGATAATGGCTCTATAACGTTCCCCATTGACTGTAACATTATGGCCGGCAAAAGTGAGCTTCATCGCTGAAAAAAGTTTTCTTGTGAAAATCTGGCGCGATGGTCATATCGTTTGGGCCCATTCACCGCACATGAGATGCGCTTGATGGTCAAGCTCGATTTTGTAAGCCTGCAAGCCAAGTTTCTTCCGATAAATCTTCCATAAATTGGATGGGCACAACTCCAAATGTGGCGCGCGATGGTGAATGGACTCATTTGGTCTTCTTCGATATCATGCTTTACAGCAGCAATGGCGTCTTCGATGCGTGAGACATCTCTGAGTATGCATATTATCCACTAGAGTAAACGTTTGCAAAACCGATTCATGGTTGCTCGATCTACTGACTCTGCTGGCCGATACTTTACTAGTCTTCCTTTCAAATTTTGCAACGGTCGGCTAAAATGGAGACGAGAAAACGCAAGATAGTTGAGGATTGGTCAGACGAAATTCCACCACCAGCGCAAACAAAAATTCGTCATGTAATTCTTTTCGTGTTTCGGCATAGTTTACAAACAATATAAATATTCAGTGAATGCCAAATTGCACATGGAACGATTGCATCGTCTTTAGAGACAATTTCTAAGTGGTTCCGAAGATTCCAGACCGGACATTTTTCCGTAGAGAACGAGCCCCGAGAAGGTCGAGCAAAATCTCCCACTGCTAACGTCACTGTGTACGTAGCTCTGGTGAAGTCCAAAACTGACGAAGACCCACGATTGACAGAAGAAACGAATGCTAATGGATTGGGCTTGAATGCCATGGCTGTTTCGCGAATATTAAGTAATCATCTGGGCTACACGAAGAAATCTGCTCGATGAGTATCACAAATTTTAAATGAGGCCCATTAAGAGTGTCGATTGCATTTTGCTCAATTTTTCCTAAACAAATTCGAAAATGATCAGTCTAGCAACTTTAGTAAAGTTGTTACTGGTGACGAATCTTGGTTCTATAAGTACGATCCAGAAACCAAACAGCAGTCCATGGTATGGAGCACAACAGAAGCAAACCCACCGCGAAAAATCTAAGCAACAAAAATCAGTAGCAAAAGTAATGATGTCAGTTTACTTCACTCGATCTAAAATCGTAGTTGCTATTCCACTGAAAAAGGGTAAGATGGTATTTGCAAAATAGCACACTGAAGAGTGCTTACCAAAAGTTTTCAAAAATTTGTTTTTTTTTTTACATCATGACAACGCGCCAACCCACACTGCCCAAATAACGAGAAATTGTATAGCGATCTCTGTGATCGAAGAAATACGTCCAGCTCCACGCTTATACTGAGGCAGGTCACTATAGTGGGGTTAAAAAATTGCATAACTTGCTGAGTGAACAAAATTCAAGCTTTCCATATCTTCTTTAAAAACTTGTGGAACTTTTATTACAATCTACTCAAAGGCTTTGGAACAAGTGTACACTGTTCGAGTAGCCTTTGCTCTTCAACATAGTCTAGAGGCCCTATTAAATTAATTTCGTTCATTGAAAAACAACACCCTGCTTTTAAGGGCATTTTTTGACTTAATGCGATATCAGATTATTGCCTTAATTACCTCCTGGTTGACGACATATGTACTGGTATTTTCTATATAGTTTCTTGCGTTACTAGCTTTCTCAGACACTTTTACTACTTCCGTCTGAAAAGTACTACAGTACTCTAGAAACTTGCTAGCTTTGCGCAATAGACTCTGTCGCCCACTCCATCAGCCATTTTTGATCCATCCGTGTAGATGTCATACGTTTCACTAACGGATAGCTTGAAACCCCTTACCAACCCCCTGCATAGCTGTGTCCGATGGTTCTAGCAGATAATTCATGTAAGGTCTACAATCTCATGGAGGACTTCGCTGCTGAGAACACAGCGATATCTATTGGTGGTACGTCAAGCGCTAGTGTTCCTGTTATGCATAGTGCAGCGAGCCGCTGTATTCGATCCACCACACTAGAGCGCCGTAGAGCAATATCATCTTAACAAGCCAGGGTATAGATTCCATGTGATAACCAGCATCTTTTTACATGCGTAAAAAGCACCACCAGCCTTTTTCACCCTTTTATGTACTTCCATGTCAGCTTGCTGCCAAAAATTACTCCAAGATACTCTGCGTGCATCCGTTTTGTCGGCATTTATCTCTAAATTAGCTGTTATCTCCCATAGATGCACGACTCACAAAGCTCTTTCAAATAAGTTACACCTGAGCAGCTTTTAGATTGACGCCAGGGGATATTATTAAATGTCCCACTTATGTCCAGAAAAACACCTAGAGCGTATTCTTTAGGCTCCAAAGTTCCTTTTAAAATGAAGTGCAGTCTCAATGGATCTACCCTCCGTATACTGAAGCTTCGCCTTTGCTATGCTTGCCAACGGCAGCTTATCCCTAATGTAGGCGTCCAGAATCTTTTCCAGCGTCTTTAGAAAAAATGAGGTTAAACGATATAGAATTTAAAATGTTTTAACAATAAAAAAGAAACTAATTTCTACTTTAAAAAAATTAATGAATATAAAAAATAAATAAAAATTAAAAAAACTACAAGAATTAATAAAAAAATATATAAAAATCAATTAAAAAAACTAAAAAATAATTAAAACAAATAGAAATAAATTAAAAAAAATAATTAAAACATCAAAAAACTAAGAAAAACTAAGAAAAAAATAAAATTGGGATCAAAAATAAGAAATAAAATATAAAAATAAAAAATAAGAATAAAGACAATTAAAAGAAAAAGAAATAAATATAAAAAAATTAAAAATATAATACATAAAAAATAAAAACAAATTAAAAATACAACGTATTATATAAAAAAAATAAAAATAAATGAAAAAAAAAAAATTAAATTATAAAAAAAAATTTAATTAAAGAAATAAAAACAAAAATTAATTTAAAAATAAAAAAAAATTAAAACAATTAAAGGTAAAGGAAGTAAAAAAAATTAGGAAAATAATAAAAAATATTATCAAAAAAATAAGAAAAATTAAAATTAGCATAAAAATTAATAATAAAATATAAAAAATAAAAAATAAGAAAAAAATAAAATTAATATCAAAAATAAGTAATAAAATATAAAATATAAAAAATAAGAATAAAGACAATTAAAAGAAAAAGAAATATATATAAAAAAATTAAAAATATAATACATAAAAAATTAAAACAAATTAAAAATATAACGTATTATATAAAAAATAAAAATAAATAAAAAAAATAAAATTAAATTATAAAAAAAAATTTAATTAAAGAAATAAAAACAAAAATTAATTTAAAAATAAAAAAAAATTAAAACAATTAAAAAGGTAAAGGAAGTAAAAAAAATAATATCAAAAAAAGGAAAAAAATAAAATTTGAATAAAAATTAATAATAAAATATAAAATAAAATGAATAAAGAAAAGATAAAAATATAAAAAAAATAAAAATTTAATATTATATAATATTTAAAAAACTAAAAACAATTAAAAAAAATAAAAATATAAAAATAATCTATAAAAAATATTAAAGAATAAATAAAATAAAAGCTAATTTAAAAAAACATAAAAACGTAAAAGAAATAAAAAATATGAATATAATTAAAAATAATATCAAAAAAAACAAATAATACGAATTTTAATTTAAAAGAGAAAATATCAAAAATTAATAAATTAAAAAAAATTAAAAAGAAATTACGAAATTTAAGAAATAATAATAATAATAACAATAAATAATTTAAAAAGGACAAGAATATAAAAATATAAAAAACAATCAATAATAATAAAATGAAATTAAAAAAATAAGAAAAAGAAACAGGTATAGAAAAACTTTAAAGTAGATATTAAACAAATAAAAAAAATTTAATGAAAAAAAAGTAATGAAAAGTAAGAAAAAAAAATATATATATAAAACGTAAAAAAATAAAATTTAAAATATGAATATGCATTAAAAATTATTACATAAAAAAATATTCCGTAAAGAACATACGAAAACAATTATAAATAAATAAATACAAAATTAGTTTTCTTGGATTCCCAAATGGCTTTTCAATAAAAATATTTATTTAGCTTGCTGTTTTTATTTCTTTATTCGTTTGTAAATACATTACAGTTATTCATATGTAGATCATTATTTCTAATTTATATATATATATATTTTTTTCATTCGTCTTTTTACTCTGTTGTTAAATCACATAATAATAACCACTTCTAACGCGCATGCACGCTCGCCCACACGACTCACTCAGCCAAATTTAACCTTTTCGCATAACATTTAAATATAAATAGTACTGAAATATGTATGTGTATATTGATGTATATTTATATTAGCATAATTGATTGGGTTTTTGTTATATTTTGCCGTAATTAAACTGTTTAAATATTTAATATTAAAACTTAATTACGATATTTTTATTTTTTTTTTGGAGATTTTTGAGTTTGATTTTTTATTTTTGCTTCTTGTATGCATTTTTTGTACATATGTAGCTGTATGTAGCTCTTTTTATTCATGCGGTAATTTCATTGTAAATAGAGAAAATAGTTAACATTACAACATTATATCATGACATTTATGTACATTAAAAGCTATATATGTAAATGTTGTGTTTGTATATTAATATTTTAATTTTATTTTTTTTTTGTAACAACTACCAATGACGAACAGTTAACGCGCAATAGATTTTTTTGTTTATATTTAAAATACATATAGTAGTACATATAGTTTTGTTGATAAAATTTTCAATAAATACATTTTCGAATTTCCATTTCGCTGCCTAAAGAGTGATTTTTGTATGTGGTTTTAGGATCGTACACTTAAAGAAATAAAATATTACAACAATTACTTGCTAAAACTAAAAATTTGGATTTCATATGAATTGCTCTTAACGGTATATCAATCAAAATCTTAAGTTATGCATGTATTATGTATGTGCATGTGGTTGTAAAGTGCAGGATTTTGCTTACAAAATAAATTGATTAAAATGGTAAAAATATATTTTATGGTTAAACAAAAAATGTTGGTGTAAAAAAATATTCATCGCAGATTTAAAAAATATTAAAAAAAACAAAGATCAAATTTAAAACACAAAATAATTATTATAAGCTTGAAAGAATTTTTCAATTGAAAATCTAGTAAGTCTTACATATGATGCACGTTAGATATATTGATGAGTGGTTTAATAGTGATATGCGCTGGTTGGTTATTTGGTGGTAACGTCGAAAAACGAATTTTGCTCAATTTTCGCAAAAAAAAAAATTAATATTTAGTGTTTGTTTTTGTAATATTTTGCTAACTACGTTTATGATTAGTGTTTTTTTCTTTTGGCCTACTGCAATTTCTACAGCCTCCACCTTGCGCCAGCTCAAAAGCTCTGCCCTGTACTCTGTGTGCAACTACAACTACGCTCACTTTCTCTCCCAGCTTGGTGCATTTTAATCATCCAGCAGTGGCTCTTGATCGCTAGAGTAAACGCCATTATCCAGATTTGCAGCGCGCCTGTAAAGAATACGTTCATCAAATTAATAATGCACAGATTCGTGGTATTTGATTAACAAAAAGCCGCTTTATATGTACTTGTTTGCGTTTGCATTTTCATTTCATTAGAATTTCACATACATTGCGCTAGCATATTGGACACGTTGCGCTGGCGTCATATTCAGGTTACCTTTCACCTTCTTATCATAACCCCAAATAACGCAGGTCGAAATTAAGGCAACTAAAATGCAAGAAAATATTGTGTTAAAAACAGATTTTGGTAAGGTTTTCCATAAAATGCTGGTATATTTTAGTTTCACAACTCACGAGTTAGCCAGCCCATAAAGAAGAGCTCAACCCAGAGATAATTGCCATCACTGCGATCGACAATCACGCCAGCAACAATGGTTATGACGGCCAAACCAAGATTTTGCACAGACTGGCAGCTAAAAAGATAAATAAAAATAATAAATCATTTAAAAATACTAACTCAACTCTCTCTCTACACGCTACTCACAAGCCATAAGCTGTGCCCAACTGATATTCCGGAATGATCAAAGCAACTAATGGCCACAAGCTAGCGGCCAACATGGAATAGGACAGACCCATAACGATCATGCCAATATAGGGATTGAGTAGTGTAAATGCGAGCAGCGCATGTGCGCCAATTGTCGAGAATGTGGCACAAAAGACCCAGCTGACATTGCGACCGGTCTTGTCGATGATGAAGCCAAAAAGCGGTGATGCAATTGCTGATATTAAATACACAATAGAATTGACGTTATTAGCTTGTTCGGGTCTCAAATTGAAGCGATGCATGAAAAAGGTTCTGAAAAAATTGAGTAGAAATTAATAATGTATACAACAAAATATTTACAAAATCTTTACATGAAATAAACAAATTTTACTCACTTGCCCAATGCGATAAATGGAAAGATCGCCACATAATAGGCCACACAAATAATAGAAACCATCCAGAAGGTAACCTTGAAGGTAGTGACATCACTCAATTTAGCAATCTCACCGGAGGGATTTGTATTGCGCTGTAATATACGCTCAGCGCGTTTGTCCATCCAACCTACGGTTAACAAACAATTACAGTAAGTTACACATACATACATAAACATTCAACCAACCAACTACTCACCCAAAATTAATGCGCACAAAAGTGACATCACGCAAGTACCCGCTGCCAGTAACAACACAACACCAATAGCACTATGATCCGCATAGAATTTCGAAACATAATCGTAAATCGGTTGCATGACCCAGAAATTCACAGTACTACCAAAACGTGCCACTGATAATTGCAAACCAAACACCATATTCAACTCTTTGCCCTTAAACCACAGCACAGCGTAGTTATTCTGCGCCACCGCCAATGATTCAGCGCCAATGCCGAATATGAAACGACCCAAAATCATAATCCAAAATGTACCCAACAGACCACCGGAGGCGAAAATCAATTGTCCAATAAGTAAAATGAAGAGATAAATGATTGTGCCGAGTCTTATGCCGAATATACGATCAATTAGGAAGCCACCAATGAAGCAGAGCACAACATTTGGCCACGAGTAGATGGAATAGATGAGTGTGAATTCGGTTGTGGTTATGTTGAGATCATGCTTGAAGACCTCCTGCAGTGCGCCGGGATTGTCGTAACAGAAATAGGAGCCTGAAGGAGTACAAAAAGGAAAAAAGTTAATTAGGAATAAAGATGTGAATATATACGTAGTAAAAATAAAATGAACAATACATTTCTCAAAGGATTTATGAATTATCGTTTTTAATAGTCTAATAAGAGCCTTCGAACCTCTTCAATGTGTACTGATAAAGTAAAAAATCGCTTCGAAAAAATTCTGGCTGCCTTCCCAAGCATATGAGCAACTCCTTGCTGGAAGTTAACACAAGTACTTTTCTTATAAAAGCTGGCCGACCTGCATGGGTTTCACAAATTGATTTTAAGGCAGAGTATGCAGTCTTTATCGAAAACAAATCGTATTTCTGACCCAGAAACAACCTACAGATAAATTCCTCGTAGCCTCTAAAAATGCTTTTTTCTCCTTTTTAAACAATAAACTTTTGATAATTTTGCACACATAATTGCAGACTATCTTTTCTCATGTAAGTATGCCTTTGTGTTTATCTCCTTTCTACAGAAGAAGTCTACAATGTAAATATGTAGAATAAAAAATTATCGCCTACTGGCGCAAGCATGGCTTGGACTTTCACATTTACGTATTTTATCATTTTCTTTTCTATTTTTTTACAATAACCAAAAAAATTATACGCTCCATTTATAATAAATGAAGATTGAAATGCCGCACAGCTTTAACGCTAGCTATCAGTAGTCAAAAGCATAGGCATAACAACCTCAGGGTCAAGCGGGAACAAGCAAAGCGTTACTTTACTGACTTATATAAATTAGTGTTGTTAAACCCGAAATTAAAATGTTTTTGAAAGCGTTTAATAAAAAAGATATTTATTTGGGAGAAATTCTTTATTCAACTGCATCTTTTGTTTTTAAAAGCCAGTTTCGAAACTTCGCTTAGCAAGGCTAAAAATGCCACTCGGTTATATAATATAATATAATTAAATATTTAAATAACTTGTTTTCAAATTATTTCTTGTATTTTGTTGTATTTTGACATAGAAGGTATGCGAGTTGTATAATTTCCATTTGATATTTCGCAATGGGCGAAATTGGTAATACAAAGTTAAATCTCAGTAAGCGTTATAAGATGATTCTTCTGAAACTTGATTGTGAGTTTTGATTAATAGTTTAACAGTAGAATATAATTACGATGTAATTCGAAGCTATTTTCATTTTTTTTTGTTTATTTATTAATGTATTTTTAATTTTTACTTACTTAATTTTACTTAATTATGTTCATTTAATTATTTATCTATACTTATTTCAATCATTTTAATTTATTTATTTAATGATTAATTTATTTTCATATACTTAATATTTATTTATTTATTTTTATTTATTTATTTATTTTTATTTATTTATTTTTATTTATTTATTTTTATTTATTTATTTTTATTTATTTATTTTTATTTATTTATTTTTATTTATTTATTTTTATTTATTTATTTTTACTTATTTATTTATTTACTTATATTCATTTATTTATTTAATTATATTGATTTATTTATCTATTTTTATTGATTTAACTTATTTTAGTTTATTTATTTATATTTTTTATTTATTTATAAATATTTATGATTTATATATATTTTAATTTTTATTTATTTAATTATCTATTTTTTATCTATATGTATATTTTTTTAATTTTTTTAATTCATTTATTTTTTGTTATTATTGTTTTATTATTATTTTTTTAATTATTATATTTTTAACTATTATTTTTAACTATTATTTTTTAATTATTATATTTTTAACTATTATTTTTTTATTTTTTATCTATTATTATTTTTTTATTTTTTATCTATTATTATTTTTTATGTTTTTTTTAATTAATATTTTTTTTATTATTCCAATATTTATTCTTTTTTTATTTATTCTTTTTTATTTATATTTTTATATTCTTTTTTATTTATGTTTTTAATATTCTTTTTTATTTATTCTTTTAATATTCTTTTTTATTTATTCTTTTAATATTCCTTTTTATTTATATTTTTAATACTCTTCTTTATTTATATTTTTAATATTCTTTTTTATTTATTTTTTTAATATTAATTTTTTTGTGAGGAGATAAAGCATTTTATGAATCAATTTTCATTATTTTCATAATTTTGTTAGAAGATTTTTTTGCAATTTATTTGTTTAATTAAAACATCTTAAAAAACAGAACATAAACTATTTCAAAACATATTTTTTATTATAGATTTTTCAAAATAAATATATTTTTATTATATATGCTCTTCACTACAATGTAAAAGAAGAAATGTTGGTATTTTGGGGCGTTCTTTTGCATGTAGGTAGTAAACAATTTAATTTTCGATTGCTTTCCTAATTGCAATTTTTGGTTTTGAAAGACTTAAACGACTTTCGTCGCTATTCCACCGACTTCAAAAATTCTGAAATAAATTTATGCTCATGCCAAAAACTTGCGTACTAAAACTATTTGAAAACTTTTTTTATTTTACATTATTAATGTTACAAGTTAGGGCATTCTCCGCCGAGAGGGCAGTAAAATAATTTAGTTTTATTTTTGCTTTTACATTAAAAATTTATACTTTTAAAAAATTCAAAGTACCTTTTTGGACATTATACCATCAAAATCCCGAAATTTACAGTTTCATTTCTTAAAAAGAGCATGAAAAATTTATCTTACGCAAGTCCATAGAATTTTATTGTTTTTACATCCGAAATTCGGTTTTTTGGAAGCTTAAGATATTTTTTCACAATAAACTGTTTTAAAAATCCCGAAAACACGGGATTGTTGATAAGCTTAAGAATAATTGCACATTACATAAGTAAACAAAATATTTGCGCGCTGTTTATCAACGCTTGTCAGCAAAAAAGAAAGAAATTGGTGAATTAATTAGTCATGAGCGGGAAGTCTAAAAATGCGACTTAAATAACAAATGAAAGGTTTAGATTTAGGAAATATATTTTGAAATGCTTTTAATATTTTTGCAATTATTTTAATATATATTTTTTGCTTTATATTGTATTATGGAATGAATATATGTAATTTCACTCACCAAATCCAAGCAGGCACATGAAAATCAAGGCAATAAACCGATGCACCCCACTGGCGGGATTACAGCACATCGACGAACCACAACCGCTGGGCTGCAAATCCAATTCGTTATCCTGCGGACTGCGCCTGGCCACCGAAGCGGGCGATGGCGGTGGTGGTGCCTCCTCATTCTCCACAATGGGCATGACGTCATCACGCGAACTAGACATTTTCAGCGCGTTAATTATTTTTATTTGCGAATTTTATTTACAACTTTTAACACAAATTTCACAAATTTTCTTCTTTTTTTTCACACACAATTGCCGCCGACTTCTAAGCTGAGACTTGCGTGCTGATGCAATTGCAAACGGCACGCTAACTTAACTGTAACTGCTCGATTGTTTTGTTGTCCGTATTGATGCGCCCAGCTGTAAGCGCTTATCGCTGAGTTGTAGATATGTATGTGTGTGTAGCGCAGTGATTGTATGGATGCTGTAATCAATTATCGGCTGCACAACTTTTTTGAATTGCAACTGTCATGTACGAGTACATGTACGTGTATGTGTGTGCCTACTTCCTGGAGAAAGCGAAGCGAAGAGGGTGGATTTCGTTGTTTTCTAAACGCTTCTGGTGTTTTTCTTGATTGTTGTTGTTTCGTTGAGACACTCTTCACGACGTACATATGCACGCAATGTTTAATTAATTTAATTATATATTTTATATTAAATGTTCATTAATTCGAGCGATTTAGAGCGCATTGAGGGGCGTTTTATGTTTTTGTGTTTACAATTCGCCAATTTTTAATGCACAAACAAAAGCAAATTCAATATATAACAAAATTAATATATGAAAAGTAGCGTAATTTCTTGGTATTGTTAATTTGTATGGAAAATAAAAATAATAAATGCCACGCACTCTAAACGCTTGAACGCTGTGTTTTCTTCTATTTTCACTTATCCCCTTTTGAGTGTATGTTAATGGAATTCTTTGCGATGGACAACCAACAGCTGACTTATCGGACTTAGACCCGCTTTATTTCCTTGCGATAATACGGTTCACGACGCTTAGTTGGCTGATCAATTCAGAGACGGCGCAGCACACAAACTTATTCACACATGCATGTACATATGTATGTATGTATATTTTGGAGAAGACAAAGGAACGTCAACGGGCACTATAAAATGCGTGAGAGCACAATTCTGTTTTGATTAATTCTGCTATAAGCGATATGGGTAGGCCTCGTTGCAACTGCAAATAGAAGAAATAATAAGCTTTATTAGTTTCATATGTACATATACATATATATGGTTTTATTAGAAAAATAAGCTATATTTTAATTAGCAAACTTCACAATGATAATGAGGCGACTGATCATATTAAACTAGAGTAGAAATTGTTTACTAATAAAAAAAATGCAAGCAAGTATAATCGTACATACATATGTGCGAGTATATACTTTCATATGTAGACTTTTGCACATGAGTTATACATGTACATACCTATATATAATATGTATGCCCTAAAAACAATGCATTAGTCAGCTTAAAAAAGCAAAGGAAAAAAATCAAAATAAAAAAAATAAAAAATAAAAAAAAAATAATAAAAATAAAACAAGAAAGAAGAAAGAAGAGCTTACTTTCGAAGACTTTATACCTTTAGGATTACAAATTTATTCTCATATCTGAAAAAATCGATTCATGAGAGCTATATATATGATATAGTCCTCCAATATCGCCGATTTGGCGGATTTTTTGCCCAAAATCTTTTATCTGAACAATTGTTTTGTATGGGAGCTATATATTATAACCCTTTGATTTTGATGAATTTCGGTAACAACATTTATTTGTAGATACAAATATATATTACCAAATTTCATACTTGCAACACCAATGTGTAGTACACCATATGTGTCCAGAATACCAAGTTTCACGCTCTTAGAAGCTTTATGGCCCAAAATCTCAAATCTGAAAAATCGATGGTATATAGGTATGTTACAATGTCCGATCTGGCCGGTTACGAAAACGATCGTTTATTAGTGCCAGTGTACCGGTGCATATGTGTAGCAAGTTTGGTCGAAATATCTCCAAAAGTGAGGTACTAGTTTGCGTACAAACACACAGACAAAGGGACAGACGGACATGTTTAAATCAACTCAACTCTTAAATCTCACCTGAACGGTATGCATTTTGATGAATTCACCTACCTCTTCACCTTCTGGTATTTCGCCCAAAAATTTAAAAACCATTTCATGTGCATGAAAGGTATAAAAGTCAAACAAAAACATAGTATATTAATAAAAAACACAAAAAAAAAATAAAACACAAAAAAAATAAAATAAATAAAAAATATATAACAAAAGCATAAAATGTAAAAAAAGTCGATTATGAATCACAATTATTTTTATATTTACATTTCCAGTTTTGCTTCTCTTTATTACATACAAAAATACCTAGGTAAGTGTTATGGCACTTACGTGTATGCATATATGATGACCATATGCCTCGATTTACTAGGACATGTGATCTATAAACAAGCTTCTAATTTCTTGCTGACGTCGACGTATTATGATAATACATACATGCAATATCTACATATAATTGCATACAATCATAAATACATACCTACATCTAAAATTAATTTATATTATATAAAGACATGTCTGCACTGAAACAAGTTGCACGAACAAATGTTGTAGTTAAACACAAATTTACATAAAATAAATACATAAATAAATAAATATATACATATACACGTATGTATGTTTATAAATAAATAATAAATTCACACATATGTACATATGCATATTCTTTGTATTTTTATATCATACATAATATATTAGACCATGGCGTAGATTAGTAAAGTTCTTTGACTGCTTTGAACTAAACCAAAATTAATAAACGAGTGCATACATACTCGTACATACATACATTAAAATCAATACGCAAATTACGCTGATATCACATTTTTATTTTATGTAAGTCTCTTGGTAAACATACACAAAAACTGATAAATGTATCAAAAAGTAATTTGTTATGCCAGATTTTATTTTCCAATATTTATTTGCTTTTAGTTTAACTAGCTAGGAAAAAAAACAAATTTTAGGTGTAAATATTGTTCAAATAAATTTTTATAATTATTTACGTCTTTTAAACATATGTAAATATATGTATGTATATATTGTACTTACATACTATAACTAACTATTACAAAAATATTAAAAAAAACTTAAACAGAACTTTCATTAAAAAAAGTAAAGTTAAATAAGTAATAATAATGTATTTGCTTTAAGGGAAGCAGAAATGTATGTACCTAAAGAATTATAATTTTTAAAATATTTATTTCCAGCTTAAATTTTTTTTTAACTTTTCAAAATTATTATAATTAACGAGACTTTAAAAAAAAATTAAATTATTTGCGTAGTATCGTACATGAAAATACCAGGGGTGTTAGTTGAAGTCTGCCGGTTTTACTAGTAGATGTCGCTAGCAATATGTATAAATTTCTATGATTTGGCATGTATGTAATTTTTTTCTATTGACATTAACCTACAAAAATACGCAAGTCACATTCCGCCAAAATAATAGCGTCATATTTGTTTACATCAGTGAATATGTCGAGTTTCGTTGCAAGTAAATCGCATTTGCGGCATTCGTTGCTTTTCTTATTTCATCAAAAGAAGAAAACAGCTGAAGCTGGTAGAAACTTATGGTGAACATGCTCCAGTGATTAGAACATGTGAGATATGGTTTCGTCAATTTAAAAGTGGAGATTTCGATTTGACAGTCAATGAACATCGTGGTGCAACGAAAAAGTTCGAAGGGAAGGAATTGGATGTTGATCCAACCCAATTGCAACAAGAATTGGCAGAAACTCTACATGTGACTCGAGGAGCAATTTGCCAACTTTTAAAAGCCACGGGAAAGATCCAAAAGTATGGAAAATGGGTGCCACACCAGCTGAACGATAGACAAATGAAAAATCGAAAAACCGTTTGTGAAATGCTGCTTCAACGATTCGAAAGGAAGTCTTTTCTGCATCGAATTGTCACGGGGGACGAAAAGTGGATTTATTTTGAGAACCCGAAGCGAAAAAAATCATGGCTTTCCCCTGGTGAAGCTGGCCCATCGACTGCAACGCCAAATCGCTTTGGCCGTAAGACAATGCTCTGTGTTTGGTGGGACCAGTGTGGTGTGGTGTACTACGAGTTGTTAAAACTTGGTGAAACGGTGAACACGGATCGCTACCGACAACAAATGATGAATTTGAATCATGCGTTGATCGAAAAACAGTCGGAATGGGCCCGAAGACATGGCAAAGTTATCTTGCAAAATGACAACGCGCCGTCTCATACCGCCAAACTGGTGAAAGACACATTAAAAACACTTAATTGGGAAATATTATCGCACCCGCCATACTCTCCAGCCCTCGCCCCGTCCGACTATCACCTTTTCGCATCGATGGGACACTCCCTTGCAGAGCAGTGCTTCGCTAATTTTGAAGAAGTCGAAAAATGGCTCGTCGAATGGTTTGCCTCGAAAGAGAAAGTTTTTTGGAATCGTATCCATAATTTGCCTGAGAGATGGGCGAAATGTGTAGAAACCAATGGTCAATACTTTGAATGAAAAAATTTTGAGATTCCTCTGAAAATTAAGTGTTTTCTTCATCGAAAAAACCGGCAAATTTCAACTAACACACCTGGTATAAGAGCTAAAATATTACAAAATTTTTTTTTTTAAATTGCTTAGGCAGAGTTTTTATTATAAAACGATTAAAAACAAATGTTTGTAAAAATAAATAATCTACATAAGTACTTGAAAGAAGTCCTGAATTAAGGAATATTCATGAGTGCATATGTTGTTGTTGTTGTAGCGGTTTATACGTGCATATAAATAGGTACACATATTCTTATTTACTTGAACTTATTTTTTTATTCATGATTTAAATTATAAAATATTAATTAAAAATTTCGAAAATAATATAGATGCAAAATATTCAAAAAAAAAAAAATTTAATTATAAATAATATGAAAATAAATATGAAATAAAGAAATAATTATATTAAAATTATGAACACATATAAAAAAATACAATATAAATTAAGTTTTTTTAAGCTGTTTTAAGCTTCTTTAATAAACTTTTTTGTATTAAAAGTCCGCTTTGGGTAGAAATAGAACAATTTGAAGCAATATTTACCACTCTACACTTTTTCTACACGAAATAAAAATTAGTTTTAAAATTATGCCAGAATTGAGGGCGTTCTTAAAACTCGAATTACGACCTCGCTTTGTAAAGAATCTTTTGAGCCGATATAGCTCTTAATTTTTTTCCTATTACCTAGGTCATATACATAATTTATATCAAAGAAAAAGAAATTTCTTCTGGATGTTTAGAAAAATGCGAATTTTTCGAAAATGGTTATAAATACAGATCTTGGGCTTGCAATATCGAAATTTCTTATTTGTGCCAACAATTTCTGAAATGCTGAGTCCGATAGATTTCTGCTACTGATTCACTAAACTTATCCGTCCTATAGTAAAGAAAAGTCTATATACAAAACTTCAAAATTGCTGCCCGAAAATATTTTCACGAGATTTTTGCTCTGCATTGCATTAACTTTTTTCAGGTGCTTAATTATGCTCTAACTTGAGCAAATCTTCTCTATAACCAGTTAAAATTAAGCAACCTATTAATGTCGAATAAAATATATATAATTAATAAATCTTTCAAACTAAGTCAATTATGTTAAAATAAGGAGAATTACGACTAAAAAACGCAAAATACATCAACCATAAGTAGGTCAAAGTGTACAGTACAAATATGTGATACTTACATATATTAAAACGAATAAAATCCAAATTTCTTTTAGTTTAAAGGTATTTTGAAATTTGTCTTGAATAAAAAATTATCACAGCGCAATAGTGAAACACTTCACAGACAATACTGATTAGAAAAGTATCTTTTTGGTAGAGATTTGTTTGTTAAAAATACACAAAGCATAAGCTAAAGCAGTGGCTTTCGTCCGTCTGGCTTGCGCCAGTAAAGGCAATATCACATAAATCCCATATTCCATGAGAGCGACGTGATGAACACAATAGAAAAACGTGAATTTTTGAACAAAAATATTTTTTTTAATTTATTCGTGAAAAATTCGCAGCTCGATTGCGATTTTATAACTGCCGACTTTATAAAAAGACTAAAACTTTCGCCCAACACAATTATGCCTTATATATGCACAGCTTTTGCATGGAAATTAGCAAACATTTGTACATACAAACATACATATATAAATACCAATTTGTTAAATTATCAGCGACTAAATTAAGTCAAACAAATAGAATTTACTCGTACATAAAGTGAAATTTAATGAAATCAACTGCATAGATTAGAATATATATTTATATGTGTATATACCTATATTATACAAAAAATAAAGTAAGAGGTTTTTATTTATTTTGGTATGACCTGTTTCCGTTCATTTAACATTTTCTCCTAAAAAATCGATACTTTATTAATGAATCTGATAAACAAATTACATAGTATTTATACAACTAGCAAAATACATATGTGTGTTTAGACATACATATATATACCATATATTCTAAATATAACTAAAGTTTTTGTAATTATACTCTTCGGTTGCTCTAGCCGAGCGGCTAGTGGTACGTACTATCGTACATGAGGCTTATGGGTTCGAACACTGGCCACACCAACAGCCAAACTTACAGAATATTAAGTTGATTTTTTTAAATAATTAAATTTTCTAATTACGTTCTGCTTTAGACAGAAAGTGTCAAAATTTCCGAGTGTATTACTGTCTGGAAAAGCTCATCAAAAAAATCCATCAAGTGCTTGGAATCGGTTCCTCCATTTATTGGAAAAACATCCATACGCACAGCACAAGTTGGCGGAGGAGTTCGGCAAAATATCGCTTTAGCGATTATAAAGCGTTAAGTGAATACATATAACATACATACATACATGCATACAAATATGTATATTAATATATAAAGGGCCGATACTGATGGTTCTCATCTAGTTGTATTTGCATATATGTATGTGATAAGGAATTTACATATGTACATTCCATACATGCGTCTATTTTATCGTACATTATTTATACACAAATGCCTATTTGTAAAAGTTATATAGTTTTTTGTAGAGAATCTTCACGGCGAACCTTGTTCTATTGTCCCGCCGGTTGGCACTGTCAATTCCATAGAACACATGGGATTAATGGACGCAACACCATTCCCTTCAGACTGAATTGCTCCTAGATATTTCGTCTTTCCTCTTGCTACAGTTTCGCATTCTATTGTTGGTTTGCTGATATTTCTGATTCTTTAATGTAGTAGCGGCACATGCGGTCTGAACTTAAGCTAAGTTTGTGCATATGGTAAAGAAGTATGAAATGTCCTTTTAAACTTATGGTCACTACTGTACTTACGATGAAAACATATGTATGTACTTTGAATCCTACATACCTGCAAGAGACTTATGCAAACGATGAATAAGTGAATACCATCTTAAGGATATATTTACTAGTGATACCTTTGTATTTAGAATATATGTATAGATACATACATACATACATATGTACATTTCCCCATGGACACAGGTACAACCAAAATGGGCGAAATGTACAAATAATTTTTGTATATGTAAGCCCAGGCAAAGGATTTTAATTGTACACTTAGAAAAGCAACAAGTATTTTAAGGAAGTATTTTAGAATGTACATACATATATATGTATGTATATTCAAATATTTTTGTGTACAAAAATGTAGCATTTGAAAGGAAAAATTCCAGCCTATTATAACTACTGGATAAGAGCGCTGGCTTGTAGACGTTTACCTTGTTTATTTTTGATGTGCGACATGCCATTGTGGATGTATATGCATACATATGTATGCAAATAGGCACATAGCGCAAAATCTATTGTCATTATCTTGCATATTTTATGTAACCTTTGAGTTTGGAGAAGTGGTCACTTTCTGCAATGCATTTCTGCATAGTGTATGCATATAGTTGTAAAATGGTGTATATATGCACATATATGATAATACGGAATCTATTGATTTCATTTAAGAATTGCCTGTACTTATATACTAACGTTCAGCCCTACATAAATTACAAAGTTATTTACTGGTCTACATATTCATTTTAAATTATCACACATCGTAGAAAACAAAGAACGCAAATTATCATGTGAAAAAAAGTTTTCCATTCCAAATATTATAAATTTGTTTCGTTTCAAAACTCACCTCGATAATGAGGACTTGTTTTGGTAAATAAAACATGCAGAATTTTAATAATTTCTATTGTTGAAACGCCAGTAGAAAATATTTTTTAAAAAATGTATTGATGCACAAAAATTGTCTTCTAAAACCAGTTTTCTTCTATTTTGTCAATTACATTCTTCTTCTATTTCATTTTTCCTTTTATATATATTTTTGTTTTGCTTTTCAAATTTACTCGATAACAGGTATGCATTTGCAGTGTACGAAATAGGTACATTTCTTTTGTATCTAAACATACATTTATTTGTATTCGGTATTTGGCCGGCTTAACCTCAAATTTTATTAGTGTCTTGATGTTTTTCCAACAAATGGAGGGATCTATTTCTCGTCAGAAATATATCTACTTCATGCACAGGGGCGACCGAAATTAGAAAAAATTATTTGTCTATAATTTGGGATATTGGTATAGGCTTTGAATCATGGTAATTCGAACTGCTAATAACTCGGCATCCGCTTTGATTGTAATGAAAAAGTATGAAACGGCATAAAATAACAGATATAGAATCTTCTGTCTATATTTCGATCAAATTCAAATCATGTAACCCCTAGGTCACAAGTACGAATGTTATTTCAAATAAGTGAAATAGGACCGAACTCATACCCATTCCCCAGTATAATGGTAGTTTTGAAAAATTCAATATAGACAACACTCATGTTTGAGTCATAAAGTACATCTCAGAAACCACTACACAAAATTTTACGAAACTTGAATTGCTATAATGTTAATATAACGGTCTTTAAATTTTCATCCTTTTCTGGACGCTTTGTAACCGCAAAAGCGATTTTCGGGCAGTTCTTCATCTGAATTGTGGTTTTGCGTCTTAAAGTTTTTGCCACAAATAGAGGGACATCCAACTTATACTAAGCCACCTTCCAAAGGCTGATGGTTTTTTTTTTATGAGGAGCTTTATTTCATGTCAGAAATATACTCCCTGCCGTGGGGCGACCGCAATTACAATTACAAATTTAGGTTAATTTTTTATTTAAATTAATTTTCTATAAATTTTTGGATGTTAGTACGACACCAGGATTTGAAACCGAGGCTTCCGAATGACAATACGCAATGCTAACTACTTGGCTAAGCGGGCGCCAAAATCTCATACCTAAGACCTTAATCAATCGCTTAATAGTTTACCATCGATTACATTGGTTTTAGTATAAATTTGCACAGGTGTTAATATGATATTAGGTTCTGACTCTTTTTAGGGTTAAAAAAGGACCTACAAATTGCAACGCTGTATACAATTACATCAACGCGCATATGTATTGACAAAACAAAAACAGCTGGCATTTTATTTTCCTTTGTCATATCTCCCAGATTGACCTGCACAAGCTCATACGGCAGTATAAAAACACATTTCTTTCAAACATTTACTTGCTGAATAAATTAAGTAATTTATTATATTTGATGCGCAAGTATCAGTTCATAATCCTAAATGCGCAAATAACTACAAGATAGAAATCACGTTGATACGGGTGGAAGTTGGCGTGGTGGGGACGAAGGAATTCTAAGATGGAGACGATAAAGGTGAGTAAATGCATGGCACCAACGCGGGGATGAATTTTATATTCTATATTTTTATCGGTATAGAATATAACGTTTGCGATGCTTTACGGAATGCTTGACAGCATCAAGGGAATTAAGCTGTTGTTTCAAATAGACGAGGAAATGAATAAGATTGATGCCAAGGAAGAGGAGACAAAACAACGGCGAAATGCTGCAAGAGAACGTCGTGTGTATCGCCAAACACCATCACCAACACCTTCTTCGGCAGCAGCAATGGCACGGGAAGAATTGAAAGAACTACTTCAACTAAAGGAACAGACAAATCCCAACGAAAGGCGATTGAGCAGCATGATCAAACGCTCAAAAAATACAGAATTAGAAGGACCAAAACTGTGAGTTAAATATTGCATTTTTCTGGACTTCAATAAAACTTGTTTTTGTTTTTGCTTAATAGGGAGAGAAAAATTGCTACAAAATTTATAAAATGCTGCGGATTTAATATCGGTTGCACTTGGATATGTATGATGTTCTTCGAGTGTGGAATTCTGCCAGCTCTCAAATATTTATTAAGTTTGTTTTACGGTGCAGATACAAGAGAACTAAATTTGGTTTGGGAATGGGTGCGTCCTGTTTCAACAGCCACTTTCCAAATTGGCTGGATCGGACCCATTTGTGCTTTATGCAGAGTTTTAAGTTTGCTATGGTTCTCAGATATTGCAGATGCTGCGTATCGTGTACGTAGAGAAAGTCCTCAGACGATGCCCAATGTTACCAAATACTATGCGGATTTTCTTTTTGGTTTAATCGTACAATGGTTATTCTTGTTCCAAAGCTGGCTTGTGAACTATATACCTATTCCATACATTGGTGTGGTATTAAGTAATTTTCATTTATGTTTACTCCACGCGTTGTGCTCATTTGAGTACAAGTGGTTCAACATGGGATGGGAGTTGCATCGTCGCTTAAGTTATATCGAAAATAACTGGCCGTATTTCATTGGTTTCGGTTTACCTCTCACCATATTAACTAACCTATCTGAATCGTTTATTTTGAATGGTTGCGCCTTTTGCGTATTTTTCCCGCTATTCATCTTGAGTGGATATGAGGCAATACCTATTGTCGACTCAGTGTAAGTATTTACATACATAAACCACCTAAAACATACATACTTATATATAAATTATTTAATTTCCTTTCTTTAAGTAATTTCCCTGTGCGTCTTTTTACACCGATCATCTTCTGTACGAATTTAATTTTTAATCGTTTCAAACCTCCGAGGTTGTCAGCAGTTAAATTAGCTCAACAAAAAAAGCATCTCATCATACAAAAAGAAAAAGAGCTTCAACAGCATAAATTGCTACAACAAGAAATGGAAAATGCATATTTAGGACGTAGCCGCAGTCGTCAAACCGAATATGAAGGAAATGAGGAATCATATAACGCACAGCGTGCTCAGTCAACACGTTACTCTCATTCTCCATCGCCAAGCCCGGTCCAATATCGATACCAACAACCGCCAGCTCAGCCTCGAGTACCGTCGACAACACGTCAATTCATGGGCCAAGTTCCCATTTCACCTGCAATGGTGCCTAGGACGCCATCTTCTGAAAGTTCATCTGTACACACAACACAAACAGTTCGTCACAGGTAGTAAAACAATTCGTTAAGCGTAAAGTAACATGTGTTGCCGTCGACGACACAACGTAAGCGATAAGAGAATATCGACTGCAGCAAATGCAACAAAAACAACTGAATTTTATTCAAATGGACTTCAAAGTGTGATCAATACCTTTTAGTTTTGACTTATGTATACATATGTACATAAGACTAATAATATAGGAACGCTTCGATTTGCTAAATAAGTAATTTCCCAAAATTGCTTAGTAATCCTTAAATGACAAACTAGTATACATACATGCATATGTATTTTTTAGATGCTGATTTTTATTTTATATATTTAAAAATAGTTTCACGTAATAGGTATACAATTTTCAATGTATGTCGATCGTATCATAATAAATCGGACAATTTTTTTTACTGCTGCACGTTTTTATGGTATACAAAAAATCATATTACATGTACATACATTTAAAACGCGCGAAAAAAATAATTTCAATAAACTGTATTCAAGTAATTTTTTTTATAAAATATGTATTTTGAGTTATTCATTTAAATTCCAAAAGTTCATCTGGTGGTTCATCTTTTACTTCAGGCATATTATGATAGGTTGATACTGCGATCAACGTTTGCAATGCATCAAAACTCATTGTTGGATCCTTGTCTTCAAGTAAAGACAAATTTTCCGTACTATTGGTATCTGTTACTTCAATGAATCCTTTAAAATTTGAACATTGTGAATAACCTGGATCCATTTGTAACAAGGATTTTACCGTCGGATTAGCGAGACCGAAAAATTTCTCTCCTTGCACTTGCAACGGTAACTGTACGACATCGGCTAAAGAGCGCTGCAAGGTTTCCAACAAACCTTTATGACAAATATTAGCCGTCTCACCAAAGAAAACACTATCTAGATCATTGTCTGGTATTATTTGAAATTGTGGCATTCCTGCATTGTTAAGTATTTTACAAGTATAGACACATTTACGTTGAGGATCTTTTGGATGCGCATATATACGTGTGGCGACATAGCCGACTGGATAGATCCAGTTAGTTGAATGAAAATTTGGATTTATAGGTATAATTTCACCGGGTGAGTGTATAAGAATATTGCATAAATTGATGGGATACATAGGCCTACCACTTGCATCTAAAGTCACTTTGTCACGTGGTTTGTACCGTCTATCAATTTTTTCTTGACTCTGCAGTGGTGTCACACGTTTTTTGGGACCCCTTTTTTTAGGTGCCGAACTAGGAACTTTACCCGGTCCTTTTTGTTGTGGTGCTGAAATGTCTTGTTCTATTTGCTGTTGCTCCAGACACTCAACACCCTCATAACGCATAAGCCTCTTAATCAGATAGCGGCGCTCTTCTCGAGCAGATGCCAAATCTGCCTGTACCTGTGCAACTTCATCACACAAAGAAGCATTTTCCTACAAATTAAGAAACATTTGTTTAGCTTGGCATTTCATCGCCAAATTTTCAACTATACTTACAAAAACGAAATTTTTAATTTGTCGCTTTAAGCGCTTATATTTGGATTTGTACTTTAAATTCATTACGCGCGTATATTGACTGTTTTGGTAATGCAGCATTGTCTGCGGTTTAGACATTTATATTTCTTGAAATAAAAGAACCAAATAAATATTATCGTCCCAAAACTGTTAATTATTTTCCTAACGCTTATCAGCTGCTTTCCCTGTGTACGAAAATTATTTACTGCCATCTTTGTTTATATCCCTAAATTCATATAATAGACTGTTCATACTCTCAATATCAAATACATTTCAATGAGCATTAGCAAAGAACGTATATGAATAAGAAGCGGCATGACAGTCTCGTAAATTGGGTTTTTCAGAAAGAGCGTAAATTGAATGGGCAATCTCAGGAATTCGCGTCCTCTTCACACCATTCCTAGTTTGGAGGGGCGATATGATGAAGCGAAACCAAATTTTCGCTTGAAAGTCTATTAAAGAACGTATACGTGTTTTTTATTTGAAAATATGAAATCAAATCCTGCATTATTTTGGCAAACCCTACATATGACATATCGTTCCATGGTTATCGATATCACAGATATTATTGACATTGCTTTTAACTGACATTCGTATTGAGCAGGTAAACAAAACAAAAGCCAAAAAACAAGAAGAAAATAAAATAACGTTAATAAAGCAGTAATCAAAATCGAATTGCCAAGAGCCCGAGAAAGACTGAAATACAAGCACGGAGGATGTTTTATTGTTAAGGTCGTTGCTTTTTTATTCGTAGAGCCAAAATTCATAAGTAAATATCGAACAAAAGGCAAAAGTGTTTACTAGTATTGTGTACGTATTGGGCACGGCCAAAGCTGCAGCTTGTTGAAGTTTGTATTGCTGCTGCTGCTAGTGGGCATAGAAAGTGAAAACCGCTTACAAGGGCATTAAATACATAACAAAATATAAGTAGTTAAATATGAAGATTCTGTGCATATAAACGGAGTTGTAAATTTGAAGATGGTGCAATGCCCGAAGTGAACTATATGAAAAAGCACTAACTTGTCTCCAAAGTTTGAAAGACTACAGCGAGGTCGCCTAATTAACTTTTTTTTGCAAGAAATACAATAAATATCTTGCCTAATTTCTATATAAACAAATCATTCGTCGAATTTACTAATCGTTGTTGGCCTTCAATTAGTTTTTGTTTATTTATAGTTTAACACATATACTTGTACGGGTATTTCAAGCTATTACTTTTAACGATATTAATTGCCTTAGGTGATTACTTTGTACTATTCACTTCGTTTTCTAACAACTCGCACATTAAAGCTAAGCTGCCTTAAGTTTACTGGAGTGTACATTTAGGCATTTCAAAAACAAGTCATACACGATATGCAGTGGATAACTCGCTTGGATGGTGGACCACGTCGTGTTAATCATGCTGGTGTTGGAGTCGGTGATAGAATATACTCCTTTGGTGGGTATTGCACTGGTGATGATTACCGCCTAAACGAGTGCATCGATGTGCATGTGTTAAATACAAATACGTTACGATGGGCCCTAGTACCTCAAATGCGTGACGAAAATGGTTTGCCACTAAAGTATCCAGAAGTTCCATTTCAACGGTAAGTCAAGTTCGGGTTGGTTACAAGTCCACTCAACATACACATATGTAAGTGGAGCCTGTGCTTAACTGCTGATAATTGTAATGACAAATCATTTTAATTTGTTTTTTTTTTCTTTTCTCAGTTATGGCCATACAGCAGTTGCATATGAGGACAAAGTTTATATGTGGGGTGGTCGCAACGATGATCAATTATGCAATACTCTCTACTGCTTTGATCCGCAAACGCTCAGTTGGTCAAGGCCTGTGGTAAAAGGCGATATACCTGGTGCACGTGACGGTCATTCGGCGTGTGTCATCGACGATTGCATGTACATTTTCGGTGGTTTTGTTGAAGAGATCAATGAATTTTCATGCGATGTACACTGTCTAGATTTTCGAACGATGAAATGGCGATACGTACAAACCTTTGGTGTACCACCATCATTTCGAGATTTTCACTCAGCGGCTTCTATCTACGGTCGTATGTATATATTCGGTGGACGTGGCGATAAACACAGTCCATATCATAGTCAAGAAGAAATGTACTGCCCGGAAATTGTATTTTTGGATATGAAAACCAAAATGTGGCATCGTCCATCTACCACTGGCAAAGTGCCGGTAGGAAGACGTAGTCACTCAATGTGTAAGATTTGTGATTTCATATTTGAAAAAAGTTTAAAAAATTTAAATTTTATCTTTGTATATTTTAAATGCAGTTATATACAAGGGCCTTATTCATATATTCGGCGGATATAATGGTATTTTGGAAAGCCATTTTAACGATTTTTATACATTTGATCCGAAATCCAACTGCTGGAATATTATTAAACCCTTTGGACAACCTCCAACTGCACGACGACGTCAAGTGTGTATTGTTAAGGACACGAAAATGTTTCTTTTCGGCGGTACCAGGTAAGTGTGTACGTGCATTTAATTTCCATTGAAAGCAGTAGAAAAGTTATAAAATTTGCATAGTCCTAAATTTCGTCAGTACAAACTTTGGTGTTAGTTTCTGAGATATTAAAAATACTTGCTTATATTCAATTCATTTGTGTTACAGCCCACATCCTCACGACAGTATATTGATCGATAATAATGACACACATGTACTAGACTTTGAGCCTACTCTGCGTACATTGGCAATTCTAAGCGTTATAAATCATCGGCTCGATACTACAATGCTGCCAAAAAAGCTCAAGTAAGCGATATTGATTATAGCAAATGTTAATTTCAATTGTATTCAATTCGTTTATACTTTATTTCGCAGGGAGGAGATACGCTTATTGACACAACCGAATTCATTAACACGACCACTTAACCATGCGGGTTAAACGAAAAAAGCAATAAGTCATTTATCATACATACATTAAACAAAAACTAATGTGCGAATACACATCGATTTGCAGCACCTGAAAACCATTGAAACCAAATCCAGGAAAAATGGAAAGAAAAGCAAAGGATATCCAAATAAGCTTACCCATTCGTATATATGTACATATGTATTATTCGCACTGTTTTGCATTTAACTTTGTTTTGCACAAATATTCATTTATAGATTTTACTGTTTTAGTTTTACTTTTCATATTGCTCATCTGTAACACCAAAAATGGAATGTTAAATTATGCCTGTGGTTTATTTAATTACTTTTGTTTATTTTCTTAACTTATATTGATGAATATTTCTATTTTTTAATTACCCAGTAGTTGCTTGAGCATGAATTTGCAAATGAATTTTGGTATTTAGATATATTTTCAAAAACACATACTGAAAATGAGTAATAAAATCAAACATCCTTCACAACGATAAACGGAATACGTAAAACAAATACCTACTTTAACAAGAATAAAGATCTTATTAATGCAAATGTTTATAAGACAGCAACGTGTATTGTATAGATACATTTGAAAAAATAAAATAATTAAATTGTATTAAAAAAGAATAATGAACTTATTTTTAAATGTATGACTACCAAAGGATTGCCGCCTGAACGAAGGACAAAGGTTTACTCCGCAAAAGGAATAGCTTCTTAAAAAAAATATTTATATAACATCCCCCCTTCTTCTTAGTGAATTTGTCATCACTACGAAATAGTCTAAAGTTGATTTTTGTTGTATGGTAATTAATTAATCATTTATTAAATAATATGAAAGTGTTCCTACAAACTATGTATGTTTGTTATCTGCACAAAAAAAAGCAAATTACTACACGATTGAATTTCTTTTTAAGCGCGTACCAACTATTACCATTAAATATATAATTCATTTCTATGTCACTTCAATAAATGGATAAGCTGCAGACCATGATTGTAGAAGACAAAAAGTTATCTTTCCGATTGTTGTTAGTAAAGGGAATAACTTGTAGAGAATGAGCAGTAGTAGTAGGGTACATGTCAACCATTTGCCAAGTCCACGCCAATTAACTGTATTCTCTTGCCGCCGATGCTTCGCTAGGCACTATAAAGTCGGTGTTTTCAGTTGCTTTTGTTTACGCAATTCATTCCAAGCAGGTGCAGGTGTATCTCGAAGTAACGTCCAGTTCGGTGACGGCACATCTGGCGACAACCAATTAAAGTCTGCAATATCGGAGTAATTATTATGGGTTCTATCCAAACCGGCTGAGTGAAAGTCTGCATCAATTGTGGCGTATTCATAATTATATGCTCCCACTTCAATTTGATTACAATCTTCAATAATAGCACGACAAGTTACATGTAGATATATACGACATATGCTTGATGAATGCAATCGTAGTTGCTGGCAAGCTAGAGCAAGCGTTGTTCGCTCACAGTGTTCTGCAAAGAGCGAACGTGCAATTGGTCCACAAAGGAATGTGCAGTTTTTTGCGTGTGATATTTGCACTGATCCTGCGTGTCCACGTAGTTCTACAAAGCAGTTTTTTAGGTTAGAAATTGTTATATCTTTATTGTTTAAGGCTTCCCCCTCGAGACAAATATACTCATCTTCCCTATTCGACAATGTCCATGTGAATGAAGTACTGTCGGTTTTGGATTTTTCTGGCATGTCTACTTTATCGGCCGAAGTTTTCACAACTTTTGGATTTACCAAAACCTTTGGTGCTACTTTCTTGCCACTGAACCCAAATTTCTTTTTTGGTATTAATCGCAGGCGGTATTCCTCGCAGCTATTACTTAAATCATTGAGTGTACTTTGGCAAGCTTTAATTTTGAAGTCTGTTAGAAACATTGTCGATGTTGTGAGATAACGTTGAAGCTCTTGTATCTGTAGGGTAATGTCGGCAAAAGCGCGTGTCAAATCAGCAATGTTTGTGTTAGGACTAGGTCTATCTGCAGCTACACTTGCAATATTTTCCAATTGCTCCTCTATTGCTCGTACACGTTCCGCAAATGTTTGAGCAAAATAATCGGAACCCTCCAATTCGACATTTTCCTTATTACGTTGCTCCAATTTGACATCCAGATAATTTTGACGTTCCTTATTACGTTTATTTAAACGCTCCAAAATGGTTTCCTTCCGTGTGTCGGCATTGTCGCCACCACTCAATGTAGTATTACTGGTGTGTAGGTTTGTACTCATTTTATTTGTGTTAAATTTGCTGCCAGCGTTAATACGGAAACACTTTCAATTAATTCCTACGATGGTAATTAATTACTTCTCTTTTTTCTGCATGTAAATTGGCGGCGATTCTCCGGTAGCAGCCTCACGCATACGTTGCATAAATTGTAGTTTCTTAAGTTCTTCGTTGGATAGATGTGCTGCACCACCAGTCGCTTTGATACGGGCTAGTTTCTCCTCAGAGGGTTCGGTCAGTAGCATAAGTCCGTAGCCAACTCCGCCTGAACAAACTAACCAGATTAGAGATTTAACATACGGATTGCTTGCCATTTAGATATAGTGGTGAGTAAGTATAGTATTAAATTAAGAGATAGTACTCTTACTAAAGTGCTAATTGATGTAGTAGTATAGGATTTGTAAAAACTTTAAGGTACCCAAATGTTTATGGCTGCTTATTCTCGTTTTTGGTTTTCAGCACGCCAAACAGCAGAATCGAGTTGTCGCAAATTACTGTCACCCAAAACCTCACCAACTTTATAGAAGTAGTCCAGCACAAATGGGAAGTTTTCGTTTATGTAGTGACGAAATTCTGAAAATATGTAAACATCAATATGCGATTGCCAAAACAATAAAAATTATTATAATTATAAAGGAAAGCATATACAATGATTACGCCAAAATTTATGTATGTTAATTTTATCACAATGAATTTATTTTCATTTTACTTAACATTTCAATAGCTACATGGAAAATTATTTAAAAAACAAATAATGCACAGATTGTTTAACAAACGAAGCTCTTTTTACGTAGAAAAAATACCTAGGCCAGTGACCCACCCACACGGCGCACCCGTTGTGATTCATCCACAATAAACCTGACTTGTATAAAGGTGCTTCTTCTTCTTAACACTGAATTTGACCACAATACACCATTACAAAAAAAAAACACATTGTGTAACAATTATAAAAACATCGACATCATTATATTATCTTAACTTTTCTAATTTTAATTTCGAATAATGTTGTTTTTTTCATTTCTTGAATATGTATTCCTAATTTTATTTTTCACATACCACGATTCGTATTCATGCGATAATAAACTCCGTACGAAGCTGCAAAGGCAAAGGCTTCCGCAATAAATAACACTTTAGCACTTCCTTTCACGAATTTCCAGAATGCTGGTTTTGGTGTTTTTGGTAACATTACAGTTAAAAATAAAACAAATGTATTTAATCCGGCTTTTTTAAAGCTTTAAAATTAGTTTCATCACTTTCTTTTTCGTGTTGCACGCTTTTTAATAAGATGCAATTAGAGTTTGACGTATGTTTTTATAGGGATTTTTACGGTATTATGGGAACATTGTCAATGAAAACATTGTGAATTAAATTAACCCTTTGATGCAAATGCTTTCGGAAGGAATTTTGGCAAAGATCATTTTCCCTTTTATTCAGACTTTTTTAATTTATAGGGGAAAAACATATAGAAAATAAATTCTTTGTTTTAAAATGTTGATAATTTGCATTTTGCAGAAACCTGACGTATTTTTGACCGTTCATTCACAATAGATACGAGGCGTAATAAATTGGCAACACATTTGGAACAGGTGCTATTGGGAACGATTTGCTGTTGTTGTGTTCTTGGCTCGGTTATTTTAAGTTATCCTACCTAATGTTCTTTTGTCAGTTTGTTATTAATCGAAAGATAGGATTATAGGAATAGAATATAACTCCAATATTTATATAAAAATTCAAAATAAATATCTGAAATCTTAAATAAACATATGAGTAATATGTCCACTGGCGGCAAACAGTATGCGAACAAGAATTAAAAGCAAAATTTCATATAAATATAAACGTTATTTTTTAGAACACGCAGAAGATGGAATGTACAAGAAACCCAGCTCTTGTTGAAATGCTACTTAGCACACAAGGAGGAATTTGTGCATTCCCACAAGCGGTTAGCGTACAAACATGTATTGGATGATATGACAGCAGAAGGGTTTGATGTAAGAAATATACGCTTAAGACTTTTGTTTTTCTATGTACATATGTAATAATTGTAGGAGTCATCAATAACCATACTTACCTTAGAAAGCAAAATGCGTAGCCTGCTTCACACTTATAAAATGCTGAAAGAAAATGATGATGACAGCAATACACGTACCACGGCCTTCCATACTCAATACATGTCCGAAATGGACAAAATTTTTGGGGAAAGTTATCTTGCCGAAAGTGACCACGTATTGCAAATTGGTATAGATTCAGAAGAAGCCTTTGATATATCCAGAACGACTTCAGATGGTCCATCGCAGCGTGTGCAATCGTCTACCCTACAGGATTCCTCTTTCTCCAAACCTGAATTAGATATTAAGGAATCACCACCTTCCTCACCTTATTCGCAAACACAGTTAAAAATATCTCCTTCATCCACTCCTGCGCCACAACTTCCGACGACAACAACATTACCATCATCCCAAATAAAGCCGGCAGCTACATCAAAGCTCTATGAAGGAAAGAATCGTCGCAGATACATAACACGAGATATGTATTATAAGGAAAAGTTGAGAATCATAAAAAAGGTGGCGGAACATAAAATTAGAGAGCGAAGGCGAATGACTAATTTAGTTGTTGAGGCCATTAAAGAAATTGAATATAAAAAACTGAAACTGTTGGAAGCATACTTAAAATCATAAGATCAACTAATTATTCTTGTTAATATATACACGTATGAATTAATAAATAAACAAGTGTGTATGAAAATAATTAGCATGCTAAAAATTTTTTATTAAAATTTACTTATATCAGAATTTTTTGTCTTAAACTACATGTGGTGTATATGTACATTCATACGTATATTCTAAGGCGTCTTCTCTACCTTTATTACCTTATGCTTTCTTAAATATTCTAAAAGTAAGTCTCGTCGATGAAAATTGATGTCTTCTTCAATAGGTTCATTATCAATAATGTTGTCAACATTTTTGAAGTCATCTTTATAGGAGTTTTCAGCACCCAAATCATTTAAAGATATGCATATATTGTGAAGAACACAAGCACTAACGATAATGTTGACGGTAAAACACAAGCTCATTGATTCAGTAAATTTCTGTAATCTTCTGAAGCGAGATTTTAATAAACCAAAAGCGTTTACAACAACTTTTCGGGCAGATGAATGCAATTTGTTAAATAGTATTTGTGTCTCCGTCAAGCTATCATCGTCTGCAAATGG
Source organism: Ceratitis rosa (assembly GCA_037013455.1). Taxonomy (NCBI): domain Eukaryota; kingdom Metazoa; phylum Arthropoda; class Insecta; order Diptera; family Tephritidae; genus Ceratitis; species Ceratitis rosa. Next base: position 33,234,571 of record JAWMAG010000004.1, read on the forward strand.
GGTCACCAGCCAGTTAGTTGAGGCATATGCAGGACCAGCTAGCAAAAAGTAGTCATGTGGAAATAAAATTTGTTTTTCCGATTGGGCTTTTTTAAAAAGATTGGATCTACGTAGTACTAAATTTTCATGTTGGGAACCCGGTTCACCACAGCTTATATCTGTAAATATTTTGTCAGCACCTACTACAGCTTGTAGAAGAAGACTATAGCACTCATTTCGGTTAAGATAATTTTCTCTATTCTTCGATGGTCGTTTTATTTGTATGTGTGTACAGCCGATGACTCCAATTATTCCTGGTATTTCGTTTATTTCAGCAAATTTTCTTTCGATATCATCTGCATCAGAACGTTGTGGCCACTTTATGAATTCGCGACCAAGTGAAATTATCCAAGCTGATACTCTATTTATCACATACCAAGCACTTGAATTCGAAACATCAAATAAGTAACTCAGTTTTCGAAAGCTCACCGCATTGCTCATATACCAAATGTATAAATATATTTTTTTTCTTGGGGAAAGCCTTGCTCTTCCACCTGCGTGTACCACACTAGTAGTATATTTATCTACAATAAACATGAACATAAATGTATGAAAATCTTCATATACAAATTCATACCAAGTTATATCGTACCAATTAAAAATTGAACAGTTGAACGTCGCATTCGCATATGATATTCAAATTCGCTATCTGAGTATTTGTCAATGATATCACAAAGATTTTCTTTTTGGCTTGTTTCTTTTTGGGGGTTTTTCCTTGGTTTTTTATGTTGGATGATCTTCTCGTGGACAGAGTCATTCGAAGTTTCTGAGGAGTCGGAGCTAGAGCTTGAGGGTATATTATTTAAAATATCCACTATTCTCATTATTTCACTCTCAACTTGATCTTTATTTGCGAAGAACTTATTTAGCTGTAAGGAAATATTTGCCATTACCCGCAACGTCCGTTCAAATATATTATCTTACCAAATTTATCTTTTCTTCGTCCATCTGAAACAATCGTACTATATTTTTAGCTTTTGTTTATAGTATAATCAATTATAAATTCATGCTTATCAAAATATTATATATTTTCGGCTTTCTCTTTAACCCTTATAAGTGCTTTACCTTGACAGACCGTCTTCCCCTGTTAAAAGTTAAGCCAATGACAGATAAAGATTGTTGTGCTCTGAGTGACATTTTTAACTTTGTCCACAAGGAGAAAAACGGGAGTGTAAACAACAATGAATATTTTTAAATATTATGTATGAAAATAAAAAGCAATTAAAATCTGGAAGTGGTCAACATACACAAAAAGGTATAAGGTATTTCATAAAAATTTACAAAATTTACATCAAAGGATGGCAAAATTACAAATTATTTAAAATTTATGACAGTTATTAAGAAAAATTGTCTAATTTGTATAGCAAAATGGTAAATTAAAATGCTATACATATTATATCGCTTGCTTTAGACCGCAAGATAAATTTTCAAGCACGTGGAAACGTTTGAAAGCAAGAGTTGATATTTAACGGTGAATGGGCAATATCCGAAAATTAAAGAAGAAGATAGATTTGTCAAATACAACTTGACATTAGTGTTGTTTTAAACAATTTAACTTTTATTGTTTAGTCATCACATTTCACAAAAGGAGACTTCCTGTTTGATCTAGAATATTTCGTCATAATTATTTTGTTATTTAAATAGCTGCACTGTAGTTAACAAGTGTTTAGTATCAAAATGGAGTTTCCACATCTCGGTCAACACTGCAACGAATCCACCTGTAATCGTTTAGATTTCCTGCCATTTAAATGTGATTCTTGTGCTAAAGTGTTTTGCTCAACTCATTTTAATTATGATAACCATTCCTGTGCTGGTCCACGTCGCAAAGACATGCAAGTGCCTATTTGTCCATTGTGCGGTGAGCCCGTTCCTACTGCGCCAGGTGTTGAACCTGATCTAACTGTGGGTCGTCATATTGACCAACAATGTAAGTCGGATACAAAGAAAATTTATACAAATCGTTGCAGCTACAAAAACTGTAAAAAGAAGGAGCTCATACCAGTCACTTGCAGAGAATGTAGAAAAAATTATTGTTTGCGCCATCGACACACTACAGATCATGAATGTAATAATGCCTCTAGTGCAAATGTGGATCAACGCACTTTGGCACTGTAAGTTTGATTTTCAAATCAATTTGTAATAACGATTTTTAACTAAAATATGTAATATTAAAATTTTAGCAATGCTGCCGAATATCGTCGCACAAACAAGCCAACAACATTGTTCAATGCACAGCCTAAACGTAACCAAGTTCCAATAGGTACACAGGTGCAAAACATACAAGGAAATATGGTAATTATTATACAGTAGACATATAATTATTAAAGAAAATTTTATTATCATTTCCTTATTGTGGTTTTTATATTTTTAGACTGAGGATGAAGCATTAGCTCGTGCACTTGCTTTATCAATAATGGAATTAGACGAGAATGCAGACCGTGAACGCCGAAATCAAGCAGCTGCTGTACCACCTAATGCTACAGTTCGCGTAGGAGGACGTGATGGTCAAACAACAAATGTCAAAGATAAATGCCTACTTTCGTAGTTTGGAATGAAGATTTTTAGACGTTTTATTGTTAGTTTAAAATTGCATATTCCATAAGTAGTTTCTAAGTTTAAAAACTGTTTGTTTTATATGCGGTTATTTAATGAATTAGTCCTAAATTAATTCATACATATTCATATAGCGTGCCAGTGCTAATATGCATTTAACGTAGTTAACTATACAAACACTTAATGGCATATGAAGGAATTCCTGTAATATTTTAAAATAGGCTTTAAGTAGTGGGGTTAAACTTAGAATTGTCTGCTAGGTCAACATAGTGACGAATCTTAATCGATAGAAAAAAGTTATTTTATTTTTAATCATGTTATTTTCATTGAAATTGTAGTTGTTCATTTTAAATAAATATTACCTACCAAACTGAGAAAAATAACAAAAAATTAATTTTCGTTAATCATTAATCCACTTAGAGTTATAATTTTTTAATTTTAATTTTTGCAAATTTTGGTTCTTTTTCCGAAGTGCGAACAATTCTAGTGTTGGAATGAAGATTTTAAAAAGAATTTTAGCTCTCGGTTCGGGTGTGGATCTCTATTCGTCTTGCACAGTTTCTATATTCGTTTGAGGAACCACGGGAATCTTTAGGCCGTCCAATTCTAGTTCTCACTGCTTTACTCGGTGGCACACGGCGGTTAGGAACTAGTTGGGGTACGTCGGGGTTAAGTTTGGAATAGTATGAATTTAGTTGGTTGCAATATCCACAGCTGGTTCTATGCACCGGAGTTGACCCGGATTTTATCTGGTCAAGGGCTGTTACCCTTTCGGCGACCTAACCCCGTTTAGATCAACAGGTAACATTGGTGGCTATGGTGTTGTTGTTGTCGATGTTGTTGTTGTTGCCCTATGGTCGTGTATAGCGGTGAATCGGACTAACTTTTTCCGCAGTTCTTTGTAGTAAAGTCTACTATTTTGTAATCACAAGAATCTTTACTTAGGAATCCGGATATAGTACAGAAGGTCGTAAGATGATGTGCAGGCTGTGGAAGTCTTCATAGGAAAGGCTTTGAACTTCGGACGACGAACACAGCAGGCGAATTAATCAATTGAGAGACAGACCATAGGCTAGATAGGATACGTTAACTGTATGAATGAAAAACTTTTAAAGCTGCAACTTTTGTTGGATAGAAGTAGTGGAAGGCCTCCACTTCGTAAGAACTATCAGGTAGAGGAAAACTTGAAAACTAAGATCAAAGTGGAAGGACTTGGATTCATTAATTGTCTCCAATTAGCGCAAAAAATTTATATTTATATTAAAAAAACTTTCTGACAAACTATCTTCCAAAGAGCTTTTACGTGAAAAAAATAATATAAGAAACTTTTCACTCTTTCATAACACGAATTTTCGGTTAAAAATATTTTTTAGATAAAAGATAAAGATTATTAAAAAATTTTCACAACAAAACTCTACTCCAATGTATATGCATGCTCTAAAAAAGTTTTTAGTGACAAAATGAAAAGTGTTAAGAGGTTTTCGTGGAAAAAAAGAAAATGAAAAGAGTTTTTTCACTTTTTCACAACTTAGAAAATCCTAAATCTAGTCTTGCACTAAACAAGTTTTTAGTGGCAAAATGAGAAATGTTTCGTTTTCATGTGAAAGAGTTTTTCACTTTTTCATTTTTTCACAACTAGGAAAAATCTACTCTAAAAAGAGAAAGCATCTATCATGTGAAAATATTAGAATGAAAAGAATTTTTCACTCTTTCATTTTTTCACAACTAAAAATAAACTACTCCTATATACTTTTCAGGAAAGGTGTTAAGATGTTTTCATATGAAAAATAAGAAAGAAAAGAATTTTTCATTTTTTAACAATTAGAAAAAATCTACTCAATGTACCTGCTTGCACTAAAAATGGTGTGTAGTGGTAAGATTAAAAGTGTTTTCATGTGAAATGATAAGAATGAAAAGAATTTTTCACTTTTTCACAACTAGAACTTTAATGCTGTGATAATGGGGAAATTTTATCACGACATTTTATCACAGAATAAGAACCGAAATCCTATCGAAAAAACTGAATAAATTTTTTGAAATCTAGCTGGGATAATTCTAGTGAACAGAAAACAAATTAAATTTGTAAAAAAAAAATTATATTTCAACAAAGTTACTGGAATACTCAATTAAAGTGGGTATGAAAGTAAATCACTTGAGTAAATTCTATAATTATTGCATACATTCGATAAGATGCCACTGTAATTGGTACACATAATGTTATTCTATTTACGAAACCCGAACTATTCTCTACGCTGAGTGAAAATATAAAAAAAAGAAACTTCCGACGCTCTCACATTAATCAAAAGTAAACATATCTGTACGTATGTACGCATAACGTGTAAATTTAGTTTGTTACATATAAATAAAGTACTATGAGATGAGCGATTCAGTATTTTCTAAGGCCACTGACTGAAAAGATAACGGGCAAAGTGGAAATTTGAATAAGAACGAGTAAAAATTTCCATTTGTTTGGCCTTGTAGAGGGCCTACATACCGACTACTAACAAAAAAAAAAAAAAACGAAAAAATACGAAAACATTGTTAGTTGTGAACTACCAGTGACAGTGAAAAAGTGAAAAAACCGTCAAAATGAAAACCGCATGAAGGAAATGCAAACTTAATTACATAAACAGTTTTTAGTGATACCTCAGATGAGAGAAAAAAAACTGCCAAGAAAATGAAGGAAAGAATAGCAATCATTTTTCTCGCCTTTTCGCTATTCATTTCCATCGGCCAAATATCCACGGTTAACGGTAGTCGTATACTCGGTATTTTTCCACATTTCGGTTACAGCCACTTCAAGGTCTTTTATCCACTTTTACGCGCGCTCGCCGAACGTGGTCATCATGTCACCGTAGTGACTCATATAGCAGCACCTAATGAGACGAAACTAGCTAACTATGAAGAGTTGCTCTTGAAGGGTCGTGAGACTACGAATATGATTACTTTTGCTGATGTATTACCACATCGTACACTGTACGATATCTTAACGGAGATAAATTTCCTGCATTATGAGGGACAGAAAGCTTGTAAGCGTTTGTATGAGAGCGGTTATGTGGATAAGATTTTCAAACGTCACGAAAAGAAACCATATGATTTGGTCATAACGGAGTACTTCAATACGGATTGTCAGTTGGGTATACCATATTTGTTGCAACTACCAGTGGTGGGCTTAAGTAGTTGTGTGTTGTTGCCTTTTCATTATGATCGTATTGCCCTGCCGGATTTTCCTTCCTATGTGCAATCGGAATTTGTTGGCTTTCCGGAAGTGTTGAAATGGCATGAACGACTATTGAATTTTCTTCAAATGAAGCTGCTGAAGAATATTTATCGGTAAGGAATTCTGTAGGGTAGAAAAGTAAGTAATAAAAATAAAGGGTCCTTTTTAGATATGTGGTTTTCAAAAGGAAGAAATAAAACGAAAATTATTTAATGGTATGGCAAAGATATACGAGTATAATAGTTAGCGCATTGCAACCGCTGAAGCGATTTTCGTCCGAGCCCCCCTCGAATTTGTGGTTTTGAGTCTTGATGATACAGCTTATACTAAGCCGCCTCCGAACGGCTGACGGTTTTTTATGAAGACCCTTCATTTCATGTCATAAATACACTCGGAGGAGTTGCCTTTCCCTGCCGAGGGGCGAACGCAACTAGAAAATGTAACTTAATTTTTTATTTAACTTAAATTTCTTTAACTTGTGGATGTTGGTCGTATCAGGATTTGAACCCAAGCCGACTACCGCGGCCGCCAAGAACTTAACTTTATTATAAAGCTAAGGGCTTGCAATTATGATTTCATGCAAATAACCGCCGCGCTTGAATCGAATAAATTCCAGTCGAGAGACCATATGCCAGCAATAACGCGCCGATAAATTCTTCCAAGGCTTATCGGGCTTAAGTGTGTAGACAAGCGACTTCACATAACCTTCAAAAAATAGCCTATTAGTGTTAAAACGCTCGATTTTTCACCAAAAGTCTTCAATAAATTGATTGTTTCTTTGTTGATTTGGCATGTTGCGCCGTCTTATTGGAACCAAAGGTCGTCCACATCAACATCGTCCAATTTAGACAAGAAAAAACCGTTAATAATGGGTCTATAGCGTAGACCATTGACATTCTTTTTTGAAGAAATATGGACCAATGGTTCTGCCCTTAGAATAGTACACCAAACAGTGACTTTTTGAAGATGTAACAGCGTCTTAATAATGGCTTATGAATATATCATCACACCAAATGGGACAATTTTGTTTATTAACGTACCCATTCAAACAAGAGTGTGCTTCACCGCTGAATAAAATTTTATTGTGAAAATCAGGACCGGCGGCCATTTCGTCTTGGGCTCATTCACCGAACGTGTGACGCAGAAATAACTTCTTCGGTGGACACTGTACTGCATCTCTGAGGGTGAGCATTATTCACCAGAGTAAACGTGCAAAATCGATCCATAGTTGCTCGAATTACTGACTCTGCCGTCGACCGAATATTGGACGCTCGACGACAAGTTTCAATACGAGGGTTGTTGAACTGATTAGTCAAAAGTTTCAGTAAAAAATCGAATTTGCTTCTCAAGCACTGATAAAGACTCACAAAACTCAGAAAGTTAATTATCTCCGGAAAACGATGTCTTTGGCAGAAGAATCAACAGCAGCGATGCTATTGAAAAGTAAAGTCCTCTCTCGGGAAAAAAGCTTATAAGGCATTCATTATTCCCGAGTCCATAGCAACGACGTGTTCGATAGCAACAATAGTCGATGTACCTTGAACGCGATTTACAGAGGGGAAGAGAGAAAGAGAGAAAGAGGGAGAAAGAGTGAGAGAGTTAATTAACTTTAATTAGCTTTATTGGAACCCAACCACAATCTATTACAGACGAGGATCTCGAGTGAGACCCGAGTAATTCAGACTAAGCTCCTACTTATCTAGACTGTAATCCGACATACCAGTATGTACATATGTCTAACAAGTAGTAAGTCCCCGCATGACACTAACCACTTCTTTGCATATTTTCTTAAATCGACTCGTCTAACACCTCTCCCCCCGTTATTCTCATTAACCCACCAACCTAAGGGATAATATTACAGTGCCCTCCAATTCGGTCAAGTGTCTTGGAGTAATGCTTGATGAAAAAAAGACTTAGCTGGAGTGAACTAATAAACTCTCCAAATTTTGAATAACTGCCGAAGCCAAAATAGAGTTTGCGATCCTAAATGGTGCATTAACTCTATACAAGTGTCATAAGACTCTTATTAACATATGGATCGTTAGTATAGTGGCCGCCACTGAATAAGAAGTGCCGAATAAACCTCTGGAATGGTTGCAATGCAGCTGTTTACCAGATATAACAGGTGTGATGTGAACTACAAAGGTCCTGGATATTAAGCCATCAGGTCTTAACATAACAAACATACAAGTGATCTATGAAACAGCACTAACACCCAACCGCCTAAATATCCTAGATTGTTGGGACAGCTCTCTAGCTATAAAGGGCAGCTGGGCATACCGAAAGTTATAAAAGAACTTGGGCTAAACGTTCAGAAGAAGAAAACCCTTGGGGCAATCTACATACTCTTTCCCTAGTATGGAAGAATGGGCGGAAGGCAATACTGAAGATATCTATATCTGAAATGTCCGAAAACAAGTTAGGCACAGAAGCAGACTTTTTCTATGATCGCTATAATAACCAAGGTAGCTTCAAACTAAACTCTGTCTTCTAAGCAGAGATTGTGGCAAAAGAGTAACCGCTTTAGCAGGGGAATCTATCAGACTTATTCTATACAAAAAAGTGGCAATTTGGGCAATTAAATGTGTCAACACAAAGTCTAAGAGTGTGAGAACAAGGAAACAGGCAATAAACAGACTATCACGGGGTAACACTGCCCACACGAATATAGAAGGTAATTAAAAGCCGGATGAGCTTCCTCGCGTTGTCGTCGCTCTTGAGACTGCCACCACCGACTGTCTAAGACCTTTCAGCGCCTTGAAATATTGTTTGAAACAGTGGAATCTAGGAGACACTTAAGATCCTGGAGAAATACCAACTAAGAGCTTAGGTCAGCGTAGGTTGCAGGCCAAACTTTTACTAACACTAAGTAAAATAGAACTAAGCTAAGTAAGGTTGAATAGGCAGCGTGTAGCACTTTCACAGAGGAGGATGAAACTCGGGAGGATTGCCTTGCAAGTGTCTGTCATTCAGCCGTTTTTGATGGGAAATATTTCATAGTACTCTGAGCCTCTTGGAGATGGGTGTGATAGGGTAGAAGAAAAGGAAATAATTCATGAAATCGAGTGAACTGTTAGGATAAGAATAATTGGTATAAGCAGAGTAGCACAATAAGTCCACCCAATGGCTTAGGTGCAGCCAACCGAGGTCAGGTTTTTAATCACCTCTTTCAATCAGCCAACGCTTCTCCCACTTAAGGACGAGCCCGTCGAAACAGCTCCTTTTCTAGGCCATGTATTAAAGTACCTCGACGGCGTCAACTAGTTTTTCGTGGTCCTAAATAAAGTTTTCGTGCCGTTACAATAACAACAAATTATCAAAAAGAATAATTTGAACGTGGCAGTTCTGTTCTCCATCCATTTTGACTACCTTCGATATGAAAACTGTTTCTTGACATTCTTCCTACAGATGGGCAGTTAGGGTTAGAGGTTTGAGCCTCCCTTACAATGAATTTTGTAGAGAAGCGTTTACTGTCATCTCCGAAACTTTCTAAAATTTCTTAAATATTGGTCTGGCCAGCTCTCGAAGCCATGACATTCTGGCTCGTAGCACACACTGGCATCCAGCAGGTTGTTGCAGCCGTAAAATGAAATCTTCATTAAATTTTTGAATCTTTTGCAATTTCTAAATTTGAAGGAATCGACTTACATCACTTTTAATTGTAAATAAGTAATAATTACATACAAATTATTTGTGTGTGCTAAGGTTCGGAGTTAGTTCGGTAATGGTTGACTCTGCCCCTGCAGCTCCTAATGAACGTGATGATAAAATATGCCTTGTCTAAAAACCACTTCATTGTTATCTTCCCTACGTTCAAAAGCGATTTTTTAACTTTTTCTCTTATCACTTCTCACTCAAACAATGACATTATGTAACAATATAACAGTTGGCTATCTGAGAATTAATAAACAATAAAAGTAAGATAGAGCTAAAATCGAGGGTAACGGAATTTCGAATTAACTCTATTTCTTCTTAATTGGCGTAGGGTCCGCCTATGCGGTTAAAGCCGAATTTACAGTAGCGCGTCAGTAGTTTTTTTCCTTTAGCCTTTCGACGCCAACTGAAGATACTAAATGAAACCAGATCCTCCACCACTAACGCAGTGGAGAATCTCCTCTTTCCATGTTTCCACTAGAGGCAAAATCTTTCTTTTGAAAAGTTCTGAAACCGGCTCTGTTATTATTAATTTCGGGCCACCGAAACGTCGATCAGGGTATTTGGGCGTGCTCAGTCACGGAGGCTGAGGATTTCAAAGAAATTGTCTTTGCCCGCTCTGATATTAAATTCGCCAAGGAATTTAACACCGTGACAATTGCGGCCCTCGTAGTTGCGTTGCAGGCACGTTTAAAATGCATGTGGAAGATATTTATGATCTCATTTACCTTCTCTTCCGTCGAGGCATGGGCACTAATCAATAATATCTTGAAAACTTGAGCTTTAATGCGGCTTATGACAATATGCCCTGTCTATCAGTGTGAAGGTAGTACTTGGCGACAGAATCTTTTCGCCCTTCCAAATCAAATATCAAATTTGTCACAAGCACACATTTCCGTACATCCTTGTCGCGTCTCAAGCACTTTACTACGAACATTAATAGGCAGTGTGGCGACAACTTTCCAATTTAGGGACCAGATTTTCCAAATGCTTGCAGTCAAATCGTAATCCTTTTTACATTTTTTGTCAACTGAACCAAATTAGAAGTTTTCATCTGGGGTTTTAGTTATTATTCTTCATTGGAGCTAATTTTTACCTTGCTGTCGAGAGAATAGCCCTGTAAATGCATACCCAGAAGGAGGAGTACACTCCCTTAACTGAAGAAAGCAAAAATAAAGTTTGAAATTTTGGATCTCCTAGTATGCACTATGCGCACTTTGGCAAATAACGCCAACGACAGAACGATGAACTGTACGAAATACGCGACGACATTGACATAGTTAAGCTTCTCCGTTGGCTAAGTTATTTCATCAGTACAGCATTCAAGGTTTTCGACACAGTATCCGTCGGAGGAAGCAGAGAAATAGGAAAACCTTCAGACCTCCAGTGACAGATTTGGCTTCACTAGGTGTATCCAATACTAGGTGGAGAAACGAGTGGCGCACTGTTGTTAAGTCAGCTATTATAGAGTAATCGGTGTCTACGTCAATATAGAATAAGCGCCTTGCGCTTTGCATCTGTTAAAGCGATTTTCGGCCGAGCTTCTTCTCCAATTTGTGGCAAGCTTCTCAATATATTTTCCAACACATAGAGGGTCCTACAGATTATACTAAGCCGCCTTCGATGGATGAATTTTTATGAGGAGCCTTATTTTCATTTCAAAGAAACACTGCCGCTCACCGGCAGACCGCAATTCGAAAAATTTACTAAATTTTTTATTTAAATTAATTTTCTATAATTTTTGGATGTTGGTTGGACTAAGTCTTGAACCCGGCCTTTCGAATGGTCGCTTTGGCCGTAAGACAATGCTCTGTGTTTGGTGGGACCAGTGTGGTGTGGTGTAATACGAGTTGTTAAAACCTGTTGAAACGGTGAACACGGATCGCTACCGATAACAAATGATCAATTTGAATCATGCGTTGATCGAAAAACGGTCGGAATGGGCCCGAAGACATGGCAAAGTTTTCTTGCAACATGATAACGCACCGTCTCACACCGCTAAATTGGTGAAAGACACATTAAAAACACTTAATTGGGAAATATTATCGCACCCGCCGTACTCTCCAGACCTCGCCCCGTCCGCCTATCATCTTTTCGCATCGATGGGACACTCCCTTGCAGAGCAGCGCTTCGCTAATTTCGAAGAAGTCTAAAAATGGCTCGTTGAATGGTTTGCCTCGAAAGAGAAAAAGTTTTTTTGGAATGGTATCCATAATTTGCCTGAGAGATGGGCGAAATGTGTAGAAATGTGTAGAAATTTTGAGATTCCTCTGAAAATTAAATGTCTTCTTTATCGAAAAAACCGGCAAATTTCAACTAACACACCGTGTATGTCACATTTTACAAAAAAAAAAAAAAAATCGATTTTGAAAAATTTCGTGTTGTGCTATTTTTGTACTCAACGTGCGATATGTTTATATGCAAATAAACAAATCCCATAAGTAAATAGAGTGGGCAGGTAAAATATTATTTACGACGCCAAAATACGAATGAATACTTTGTAGTTTTGAGTATCTTCCGCTTTTGGCGTAGAGAGTAATGTAAGCTCTCTCGGGAATGCGAGCAGTAAATAGGCTAAAGAACCAAACAAAATGAATTTACATATACTCGTATACGAGTACATACATATACATACATATATATGTAGATAGCAATCGAGCGATGTGAGGATCGCGTTCATGTAAATATGTGCAAATTAATCGTATTTATTGATACATACATACATACATACATACATATTATTATGCTCATCGTTTTTGGGGGAAGAAGAACGATCTAACAGCTTTTGCGGTCAGTATTTGTGAAGACCGCGACCACTTCGATACACCTACCAAGAGAAAAGAGTTAAATAAATCCCAGACTTGTTAGGTTTCTCTAAACGCGTTAGCGCTGGCATGTGGTGACACGTGTAGCTCGGATTCTTAGTGCAAGAAATCAAATTTCACTTGATTGAGAATTAATTATTTAAAAGGAGGTTATAAAAAAAAATAAGAAAAAATTTCTAAAAACCTTGAAAGAAAGTGCGAGAAAACTGATAACGCTTGTAAACATATATACTTACACACATAAATAATAATAAATATTCAGTGCGAATAAGCAGCAAACAGCTGACATGAATATAAAAAACAACAACAACAGTGTAAAGTCCACTAAATCAATGTTATTGATTTATTTTCTCTTGACGCTTTCGGCCAGCCAAACACCATTAGCCGCTGGCGGTAATATACTCGGCATTTTTCAACATTTTGGCTATAGTCACTTTAAAGTATTTTATCCACTTTTACGCACACTCGCCGAACAAGGTCATAATGTTACCGTGATTACCTATATAAAGGCACCGGAAGACACCAAGCCGGTTAATTATGAAGAGCTACTGCTGTTGGGTCAAGATACGAAAAATTTGGTTACATTCGATCATGTGATGCCGCGTCGTCCCCTACACTATCTCCTGCTGGAGGCGGAGTTATTGCATAGTGAAGGTCAGAGATCGTGTGAGTTATTCTATAAGAGCGGTCATGTCGATACGATTTTGAAACGACATGAGCAGCGACCATTCGATTTGGTTATCACTGAGTATTTCAATACGGATTGTCAGTTGGGCATACCCTATTTGCTGGATGTGCCGGTAGTGGGATTGAGTAGTTGTTTGCTAATGCCTTACTACTATGACCGCATTGCCTTGCCTGATTTCCCCTCTTATGTGCAATCTGAATTTGTCGGCTTTTCCGAGGAGTTGAATTGGCACGAACGTCTCTTGAATTTCATACAATCGAAGGTGATCAAGAGATATTATCGGTAAGAAATATTTTTTTTTATTTATGATTACAAAAAGATTACGTATAACTTACATAAATGCAGACAGAGCTCATAATCTAACATAATCGAACATTAGATACTTGGCTGTTATTAAACCCCAGTGGGCTTATCTGATTTTCGCTGAAGTATTATTTAAATGAAGAAAAGTATAACTATTGGTGTATGCAGATGATGTTGATATCATAGCCCTTAACAACCGCGTCGTTAGTTCTACTATCTCCAGAGTTGATAAGGAACCGCAGCGAATGGGTCTGGTAGTGAATGAAAAATCTTCTGCCATCAAACAAACAGTCATCGCATTCGCAACTTGGCTCCCACTTCACTGTTGACAGTCATAACTTAGAGGTCGTAGATAATTTCGTCTATCTAGGGATCAACATTAACACCCATAATAATGTCAGCCTTGAGATCCAACGCAGAATCACTCTTGTCAACAGGTGTTACTTTGGACTGAATAGGAAATTGAAAAGTAAAGTCCTCTCTCGGCGAACGAAAACCAAACTTTATAAGTCGATCATCAGCGCAGAAGCATAGATGATGCCAACATCTGATGAGTCGACCCTGGGAGTTTTCGAGAGAATGGTTTTGCGAACGATTTATGGTCCTTTGCGCAACGGCGATTACTGCAGACGATGGAACAATGAGCTGTATGAGATATACGGCCACTTTGACATAGTTCAGCGAATAACGAAACGGCGGCTACGCTAGCTAGGTCACGTCGTCCGATTGGATGAAAGCACTCCAGCTCTGAAAGTTTTTGATGCAGTACTCGCTGGTGGAAGAGGAACACCTCCACTCCGTTGGAAGGAGTGATCTGGTTTCACTTGGTATTTTCAACTGGCGCCAAACAGCGAATAGAAGGGATAAATGACGCCCTAATATTGATTCGGCTATAATCGCGTAAGCGGTGCCAACGCCAATAAAGAAGAAGAAGATGTATATAGGTATTTCGTTTATACCATCGGTAACTGAACAATCCCACTCATTGTACATAGTACAGTCGATTATAAAAAAGGATAATCGAGTTTATGGAATGCATGTTGTTATATAATATTTCGAACCTCCGTTTGAATTTTTTTGGTGCGAACTGTTATAGACACTTCTGCAAACATATATTTTTACGTCCCGACATCAATATCGTGTTTATTGACTTCAAAGCCAGAGAGGACATAAAGAATCCACCACGATGGGTTTAGGGTCATAAAAAATTCTGTAAGACGGTGCATAGAACAAACTGTCGTGAGAGTTGAATCACCACCCATAGTAGACTAAGAGCTCGAGCTGCCTCGAGAGACCCGCGTAATACTGGCGCAACTTAGGTATGGATATTGTAGCAGGTTAAACTCTTACTTATCCAGACTCGACTCCAACATACCCAACGTAGGACCTGCATGTAATGAGTCTCCGCACCACATTAACCACCTCTTTACATGCCCACTGAAACCGGCGCATCTAACTCCTCTCTCCCTCCGGTGACTTCGACTAACTACCCTGTCCCTAAGCGAGGTTAGTGAATCACAACACCAACAACAACAACATAACTCGAGCTTGTGGCATTTACCGCTCCCTACTTATCGCTGTCAACGAAATTGTTAGTCTTGGACAAAGTCTAATGGAGATCTGTTGCAACGAGTATTTTCGTACCGCAATGTAGAGAAAAGACTGCCTTTCTCGTAAAGGCCGATCTGTATGAACAGGAAAAGCTTGGGAAGATGGCCAACAAGAAAATTTCACGAAAATTGTATGAAATAATGATGCGCTGGAACAGATGTTTCATTGTCCGACTGTGAAAATGTTCGAGTTGCATTCGCTCGCTTAAAGAGTAAGAAAGTTGCCAATGGCTTACCGGCTGAGCTATTCAAGCATGACAACGAGGAGTTCACAAGATAGATGCATAAAATAGTCGGATGAACTATACCAGACAAATGGAACCCGAGAGGGCTCTATCCAAGACACTCAAGCAAACCGATTCCACATTCTGCGCCAATTAACGTCTTGTCTCGTATTTTGCATGAAAGACTAAGACCCACCACAAATGAACTACTTGGGCATTACCAGTGTGGCTTTAGATCTTCGTGTGAAATCGTATCATAATCTGTATATGGTGGAATCCGCATACCGCAGAAAATGGAATGATGAGCTATATGGAATACACATATATGAAGAGGCAGCAGCTATGCTGGTTAGGCCATGTCGTCTAGGTGGACGAAAACACTACCGCTCTGATAGTTTTCGAATCAGTATCCACTGGTGGAAGCAGAGAAAGATGCATACCTCCGTTTGAAAGGTCAGGTGCATGCCTTTACTTGGTATCTTTGCGCCGAACAGCTAAAGTGGCTAAAATCGTATAAGCAGTGCCTCGCTAATGAAGAAGGAGGAAAAGAAGAAAAATTATTTAAAAAAGAAGATGAAAAAGAATACTAATAAAAAGAAGAAAAGGAAGAAAAAGAGAGCGAAGATGAAAAAGTAGAAAAATAAGAAGAAGAAAAATAGGAAAAGAAGAAGAAGAAAAATTGGAAAAGAAGAAGAAGAAAAATAAGAAAAAAGTAGGAAAAGAAGAAGAAGAAGCCAAAGAAGAAGAAAAATATGCCAAAGGATAAGAATAAGAAGCCAAGGAAGAAGAAAAAGAAGCCAAAGAAGAAGAAAAAGAAACCAAAGAAGAGGAAAAAGAAGCCAAAGAAGAAGAAATGGAAGAAGAAAGAGAAGAAGAAGAAAGGGAAGAAAAAGAGGAAGAGAAGGAGAAGGTGAAGAAGGAAATTAAATAAATTTGCATTTAAAAAGAGTTACGTTTTCAAGATTTTTTCAATGTAAGGCTTTTGTTTGGACGACATTTCGTATACGTAACCAATTTAGTTTTGCTAGAAAAATTTAGTGAAGTTTTAACTTTGAATAATTTCGAGGGAAGAAATTTATTGAAAGATTTTGCGCTCAATCACAAACTATTGCATTTAGATAATCTTTTAAAAATTTTATAAAATTTTTGAATCATATTAATCAACTATATAGGTATAGTTAATTATAATTTTCGAAATATTTTTTTTTTTTCAGCTACCGTACAAATTACTACGACCGCAAAGTCATTAATAAATATTTGAATATTGATTTTGATGTTGATGATTTTGCCAAACGCAGCACCGGTCTTATTCTTGTCAATCAACATTATACGTTGCACGGTAATAAACCGTTAACACCACAACTCGTCGAAATGGGTGGCATACATATCGACGAGACCGATGTAAACGCAACTTTACCAGCGAAAATTGAGAAATTTCTGAAAAATGCGCCACCGGAGGGTGTACTCTTCCTCAGCTGGGGCTCCATGGTGCGTTCATCGAGTATGCCGAGCGAGAAAGTGCAAACGATTGTAAAAGTACTTGAACAACAGCCGTTCAATGTAATTTGGAAATGGGAAGCGGACGAAGTGCCAACGAAGAGTAAAAAATTTTTGTTTGTTAAATGGGCGCCGCAATTAAGTTTGATATGTGAGTGAGAGGAATACAATTTATTTATTTATAATTATTATTAATTATTATAATTAGTGTGTGCATACATACAATATTGCTTTTGTATAAAAAAATTGTTTTTTTTTCTTTCTTTCCTTTCAGGCCATCCAAAAGTGAAATATTTCTGGGGTCACGGTGGCCTGCTGGGCACCACTGAGAACATCTACTGTGGCACACCGTTAATTGTCACGCCGCTTTATGGCGATCAAAGTGTCAATGCGAATGCCGTGCAGAATCGTGGTGTGGGCACCATTTTACTTTACGATGATATTAATGAGAAGAATTTAAAAGCGACACTCAAGGAGATACGCCGCAAGAGGTGAGTGTGTACTTTACAATTTTATAATTATACATATATACGCACGAGCATGTACTTATGTATTGCATCCATTATTCTTCTTCTCTTCCACCACAGCTATGCCGAACACGCCGCCACATTATCGCACTTGTTCCGCCATCAAGACAAGAAACCAGTAGATCGCGCCGTTTGGTGGGTGGAACACTTGCTGCAGGAGAATGGCAAGACCGCACATAAATTGTTGCAGACAAAGGCAGTAAAATTGAATTGGTTCGTCTATTATTCGTTGGACAGTGTGGCCATTATATTGCTTGGTCTGGCAGTGTTTCTATACATTGTTCGCGCGTTTTTACGTCTTTTGTGCGGACTCTTCAGTAAACAAGGCAAACAAGGCAAACAAAGCGGTAAAGTGAAAACTAAATGAAAAGTGTACAAAAATACAAACATGTATTATAAATAGTACATATGTATGTATGTACATAAATTCGTTTGTATATGCCTTATGAAATTAATGTTGTAAATAATTTAGGCAATAAAAAAATTAATGAATTTCTTTTAAGAAAATTTGAAAATTTAATTTAAAAAAATATGCATGTTGGCTAAGTAACAATTCATTCATTATTTTTACAGTAAATTGAATGACTTTTCGCTATTTCAGCGGTAATAACAAAATGTTTCTCCCAAATCCTTATTCCTATCAGCAAAAAGTTGGAACAAATGATTTTCATAGGCTTATTTTGACGTCGATTTTCCACCAGACAAATCATTCGACATAGATAGGAATAGCTAGCAATTACTTGATGAGAGATCCAGACTATAAGGTGGATGCGTAAGAACCTACCAACCAAGCTCTCGGCGCTTCTGGCGAGTCACTATTGATGTGCATGTGTATGAAACACAATACTCCTCTTGTTGGCCAAAGCTGCGCGCTTCTAGGCGTTTGTTTCCTACAGACGGACCAATTAAAAGCTTGGCCAAAACAGTCAAATACATAACAAAACCTTTTTGACCGTCAATCCAAGCTTGGAGGCCGTTTCTGTCGACTCACTGCCCTTCGCCCACGCTCCTTTTTATTTGATGTTTCTGTAAATGATCCACTTTTCGTCGCCAGAAACCATCCGTTTCAGAAATGGGCTGATTTTTTTACGATTCAGTTGCAATTTGCAGATGGAAATTCGGTTCATGAGATTCTTTCTCATTAACTCATGCTTTTACAGTACACTGAGAGGAGAATTATGAAAAATCAAATTTTGTATGTTGGTTGGACCAGGGCGCGAAACTTGGCGTTCCGAGTGGTAGTACGCACTGGTAACCAGCCACGGCCTTTTATATTCTAGCTTGCTTCAAATTCTGATAGCTTTCGTCGTGCCAGTCATTTCTTCGTTTGGAGGTGCAACGTCAATTGGTAGCAAGAAGTGAAGCCAGGTCCTTTTCTCTGCAATGCATAAAAAATAGTAAATCTACCATAAAATCTTTCTCTCAAAAACTTAAAGTATCGACTCACTGGAGGGCGACTTGTAGAGCTTGGTCTTTGTTTGTCAAGAGAGAACTTAACTTATTTGCTGATTGGTTACTTAATAATAGAAAATATTTCACCTGGACCTCGTTGTCTACCAGACCCATTCGCTTTGTTTCTTTGTTCAGTTTGGAGAAAGCTGAACTGACGGTGCGGTTGTTGAGACCAATGATAGCAATATTATTAGCATTTGCCAGCACTTTTATGCTTGATTAGATTATAAGATTTTAATTCTATGTTTAGCTCTATATGTCGTATTAGTTTCTTCAGCATTAAGGTAAAGAAGTTTGATGACAAAGATTTAACTTGTCTTGTTTAGTACCGAATGGGAGAGATGCTTCCTGATCCTAACGAAGCTATTAGGGTTGCTCAGTGTAAATTAACACAGCAACATAAACTTCACGGAGATACCAAATCCAGTCATAGTTGCTTAGACAGTTAATTTCGTGCTACGGAAAGCAGCTTTAAAAACGACGAAGATTTTATATGTGTTGATTCCGGTCTCACATATTTAAAGGGATATGAATATCTGGTCCGTGATAGGCCTACCAAATGTAAAGCGGTGGGGCTGAGTCCTTCACTCAATACTCTCTATAGGAACTTATATGTAATATAGAGGAGACGAAGATGGTGTGGCCTCGCTTTTTGTGGATTGGCTGGAGCACACTTACGTTCCAATCCTCAGACATGCTTTTGTCCGACTTTATCATAGATGAGTAATGGGACGTTTGTTTCAGAAATTAAGTTTATATAATTTAATAATAAAAAGCAAGCCCGCGCATCAGCTCACTTAGGCACCAATCGGACCTTTTGTGATACCATTAAAGGTCCCAATGACCCCCACCTACGAATAAAACCAATGTGTGGAATTTGCTAAACTGAGCAATCATCTCGCTCAAATCTCCAAAGGTTGCCGCTTCTAGAGGCATCAAAGTCGTTAGATGGTATTTCTAGACTCTCTGCAAGCCTGCCTAATAGAATAGCTCGATATGTCCACGTGACCTTCTTCTGTGCCATTCTGGCTACATTGGCCTGGTCACACTACACGCTTCTCCATCTTGAGGTAGCATCTTTGATAAATAACCTTTTTAAATAACTTTCCTCTAGGGAGCTTACAAGTTGAGTGCGGCATACCCAAACTCTTTCTTTATGACGCAAGTGGAAGGGAAATGAGCTCCCTTACGAGTTCGTCCATCATCTCATTATCCGATATGTTACTGTGTCCAGGCGCCTGGATAGTAGTCCTATAATACAAAAATATATATTTTTTTAAATTTGTAGATGCTTAAAATGAGTTTAAAGTAATAAATATGTTTTATTTCTTAAACAAAAAATTATAATAAAATTGTAAAATAAAACTGAAAAAGAAGTTCCCTAGGTGGCGCTGAAGTCAAACAAGCGCATATGTAACTCAAAGCAAAATTATTAGAGATTTTTTAATGACAGACATCTTAACCTGTGTATGATACTTAATGTTTTTTTTAATAAATAATACTTATATTTGTTTTCTTACCTTAAAAGTACTCCATAACTGATAACACTCCTGGATTATAATTTTTTATTATTGTATTATTATATTTACTTTCACAAATGTCCTACAGCTGATAACACCTTTCAACTAGCATTCGTTAGTCATTGAACTTTGCTATAATACAACAATTTAAAGCCCTTTAATATATATATATATATATATATATATACTATATATATAATTTTTAATTTTTTATTATGAAACTGTGGAAGTATTCAAGCTTAATCGATTTAATCACTATTATTATGTGATAACGCAGACGACGCGACGCGACGTGATGATGTTCGCTTTTTATATTTTTTATATTGTACTTAGTTATTATCGTTAGTGATTTTAAATTTATGGTATATGGGCCTAAGTTGGTGTTCAATAGATAGAGAGATAAAATTCGCACTTGGGGAAAAAGAGCTTCAATCTGATTAACATTCGTTTCGGTCTCTGCAAAACTATCTTCATGGTGAAGAATTAGTCGACCGAAGAGCCGCTGGTCAAGTTCTTTATCGATAATTCGCAGATGTTCTAAAATGATGGTATTATTAAGCTCTTCAAAAGGTCATCTATATAAGGGGTGTCCTAAAATTGACGCAAGATTGGAATTAAATAGAAAACGCAGTTTGTAGTCTTTCGATTGAAAGAGAAGAAATTATTATTTATGAAACAACACAGTGGGATGCAACGTTAAATCTCTTAATTTGAAGAACGCGTGGTTGTGGACTTGTTGCAATAGACCTGTGATTTTAAATAACCCCATGAAAGGTATCAAATCACACGATCTAGGAGCCAAATCAGATTACCAAAACGAGATAGTACGCGACCTGGCAAGGTCTCATGTAGGAAATGAAGTGTTTCTCGGGCTGTATTATATGTGGTACCGCCTTGTTAAAACCCAATATTTACCGCCTCAATATCATCCAATTTCGGGGAAAAGAACGGGGTTATCATGTCGCAATATCCAGCAACAGTAACAGTCACTGTTTGACCAGCCTCATTTTCAAAAAAGTATGCCGCGAGCACAAAATCCATACCAAACAGTGACAAGTTGTGGATGGGTTTGTTTTTCGACAATCCTATGTGATTCTCTGAACCCAGTTTGGTGTTAATTGAATTTTTTAAGCATAGAGACATAGAGACAGATTTTTGGTGAGTATACGACGCCCATTCCTGGATTGTCACCGATATTCTCACGCACTACTTCTATATTGTCATTTTTGACGACAAGTGTAGTTGGCTGATGATGGAGAAAATAATAAGAACTGAACAGAGAAGGTACTTTCTTTACAGCTGCTGGCGTGTGCTGATGATATTGATATTATTGACCTCGACAACGGTGCCGTGAGTTCTGCTTTCTCCAGACTTGATAAAGAAGCGAAACGAATGGGTCTGGTAGTGAATGAGGGCAAGACGAAATAACTCCTGCCATCATACAAACAGTCATCGAATTTGCGACTCGGCTCTCACGTCACTGTTAACAGTCATAACTTTGAGGTCGTAGATAATTTCGTCTATCTCAGAACCAGTATTAACACCAACAACAATGTCAGCCTGGAAATTCAACGCAGAATCACTCTTTCCAATAGGCTCATCATATTAGCCCTACTATATGATGCAGGGGCGTGGACGATGTCAACCGCTGATGGCTGGGTAATGTCGACCGAATGGATGAAAGCACTCCAGCTTCGAAAGTATTTGATGCAGTGCCCGCCGGTGGAAGCATAGGAAGGAGAAGATCTCTACTACGTTGGAAATACCAGGTAGAGAAGGACCTGGTTGTACTTGGTATCTCCGATTGGCGTCAAACAGCGAAAAAAAAGATATAAATGGCGCAATGTTATAAATTCGTCTATAGTCGCGAAAGGGGTGTCTACGCTAGTAAAGAAGAAGAAGAAGAGAAGCCTACGCGGATAAGCTCGAGACAATTGACACCTTCGAAGAGAATATTCGACGTGTTATTGACGGTCCTAATTTATTTTTAGGCAAAGGTATTTTTTTTTGCCAATTTTACTTGATGTCTACGAAATGTCAATACTATTCAAGAGCTTTCTTATTAATTTATAATTGTTTTACAAAATATTTAATTAAAAAAAAAAATGGTTACATATATAATAAATGGTTGGAAAAATAATAAAATTTATATTTGCAAAAGTTAATAAAAAGCTATCTTAATTTTTTTTGCGTTTCCATCTCGTCTTACGAAGTCTGTTTCATAAATTGAATTTTAAATATTTTATTTAAATCAGTTGATTTCAACTTCTGTTTAAGCATTTAATCTATAACAATAAAAGTTATTGAAAATTATGATGAATTGATCTACTTTAATAACCGCACACCTAAATTTATACTTTCTGCTGCAACTGCGATGACAAACGCTTCGAGGAGAACTTGGACAAGTTCATTAAATCACGCATATCTGGTTCGCCATGAGCGCGACGAATAAATAGAATCGCGCAACTAAGCATGATTAATAAAATTATATTATCTATGCATACGCACAAAATGTACTTACTTACATACATTCACATGTAAATACATGTGTGTAAATCTACAATATTTTAAAGTATAAATGTGAAAGTGGTTGAAGGTGGAGCAGATGAAATCAATAAATGTAATATTCAATAAAAATCGAATATTTATTATTTTTCAATTATTCACTTACGCACATATGTGTGTACATACATACATACATATGTTAATATGTTTATGCATATTTATCAAAAACTTTATAACAAATAACAATGTCATTTCGAAAAGGTAAACAAGCACTTACAATAAAACCACTGACGTCACTCAAGCAAAGAATGACAGCATCATTGCCACCAAATCCTTTCAAAACAAATCACAAAAGAAATCTTTAAAAAGTATTTGCGTTGCATACATATTTATGATAAAAGTGAACAGGTGTTAGAAAATCAATTAATAAGTGCAAGGCCATGTTCACACTATGTAATGTATGTAAAAGCATAAGAATTTGTGTAGACCGATAGAAGTGCGATAAAAATGGCAATGGCAATGACAGTGACAATGACAATGACAAACAAAAAAAGCGGATTAAATGGGTGTTTTGTTTAAAAAAAGGTGTTCGTGGCGAATATCAAATTCTTTTTTGGAAAACTAAGCGGCTTATGAGTGATTCTGAAGCTTAGAAAATGTTAAAGTATGGAAAAATCAGAAAAATTAAACAAAATGAATTTGCGATTTATAAAATTTAATTCTTAGAGGTTTTATAAAAATAAGTGTTTTTAACGGGGAAACGTTACTAATAGTTTTTCGGTAAAATTACCATAATAACTAAAATGCGTTTTGGCTTTTGGAAATCCACCTTCATTGGAAATTGATTGACAATTAATAATATTTTTATCCTAAACACTATTTCAAACCATTTTTAATACTATATTTTATGTTGCTTTAAAATATTTCTAATTTATTTTCTTATATTATTTATTTTTTTTTTTTGTTTTTTTAATTATAGTTTATTTAATTTTCTTAAATTTAATTAATTTTAATTAAATAAGATTTTAATTTAATTTTAGTGAATTTGATTGTATTTTGTTTTATATATTTTTTATTTTATTATTTTATTCACTTTAATTTATCTAGTTTAACATAATTTAATTTATTTTAATTCAATACATTTTTATTTAATTTAAAATGAGTTTTAGTTTATTTTTTCAATTTCTTTTATTTTTTTTATTTGATTTAATTTAATTTAATTTATTCGAATTTAATTTCATTTTATTTCGTTTTATTTTTTCTATTTTATTTTGTTTTAGTTTTTCACTTTATTTTATTTTGGATTTTTTATTATATTTGATTTTATTTTGTTTTAATATATTTTATTTAATTTTATTTCTTTTTTTTAATTATATTTTGTTTATTTTATTTAGTTTAATTTCATTTATTGGAATTTATTTTAATAAAATTTAATTTATTATTATTTTATTTTAATTTTTGTATTCTATCTTATTTTGGTTTTTTTATTTCACTTTCTTTTATTTTGTTTTATATTTTTTTATATATTATATTTTATTTTATTTTGTTTTAATATGTTTTATTGCATTTACCGTCATTTTTTTAATGTTATTTGATTTTCAATAATTTAATTTGATTTTCTTCAGCTTTACTTTATTTTATTTTAATTTTTTTATTCCATCTTATTTTGTTCTATTTTATTTCATTTTAAATTTGTTTATTTTATTTTGTTTTAATAAACTTAGTTTTATTTCATTTCTTTTTTTAAAATTTCATTTAATTTCTTATTTTAATTTATTTTACTCCGCTTTAATATATTTTAATTTATGTAATTTAATATAATTGACTTCAATTTTTTTAATTGCATTTTATTTTATTTTATTTTAGACTAATTTAATTTCATATTAATTAGTTTGACTTAATTTAATTTATTTTAATTTTAAATTAGTTCTAGTTTATTTTATTTTATTTTATATCTTTTATTTATTTATATTAATTTAATTAAATTAATTTGAATTTAACATAATTCAATTTAATTTTGTTCTATTTTATTCTATCTTATTTTGTTTTATTGTTTTCACTTCATTTAATTTCATTTCAAATTTGTGTATTTTATTTTGTTTTCTATTTTTTAAATTTTTATTCTGATTTTAATTAATTTTTTTATTTATTGTTTTAATTTATTTATTATTTATTTATTTTTATTTAATTTGTATATAATTCATTTAATTTATTTTAAGTTTTAATTAGATTTATTTTATTTTCTTTCTTTTATATATTATTTATTTAATTAAATTGAATTTATTTGAATTGAATATAATTTAATTTAGTTTTGTTCTATTTTATTTTATTCCTTCTCTTTTATATTTTTTGTCACTTTATTTTATTTTGTTTTATATTTTTTTATTTTTTTTTTAATATTATTTTATTAATTTTAACTTTATTTTAATACACTTTAATTAATTTCCTTTATTTAATTGAATTTAATTTAAATTTATTTTATTTTATTTCATTTTTTATTCTTATTTTACTTAATTTTATTTTATTTTTCTTCCTTTATTCTCTTGCAATTAGTATGACATAATGACAGCAAGAGCAAATAGAAAATATTTCAAAATGAAATCATGTAATGTAAACATAGGTATATAAATAGTACCTGCACATACATATGTAAACAAAAAACATTATAAACACTAGTAGCGTGCTGTGTGGCGATTTGGCTGCAATCCAGTATGGGCATTAAGTGGGCTTAGATCGAAGTTCCGGTGCAGTTAAGCGCCAGTGAAATGAAAGTTGTTTTCGCATTTGGTGTACTATAATTGGCTTAATATACTTACATATTTAATAATAATTGCCTGTTGGGAGGGTCCAACCCACCATTCCGGTGATTTGCATTAGCGTGGAAAAGGATTGTTGACCTTTAAGAGAGGAAAATTTGGAAAATTCACACCATTCTTGCAGTTAGTTATTAGAGCAGTGATTCAATATCAAAAATGTCTCAAAAGTTGTGAACAAGCTGTTTAGTACTGTAAATTTGAAGAAATTCTTAGTTCGCAGCTCATGTTTCATAATTGTGTATTTAACGTGAATCTGAACTTATTGTGAGTTCATGTCCATGCATACACTTAATCAAAAAAATTCTGTTAAATTGCGTAGAAATAAATAACTTAATATAAAAAATATTAAACATAAAATTAAGCACACGTTAGATGTTTAAAAATAATAATGAATTCATCAAAAGATTATATCATCGGAGAATCAGATTAACGCAACAGTGCGTATACGTAACCTAAAAAAATTACTTGTAAAATTTATTACAAGTTAAAAGTTTTGATGGAAAATAAATTTATTGAAAAATCACGACCAATAAGGTTACGCTTGCCGTTCTAGTGCATATTTTAGTATGTATAACCTTAAAAATTTTACTTGTAAAATTAAGTAGAAGTTACAAATTTAGTAAAATAATAAATTTATTGAAATATAACGTCTGTATACGCAACCTGAAAAAATTGTACCTGCAATATTAAGTAGAAGTTACAAGTTTTGGAAACGAATGAATTTGAAATATGGGTTGTATGGGACTTTAGACCTCCGTATTGGTGCGTATACCTAATCATAAAATTTGTTACATGTAAACATCAGTACAAGCTATACTTCAAAATGAATCTTGTCTTAGTACAAGTATCTAAACTTGTGATAAGAGAACGAATTTATTGAAATATAGCTTGAGTGAAATATAGCGTGAGTGAAGCATGCGAATGACATACAAGTGTTCAAAAGTAGCATGTAAAAATTTACTTGTAAAATTGTGCACTAGTTACAACTTTTGGAAAAAACCTGTTTTTATTGAACTAGTGCACTAGTGCGTATACGTAATCTTAACATTTTTACATGTAAAATTAATTACAAGTTAAGTTTTGAATAACCTTGAAAGGAATGAACTGCTTGTAAGATCGCGTTTGTGTGGAAACTGTAAAAAAATTTAGCTAATATTCTTGAATTATGTGCTATAAGAAAATAAAAAAAAAGATATTGTGTAAAGGTCGTAATTTAAAACATTTGTTCATTCCACAAATAATTTATGGTTATGTACAATAATAAAAATGGGAAAGAAGGCGTCAGATATAACAAATAAATTTGGTAGGCAGCTCCGTAGAATAACATGGAAATATATGTATATTAACAAACTTTTGAAAGCAAGAAATAATTTATTTGTTTTATATTTCTTTTTAATTTTTATTTTTATTTCTTTTGGGTCGCAAAATTAAAAAAAGAAGATTATTTCAAATTTTTTTGCGTTTCAAATTAAAAAGAATCATTTTTGTAGTTAATTTATACGTTTATATGTATAACTAAAATAATAAAAAGAGGCAATAAAAATAGTAGTAATAGTAAAAGGTTATTTGGCAGTGGCGCAAGAAGGAAGTTATTTTGTTTTCTTTAAAACATTTTCATTGTATGAAAACAAACCAAAAACTAGAGCATAATAAGTATTATGAGTATTTCAATTTAAATCTCCTCATAATCATATTCATCGAGATTGTCATCGCTTCTGTTTCGTATGATTTTTGTGCTATTGTTCACACCGCCGCTGCCGCTGCCACCACTGCCACTGCTGATGCTACTGCTGCTGCTGCCGATGCCGCTATTATTACCATTTACATTGCTGCCAATGTGGGTATTATATAAATTACTGTTGTATTTGTTGTATGTGTTCTTATAGTTCGCATCCACCGAGCTAATGCCCACACCATAACTGGTTGCGGACGTGTTGTTCTTAATATTGCCGCCGCCGATGTTACTACCGCTGCTGCTGCTGCTGCTGCTACTACCACGATTGCTGCTGCTGCTACCACTGCTAACGCCACTGTTTATATTGTTGCTGTTGTTGTTGTTCACATTGCCGCGACTTCGATAATCACGTCCGCTAGTTGTTGCTGCGGGTTTCTTAACAGCTACCACATCATTTGGACTGTCATAATCACCATAACCATCCAGGCATACACGATTGCATTCCTCCAACGTTCTGAAGTTATTAACGTTACCCGCACACCCGCCAAAGTAGAACATGGCGCACTTCATGCGACGCATATCGAAGTAATAACGCTTCACTTTGGCCCGACAGTAGCCAAAGTCCATGGGCAAGAGACATGTTTCCGGTATGCCTGCAATGAGAATGCAGAAAAAGTAATAAAAAAGAAAAGAAAATATATGTATGTAAATTGGAAAAACACAAGACATAGATAGAAACATACAGGTCATACATACGTGTATGAATCGTATACATATACATCGTATATGTATTATATAGTGGCATGAAAATTATTCTTGCTTGATGTCATCATCGCTGATGACTTATGTTGTAGAAATGTGGTAATTACAGCAATAACAAAAACACATATTTCATACAAATCAAGTTCTGATTTTGCAGATCTGTGAATAATTATGAATAATTACCCAAGTGAAGTGGCATGAATTATTTTGAAAAGTAAATAGTTTAAATATTCATAAACGCATTCATGTGTTCAGAGCAGCCGCTGGTTGTCAGTGTTCTTAACACTTCTAGACATGAAGTAGGAAAACATGGGATTGGCTTATTAACTGCTTCCGCTTTCAATTGAGTCATTTCTGCTTACTTATATAATTGAAGCTTTGTAGTCACTGAAACGATTTTCGGCAGTGCTCCCCCTAGCCTTCCGAATGGCAGTACGCAAGGCTAGCTATTGCGGCCGCCTTTGAACTTCTGTCTACCTACTGCCACATAATTTTTCACTCAATATAAATTCTGTATATGAGACGTGTTTTATGAGAGATTTAATCTAAGCGCTAGTTCCTTTGGATCTGGGAAATCACGAAGGAACATTACGTAGCAAATTTCCAGCAAAATTTATGTTATTAAAGACAACCGTACTACCCAACAAAGACCTAAAGCTAGATACACAAGGAAGTTAATGAGAAAAAACTGCCACTTAAAACGCAGTTTTGAAGCGGATGGTGACTGGTGATGAAAAGTGGATCACTTACAGCAAGGTGAAATGAAAACGATCGTGGTCGAAGGGCATTGATACGGCACAAAAGGTCTCCAAGCCAGGATTGGCAGCCAGGAAGGTGGGATAGGATGGTAACGTGATATAGTTTCTTTTCAAGCAAGGAAAATCTGTTGCGACCATACTGAATGAGATATCATTGGTTTACGGCGACTCTTGTCCGTGAAAAAACTTATTCAAAAAGTTGAAAAAAATTGCCTTCGACGATGGTCGACTAAAGTAAAAAAGCAAAGAAATGGTTGGAATATCCGATACAAACATTTTTAAAATCCTGCACGATCATCTTGGCTTGACTAAGATCAAGCACATGGTGAGTGCCGAGAATGCTCACGCCTCCATCTAAACTGCAACACAAAAGAGCAGCGTTGAGTTGACTGCCTTGCATAAGGTGGGTTTTGATATTTTGAATCTCCCACCCTACAGCCCAGATCTGTCCGCCGAGTGGTTATTATCTCTTTCCAAAAAATGAAAAAAGAGCTGATGATGAGGATATAAATAAATATCTGAAAAATGTAAATAATTTGGTTTTTTTAATTTTCACACCTTATCTCCCATTCCGGGAACATAAAACGCTCCCTCGTATGTGTACATTCTGAAAACGGTTTTTTTACATTTTTGTTTGAAAATTTGGCCTAAAATTTTCTGTCCTTAAAAGCATACCTTTACGAAAGAAATCTTTTTATGAAACGACCAGATATTGCCAGCGACTTCCTCCGCATGGAATTCGAAGATTGTTCTAATAAGATTTTTATTAGGTTTTTACGTTGTTTCTTCTCTTATATGGAAAAGAAATAAAAGTTCTCTACATATTAGCCTAGACAAAGTGCTATGTATGTTCCAGATATCAGGATGAGTTTTTC
The DNA here is from genome assembly GCA_037013455.1 of Ceratitis rosa. NCBI lineage: Eukaryota > Metazoa > Arthropoda > Insecta > Diptera > Tephritidae > Ceratitis > Ceratitis rosa. The sequence goes on from JAWMAG010000004.1 coordinate 33,264,074, forward strand.
CGAACAGATCTCCATATATTATCTTGCCATATGTGCCCGGAAGAAAAAGTATTCCAGTTGTCAATTTAGGGAAATAGTTATCTGTGCATCAAATTTCATGCAAATCACATGATTTAAAAGTAAACTCGATTACTTCGTATAGATCGGTCCTGAGTCCACTTCCCGGACGAAAAAGTGAGGTAATTTGAGCCCAAAACTAAAACTATATTTAAATCAAATGATAAATACAAAGTAAAGCCGAATCATCCAATCGATCCCAGACCCACTTCCCGGAAGAAAAATAGTTCCCAATGGTAATTTGGGACCAAAGCTACTACTGTCCAAAATTTAATGTAATCGATAAATATATTTTTTCCTAATATATCCTCCCAGGGTTCAATTCTCTTTCATGTACATCTAACGATTTTAAGCTGATTCGATTTTTACTATCCCAGATCTTCCTTTCGGAAAAACCTTTCTTATCGGGTGCATACATACGTCATACGCACAACACACACTCCATGTTCCAGGTCTCTACTACCATTGATTTAGGCTGTGGTTTGATCCGTCAGTCATTCAGGACAAAGCCTTTTATATGTGTATATTAAGATTAAACTAAACTAGTAACACAGCACAGTTAGTGATTTCTAACAATTTTCTGTCTAGCAAATAATTGATCGCAAATTCCTCTGTATCAAAAAAAAAAAAAAAAAAACCGTTAACTTTGACAAAATATTGCATTACAATAAAAAATACCTAATTAAAAAACCCTCGCCTACATTTAAAAACTTGTCCACACTCGTCACTTACGAGACTAGTTTTTAGTCCAGATTTTTTAATTTATGTTTGTTTGAATTTTAATTTCTGTTAAGAGATACTAAAACTGGTACACATTTTCAATTTTGTTCTTTTTTGAAATCAAAACAATTTTTTTTCATATTAGTCTGCAATTACAAGTAATAGAAATGTCAACTGTTTTAAATTTTTATTTCCATTTATTTATTTTATTTTATCTTATTTTTTTTATTTTATTTTATTTTATTTTAGTTTATTTAATTTAATTTTATTTTATTTTATTTTCTTTTCTTTTATTTTTTTTTTATTTTATTTTATTTTTTTTTTATTTTATTTTAATTTTTTTTAATTTATTTTATTTGATTTTATTTTATTTTATTTTATTTTATTTTTTTTTATTTCATTTCATTTTATTTTATTTTATTTTTTATTTTATTTTATTTAAGCTTATTTTATTTTTTTTAATATTTTTTTTTCACTCACCATTATAGCGATCTGGCGCATATAGCCCCACCGTGGACGCACTTGCTGCCGATACACAATGTAACACTGCACTGCACAGCAACAGAAGGCAGGACACGCGCAGGCGCATCTTTAACATCATTTCACTTTCTTTCTTTCACTGTGTTTTTCTCGGCACCAACAAAACCAGTCAAACGCTTCAAAATTAATGGCTGATATTGGATCGTTCGACAATGATCTTGTTATTGTTATTGCGTTTGCCGGCACTGAAACGCTGAAACTATGTCAGTGACTAGTAAATAACGGTCTATCTTTGTATAAGGCCACTTGACTGACTGCCAGGCCGTTTGGAAACTGAAACCGAATGCACGTCAAACAATATGAGCTTTCTCACGCTCAACAAGCTCAACACGCTTAACAGATACACTTGTAAGCACTACCGTCGAAATGTTGGCAATTAAAAAGCAAAACTTGCTGAATTCAGTAGAAAAGAAAAAATGTGAAAAAAAAATCAAATAAAATGGAAATGGAAATGATGTGGAAAATGTACAACGGAGTTTTCACTAGACGCGTTTGCGTTTGCTGCCGATCGACGACTGTTGCCGCTGCTGATTGATCACTGCGGTCTAAGTCTGCTGATCACTCTACTCTTGTCTTGTTTGGCTTGTTGGCTGGCTACTGGCTGGAGTCTGAGGCACTCAAGTGGAAAATTCGAAAAAAAATTAACGTCTATGAAATTTTATGCTCGAACGTTTAAAAAGTATTTTGGTGTTTTTCTCTTTGCGTCTTAAAAAACAAAACAAAAAAAAAAACTATCAAATATTTTTCATTTACTATTTATTATTGGCCACAATCACTTAGCGGTGTTTAATGAAAATTCATGCGTGACAGCCAAAGTTTCGCACCCAAATTCGCGTGTCAATGAGTTGATTTTTTCCAATATTTTCCAAATTTTTTCATTTAATTTTTAATGTTTTTTTTTTTTTAATTTTTTTATATTCTTTTTATTTTTTTGCACTAAAATCGCCTGTAGGCTGTCTCATTTACGACTGTTCATAAGTATCCATATATGTATATATGTATGTTTGTAATTAGACTGGTATGCATGTAGGCGTAAGTTGGTTTTTTTTTTCGTTTGGAGGTTGTAAATACTTTTCTTACTACCGTCTGCGCATGCGTTTAGCGACGATCAGTACACGTTAGTTATTTAGAATAAACTGAACCCACTCCAGCTGCGCACAGCGTTATAAAAACTTTGAGTATACGGCACAACCCACTGGTAAAGAATTCCGATTATTCCAGTACAAATGTAAAAGAAAAAAATCATAACAATAATAATAATAAAATATGTAAAGTAGAGCAATATTCGGTTGGCACCGCAATTAACTTTCCGTAAAATAATAATTAGTAAAATTAATATGTTAGATTTGGTTTAGGTTAGCGCTCTACCTTCCTAGAAATTAATAGAACCAAGTATGATAGAAGATATCTTATTCATTTCTAGTCTTCGCTTACTAGTCTTTTTGAGAGTACACGTAAAACTCGCTGTCCTAGGTTTCAATATCACGACTTTGCGGAGAAATCTAGTCTTGACTACAGAGTTGAAATAACTTTTAAGCCTCCAACAAGGGCTCACATCTAGTAATGATGGTTTCATACCTATTGGTATTGAAACCCACTTATCTTCCGAAATACTCCAGCAGCGATTTCATTCAGATGTAGATTAAGCAAAGAGTAAAACCTTTGTTTATGTTGTAACGGTCTACCCTCTTTTTAGTGTTCAAACTGGTTAATTTCATCGAGTCCATGTACCAGGAGATTCAGGAAACGTACTGTTTTGTTAGATTAGATTTTGGATGAGTTAGTGAGTAAACAGGTGGTTAGTGTCATTCGGAACATATGCAAATTATATCATGGTTCAGTCTGGATAAGTAGAAGTTTACACCTATATATAATTAGCGCTTTATAGTCACTGAAGCGATTTTCGGCCGAGCTCCTTCTCCAATTTATGGCATGCGTCTTGATGTTTTCCCAACAAGTCCCATCACTTTACAGTTTATACTAAGTCACCTCCAAACGGCTGATGGTTTTTTTATGAGGAGTCTTTATTTCATGCCATAAGTACACACGGAGGGCTTGACATTCTCTGCCGACGGGCGACCGCAATTTGGTCGAACCAGGATTCGAACCCTGACCCTCCTAATGGCAGTACGCAATGCTAACCACTCGGCTATTGCGGGCGCCAATGTAGAAGGAGTTTAGTATGCCACAATAAACAGATTTTAATTGTGCTAAGATTAGGTGAGCCTCTTGAGGTCGCTCGAAATCAACTTTCAAAAATTTCAAATATTAAAATAATAAAAACATGTGTCTTGGCCTTGAATAAAACAAACTGAGCTTAAGCAGATCCTATCCTCCACTACTTTGCTGTTTACTTCTATTTTGAAAGCATTGCTCTGCGGATTCGCCCAGACTACCCAAAATTCGCGGCAAGTCAGAGTATCGTATGTAAGTGATATTTCCCCCACTCACTAAGGACGGGTTCATACTTACCATAAATGCGTTGGTTAACTTCAAACTGAATGACTATAACTCTGTCTTGTAAGCAGAGCTTGCAGGTATTACCGATGTTGTCAAAGGGCAATCGCTTTAGGAAAATCTATCCGGTTTCTGGTAGACTGTTAGGCGATCATTATCAATCACCTATAAAAGTTGTCCAAGGCAGAGAACCATAGAGGAACACTTGGCTGTTACTTGTATTGAGAAAAAGAGAACTTAGCATTGGATGCATTAACAGGACATCTACCTATGTGATATTATCTCCTTGCGCTAGGTAAAGTGGAATCGGCTGAGGATGACGAAACGCTGGAGCAATACCTTTGCTAGTGTCCTGTCTTCGGCCGAGAGACGTCACATCTTTCACGATACCGACTACGAAGGTGGTCAAGCTGGTTGGTAGAAGCTAAAACAGTTCCTAAATTGGGGCAAATTGTACGAAAATACATTTTGGGATACACACGGGACCACAATGAGCCTGCCCCATGGCTTATATGCGGCCTTTTGCGGTCAGGTCTTCAAGCTTCCTTTTTCAACCAACCAACCAACGAGGAGATAGTTGAGGAAGGCGTTGATTAGTTTTCTGCGCAAGTCATTAAAGTCCTCATTAAAATCCATCAGTCGGATGAAACCTAGAAAAGGGTTCCATTAATGAAAACATAATTAATTGCATCTAGCGATCCTATGAGGCGTTATTTTATAGAGTCCCTATTAACTTTTCAACCTTCCACATATACCGGAGAGCCATTTCTGCTTCTTTAACTAGGTGCGTAAGTGTCTTGCAAATTGGGATTTGCATTTGCGTCTCATTAGTTTTCTGCATTCAAATGGGCGTAACGAAGGTTATCACTGTCCGATCGATTGTCGTGTAGAAGAGGGCAACGTTTTATGGTATTTGACCCAGGTACAGCCGGTTAAGGATTTTAGGACTTTTTAGCGTCTCTGAACTTTAGTGAAAATCGTGGTCGTACGTGGAGTAAGAGTGTAAGTGTAGTCTGCGGAATGTTAATAATTTTGAGTTATTCATCAGCGGAACGTTTGCATCATTGACTTTAATATTATATAAAGGTTTAGGCGCTATTACTTTCTCGAGACGATGAAAAGATTCGCCAGTAGTTTCATGGAATAGGGGATTCCTTGAAAAAAGAAAAACGGATATAGTCGGAAAATTGGACGTTCATCAATATTCTAAAACCAAAAGCGGGAAATCTTCGGCAAGTTAAATGAGAGACAGTTTGCAGTTGTACGAGGCTTCGAGATATAAAAATTAAGCAGTGGTGGGTAGAAGATAGTACCCTACTGAGTACCCTTCTTGATTTTTCTATGTTTGGTTGCTCTGAGGATGGATCATTGGCGTATCATCCAATGATTTCTGCAGAAGTTGCAGAAAAGAAGAAGAACCTGAAACCTTAAGACACTTTCTATGCTAATGCCCCGCACTTTGGAGGAGTAGGTTGAAGTCTCTGGGGGCGGCAACCTTTAGAGACCTGAGCGAGATTGCGGGGGCAAAGATGCGGCGACTGCTCAGCTTTGCAAACTCCACTCACTGGTTTGATTAGCATGTAGGGGTCATCAGGATCCTCAGTGGTATCGCAATGGGCCCGCTTTGGGCCTAAGTGGGCTGATGAGCAGCAACCACTTCAACTAACCAACCAACCAACCAACAGCTCGAGCTTCCATAAGGTTTTTTGTTTACAGTAAGGAAATATTTCGAAAAGTTTAATGTTTTCTCGCCTTGTCATTGGAGCTTTTGTACCGGTAGTACCAAGAGTACATGCATCAAATTGAGAATTTGCCGAAGTCTTTCTTGTAGACTTAGTTGAAACAAAGGAGGAGTCGGAAGTCGCTGGTCACTTTGTTGTATTTATTTCGATTAGCAATTTGGTCAATTTTTCTCGTCTTCAAAAGCAAAGTAAGGCTAACCTGAATGTCAGTTGCTGATCGTTGCCGTAATCTCCAAAGGAGAAGTATAGTCAGTTTTATTAAGATACAGAGTAGTAACAAATTTTTTAACTTCCTTTAAATGTTTAAAGGAGTGTAAGTGGCTGCAAAGCAAGACATCTCAGGTGGAACAAACTTAATATACCTTGTGCAACAAGCTGGGCTCGGGTATGAAAAGAATCATAACATTTATAAAATAAGACAAAATGAGCTGTTCACTTAAATACATACATATGAACATACAAACGTACATATGTACATATATATGCAAATTGAAATTGTAAAAAATTCGAAATATATTTCAAAACTTTTGTAAACAGCTCAAAACAAAAAAAAAACTTGCTGCGTACTTAAAACCAGTCCTCCTCGCCAGTCATCCGGCGGTACGCTTGCCAGTCCGTCCGTCCACCTGTTCGCTGTTTTGTCACTGCACTAAAATTGTACATTGTTTATATGTTCTTAAGCTGCGTCATCGACTTTGTCGCTAAATGGACATACATACAAGTTGTTATAGATTTAAATCAAGTTGAGCTCTGAGCTCATATTAAATCACGCCAAAAGCTGAAGCATACAGATTTTTAACTATTGCACAAAATGTGGCACCCTTTATTTTGTAATGCATTAAAATTCATATCTATACTTACTCATAAACATACCTTAACCATGCCATACATATTTGCCCATATATGTATATATATTAGGTGTAGTAAAAAGAAATCCATTATTTTTCCAATTGATGGCGTTATTTATCTGTATCTCGCGTTATATAAGCCCGATTGTGTGCCAATAGATGGAGCTAGAAAGATGACATTTCGTACTAAAAAAGCTTTTCCGACAGTTTTCTGATTGGTTGATTCAGTTTTGTTTGAGCGTTCGTCAAAAATGGACACTAGGAAAGAGAAAATACGAGGTGTGACAATTACGTAACGAGGCTGATTATATTGGCGCGATGTGAAATTCGTTATCCCTTCTCCCGGCATCCTTCTCCTCTCCATTGATATATTTGGCATCGCTCTAGCTTGTTTAGTTCGCCTTCTGTGTCGTGTTGAGTAAACGTGTGTTTGTGGTGCTCTTCACGAAAATGGAAAAACGAAATCAAGAGTAACGCGTCGCGATAAAATTTTGCGCCAAACTGTGCGAAACAGCTTCGGAAAAGTACGCTAAAATTGTAAAAGTGCATGGAAATAATGCTATTAGTCGTGCCCAGGTGTTTCGATGGCATAAAGAGCTTAAGTTTAAGTAAAGATATGTCACCCTGTGACTTTTTTTGTTCCCTAGAACAAAATCGGTAGTCAAAGGAACCAATTTTGAGTCGATTGAAGACATCCAGGCGGCTGTGACGAGGGTACTCGCGGATATCCCAGTTACGAAGCATGGAAAACATGGATTCGTTGTATAGCTGCCCAAGGGGACTACTTTGAAGGGGATGGCAGAGTTGTAGAATAATTTTGAAGTATACGGTTTTTATGGAATCAGTCTCGTTACTTAATTGTCACACCTCGTACGCTATATTTTACAGTTTTTCTTCGATAAGGGCGAAAACGCAAGGCACTGTACTGTAACAGTCAATCATGCACAATTTTGGTTTCGTCGATTTCGCTTCCAATTGTCGAAAATGTCGATAAAATCATGGACATTGTAAGACCGTCATGTATGCACTGTTTCGATTTCCCAAGAGCTAAAGATTGCACAAAAAATCGTTTGAAACCTTTTTAATAAAACTGGATATGAAAAGAAAAAATCAAAGCATTTAATTTAATGCAAAAATAATGGATTTCTTTTTACTACACCTAATATATGTAAATAACATATAAACATACATACATACATGTATATGCATCTGCGCTTTATGCATCAGCTACCATTCTAGACATTCGTGTCCTCAGCTGCGCATTTTTGTTTTTGAACGAGTTTATTTACTTCCACACCAACCCACCTTCCACCGCCGTCAATTAGTCTACTTTTGTGAGTGAGAGTGGTGGAAGTGGAGAGAGTGTCATGCTGCTACGAATTAGGTGTGCGTGCACATGCGTGAACGGGTTTTTATTAGCCCAGCGGAAAAATGTTCGTTAACCTCGAGTTGGTGGAAATTAATTAATTCAAGCTTTGGCTGACGGAGTTCTATACTGAGGAGATACCTTTATTACTTCTTATATATAAGTATAAGTTTGCGTTTTTATGGTAGTATTGATATCAAATACCTTCAATCTGAGAGGATCTATACACATTCTTGAAGCTTCTTAGCTGAGCTCGGTAGATTTGTGTGGCGTGACTTGATGTTTGTGGAGCAACCTACAATATTTTCTGAACGTCTCCTGCTTAGAGCTGACCGCAATTAGATTTTTATTCAAACGAACTGACCAGAATTCAAGACGGCCTTCCAAATGGTGTACCTAAAGATTTGGAGAGCCAAATTTTTTATGCTACATCATGTAGAGATCTCAAAATAGGACCGAATATTTAACCGTAGAGCCGTTTCTTTGGTTTTAAAAACAGAAAACTGCCGGAGGAGGAGCAAAAGTGGAGAATATGTTGGATGGGGTAATAGTTTCTAGTCTAATTTATGAATTTTTTGGCTATGGTAACTACAAGCGTGTACGACGGTGCATTATTTCACGTAAAAGCACTTGATTCTTCGCCAGGTAGGTAGATAGATTGGAATATTATAGTAATACCCAAAAACTTTTAAAAACACAGACACAGTTAGCTGATGGATTCCACGTGTTCTCCGAACAAGTTGTCAGAGGGCTGGGTTCTCTTCTAATTCGCTGCGACTGTTATAGGCCTGGTCCAGTTTAGTAGCATGCTCGCCTCAAGGGCCTCAAGGGCTAATTACCCCTTTTTGGGGATGTAGGTCTATATATACCTATGTTTTTTAGATTTGCTTAATAAGTTTCGTGTTTGATCATGCCATACTTGGATCAAATCTGCTTCGTCATTTGGAAGTGTGCTCAAATCCCGATCGATCCTACCTGATATGATACCAACTTCGCTTCAGGTTCATCAAGAGATGATCCAGATTCTATCAACTCGTCAGATTATGAAGATGAGCTTAAGTCTTTCCTACAATTGGTGAGGATGCTTGAATTTATCATCCGCGAAGATATGTAGTTGCCTTCCATATTTTTCCGTAGTTATTCCCTCTCCAGTACTTCTCTTAGAAGATGCTAGCTGAGCTCGGTAGACGCAAAGAAAAGGAGAATTCATATAATGAGATGGCGTCCTGCTCTCCTAAAAAAGATTTTCTCCGTTCACATCCAGAGGGTATACTCACCTATTTGGAACTATTTCTTCGCTAAAAACGATATTTTTCATTTCAAATCAACTCTTCACAAGCTTAATATAATAATACCCTTCTCAAGGTAATCGATCTGAAGTACAATTCGTGTATTCCCATAAACTGTCAGCAGTTCCACCTCGTCTTCCTTTCCTGCATGCTTACCCAGAGAAGCACTGCCTTGTTTGATTCTTGCTATCTGGTATGGTGTGACATTTCCTCGTTTCGTCTACGGCGACGAAAAGTGGCAGAAATTCGTTCGGAAGTGGAAGTTTTGGTACTGTTGCGCTTTCCTCAGCCATTTCACGCACTTTTATTCTCCTTTCGCCCACTAGCATTATATTGCTGTTATCACAGATTCCTGACATTCCATTGTTTAATGATCGAAATAAAGAATACATATCTATATGCTATTTATTTATCTAGCTTTTCCTTGGTTTTTGCGATAGTGATTTTACGCAGTAAGTCTAAATCATGCATAGTCATATTTTACTTTGAATTTCAAACTTCCTAAAAACGTAAGTAACTTAACTAAAAAACTGAATCATATGCTACGTAGCTCGGTTCAGTAAAATATACCACTTGACATGACGTCTCATGCAATTCATAGTAAGTTTTCACTAACATCAAATGATTTTTGAATCATTTCCTTCCCATCATATGATATCACGTCACATCATATGTCTTTTTTAATCACATCAATTCACACCACAGTCACTTCATATGATATATCAGTCAAATCACGTAACTTGAATCAATGCAAATCGCATCACATTGCTTCAAGCATCACGTAGCATCAATCACATCTAAATGAAATGTAACATGACTTCACGGTAATTCATTATAAAAAAATAATGTCACATCCACATTCCATCATGTCACATCATATTAGATCATAGAAGTTTGGGTTTCTTTGCGACACTATTAAAATCAGATTATCAGTTTTATACTAAAGCTCACATAATTTTATAGGGAAATGACGTTGAGTTCATTATCTACTTGATATCAAAATGAAATCGAAATTCAGAATCTAAAAAATCCCTAAAATTTTACAATTTTTTTGCTATTGCACATATGTACATATGAGTAGTTATTATCATACAATTAATTAGACTTTGTAAATGCATGTGAACCCCTTCCAAGCACTTCAATTCGTATTCAAAACACACATTCATATGAACTAATATACTATGTACGTACACAAGAATGTAATAATTAAATAAAAACTATTAAAAATTGTAAATCGACACCATATAAAGATTGATCGTTCACTATGCAACAAATGCAACATTTTTTTGAGAAAGTTTGTGCAATAGTTTCAAACGAAGAGCTAAAATCTGTAAATAAATAAATATATTTTTTAAGAAAACTAAATACCTAGACTTTCCTCAACGGTAGACAAAAAAAAAAAAAAATTTTAAATAAATAAAAACAGCCACTGTAAACACTAGATAACCACTCGTAGCCTAATCGATAAACTATCGATCTTTGATTCTAAGCTTTTCCCATTAAAAGAGTTTCATCAGCGAGATAAACCACTTAATTTGTTCATATTTTTTATAGTTCATAAGAATTGTTTAATCAGGAACCAATTACAAAGAGTTTTAATTTTCAGCATTTTCAGTTCCCCAGAACTCTTTGGGTAATTTTTTTTTTTGCTATAGGGTTAATGGTTACACTCGAAACCAGTGACACCGAGATTTGCTGGCAGCTTGACAAGGTTAGTGATTTTTCTGCGAGACCTTTCGGGCATAATTCAATGAGAAAGGAAAGGATGGACAAAATAGATCGCATACTCCCACTCTTTATCTGAGAAAGATGGTTTCAGGCTACATTAAAAGAGAGTGGATAAAAAATGGCTTATCGAGTGCGCGCCGAAGTCTATTGCGCAGAGTTAAATCCAAGGCAATCTTCTAAGCTTCCGAAATATTACAATATAGGTATACTACTAAATTGAGAGCCAGATGAAAATTATACCCCTAAATCACATCGTATTACAACAGAAAATGTCCTTAAAAGCAAAGAAGCGTGGATATGTTAGATGTAGGGAAGCAAGCGTATACCTACATATACCATATAAATGATTTCTAGCCCACAAAACTATTGTGGAAAGCGAGACAGCTGATGAGTTTACTAAAAGTACCAACCGTCTGGTGATCGAGTCAGTAAATGAAATTTCTGAGATTTTATTGAGATTTCTAATCGAGCTGGAAATGGAATCAAGACGATGCAATGACTTAACTTTTGGAAAGAACACCAACAAATTACATTAACTTTCTGTTTTCAAGCGGTGTCTAAAGGGCTACCGAACAGTTGTAGTTTGAACTACTGACAACGCAGCCTTTGAAACATCTCATTTGTTGCTGTCTGGCTATAACCAGAATACTTTTAAGACATCCTAGATACCTTTCGATGTTGGAAGGAATAGAAAAAGTCTCAAAACTGATTATCTAGGCCCTCTAAAATAACACAAAATACTATGTTGACGTGTTACATGACGAATACTTAACCTCAAGATAAATTGAACCTCCATCTGACACTGCCAGATCAGGAGCTATGCCTCTTTCATAGAAACATTTGTCCCTATTTCCATGAGGTTTATTCCCGTTAACTCATGTGTCACCCACAAATCGAGCTTCTTAGTGAATTCAACCTTTTTCAAGTGGATCCAAACTATTTTTTGTTTAGCTCCTGGGCAATCGAAACCAATCGATTTCCTCTATTTTTTGACATTCTCTAGAATTGGATATTATTAAAAATTATCGAAAAGAAATCGTTATAGTATCACGACCATAAACATATTTACATTATCAGCTGCCTTACTTGCGCTTTCGCCTTTATTGAAGACAAATTGTAGGACATAGCGTATTTTCTCTTTGTTGGTGTCCGTCTTTTACATGTGCTCAGACACCTATTTCGTTGTATTTTTTAGTACAAGATATTATCTTTCTAACGCCAATCGCACCTAAAGAATGTAAGATACAGGTCACTATATAGCACTCTATTGCAAAAATAATGTATTAATTTTTACTAAGCCAATATTACAGATTTCCAGGTCTTTCTTTTCTTTATGTCGGAATATGCCACTGCGACATTAGTTCCCAGTATCGTTCTACTTGTTTTCTATCAATTTTTATTTTACCAAACTGAAAACATCACTAAAATACTAATTAGCTTTTCATTAACTCTCATTGCTGCTGTCTGTCATCTATACATTTGGTAATGGTTAAGTGCATTGTTAATCGGGATTAACGCTGTTGTCTGTCAGGGCTGACAGCGGTATTCTATTGTGAATGTAAAATAACCAAAACTGAGAGCTCTTTATAGATTTGATGAAGGAAGTATTATCAAAAATTTATGATTATTTGTTTAGTTTCTGCTGCGGTTTGTCTAAACTAACCTATTTGGAGATATAATTTTCAATTTGGCCCTGGCCAGTTGTCTAAAATGACATGTGAATATTATAAAATGATTGGTACAATTTTATGCTACATAGTGTATTTTAATTTGTCCACACATTCATTGTATTAATATCAATTTCATTTGATCACTAACTGGTTATTAATGACTACTTCGCGCTAATAACTTTGAGCATTATTTTTTTAATTGCATATAAAATCAATTAAAAAATAAGCAATTAAGCAAATTTACTCTTTATTAATACTTACTTGTATGTACGAGTACACATTAATATGTAAATAATACTTTTTGTGTAGATATATTTCTCACATAGAGTTGCGCAACTCCATTTATTTACATATATAAAGCATACAATAATAATCATACGACAACAAATACTCATGTAATATTATATTTACAAGATCAACAATTAAACGTCTCCTTATGTGATGATTATCGATTTAAAATTAATCGATAACCACACTTTTTTGGCGAACACAACATCAACATCACTTAAAGGCAAGTCTTCTCACACTCCTCTTTGGTGTCGAAACGATTGTCATTGCCCTTGCAACCGCCATAGAGGAAGTCCTCACAGGCCTTCGATTCGCTGTTGTAGAAGAATTTCGGATCGGCTTTGCGACAGGGACCGATTTCGCGCGGTTGTGAGCAAGCTGGCGATTGTAGAAAAATAAAGAAAGAAATAAGAAATTAATAAAAAAATAAAATAAAATTTAATTGCATTGAAAGTGAAAGGAATTATGAAAGAATGCTTTGTTTATATTAATTGCGGAACAATTTAACGATTTAGTTACTGATTTTATGACTTAATCTAAACTACACGCTGCTCGTTATTCGCTACTCACCCGACTTGTCAACGGCTTGTACGCTGGCGATGCTCAACAATAAAGCGATGATGGCGAAAGCAAAGAGTGTGCACTTCATGTTGCTGTTGATTTGTGTTTTTGTTTTGTTTTGGTTTTGTGTTAAATTAAAATGAAATTAAAGCTGGACTTATTAATTGGTGAATGCGTTGACGGACGTTGGCGGCTACTGAATGTCGGTAGGGCTTCAAAATCAGCGCTTATATACGAGTTGAGGGCGACAAAATCCCAGCCGCCGCCTTACTTACCTGCATACAATTATTTGCACAATACTCGTGTATATCGGTAGATTAATATGTGGCAATAAATTCTATAGGTGTGTGTGTGTAGCAAGTTTGTGTAAAATCAACACTGCACAGTGCAATACACAGGGCATTCGTAGCGATGTTGTTGTCTGTATTGATAAGTGAATCCCAGCCTTCAGCTGATTTTCGCAATTAACGCCTGCAAACATAAACAAATGTAAATACATACATACATATATACGTATGAATATAAACATAGCATTTAGCGGCTGTTCAAATCTTTTTGATGCTAAAAACTTGACCTACGGTCAACACCGGCGCACATTTGGCTAAACGAAAGGAAATAATAAACAATGATATATGTACATATGTACATATGTATGTGTGTATATTATATGCCTAAATTAGAATAATAAATATGAGAATTTTTTCTTAAGCTGAGAAGACTTTGATAACGCAACTTCGTGGCATGAGTGAATTAATGCAGTAATAAATTAAATAAATTAGACAAAATTTGCATAAAAGCAGAAATATAAAAAAATGAAAAAATTAAAACTAAAATAAAACAAAAACAAGAAATATAAATAAAAATAAAACAAAATATAACAAAAGTAAATAAAAACAAAAAAAAAAAATAAAGAAAAATAGAAAAAATAAAAATAATAAAAAAATAAATATAATAAAATTAAAAAGTAAATTTAAGTATGAAAGAATAAATAAAATTAACAAAAATAAAAATAAACAAAAAAATTAAATAAATATAGACCATAACAAAAACTGAACAAAAAGATAATAAAAATAAAACAAATTAGAAAATAAACAAAAAACAAAAGAACATTAAGAAAATAAAAATTACACAAAAAGGTATTAATAAATAAAAATTAATCAATGGGAGAATTAAAAAAAATAATATTAAAACATAACAAAATAAAAACTAAACAAAAACTTGTAACAACTAAAAATAAACCAAAGCAAAAAAATAATAAAAATATTATAAAATAGCAAATAAACAAAAAAAAGAAAGAAAATTAAAAAATATGAAACAAAACAAAAATTACACAATAATTTAATCATAAAAATATAAAAACTAATCAAGACGAAAGATAAACAAAAAAAAATAAAAGAACATTAAATAAATATTAAACGAAATAAAATGTTAAAAAAGCATAAAAGAACTCAAAAAAAAAAATAAAACAGAAAAAAACTGAAGCATACAAAAATGAAAAAAAAAATTAATTACAGGAAAATTAAACAAAACAATACAAAAAAGAAATTAACAAAAAATCATAAAAAATTAAAAAATAAAACATAACAATATTTAAACACAAAAAAAGTAAACAAAAACAAATTAAAGCAATAATAAACAACGAAATTATAATATATAAACTTAAAACAAACAAAAAAATCAAAATAAAACAAAATGGAAAGTAAGCAAAAGAAAATTAAAAAAATTAACAACAATAAAAAGTTTAAATAAAAATGAAACAAAAGCAAAAACTAAAGAAGTGAATACATGAATGAATATAAAACAAAATGGAAATTAAAAATAAAAATAAAAATAAAATAAAACAGAAACAAAAAAAAAAACCTTTATACCTTTAATGACTATATGAAAATTACACAAAAATATAAATTAAAAGAAAAACATAAAAACAAATCAAGACGAAAGTTAAACATAAAAATAAAAGAGCATTAAATAAATATTAAACGAAATAAAATGTTAAAAAATCATAAAAGAACTTATAGAAAAATAAAACATAAAAAAACTGAAGCATACAAAAATGAAAAAAAAAATAAATTACAGGAAAATTAAACAAAACAATACAAAAAAGAAATTAACAAAAAATCATAAAAAAATTAAAAAATAAAACATAACAATATTTAAACACAAAAAAAGTAAACAAAAACAAATTAAAGCAAGAATTAAACAAAAAAATTAAAATATGTAAACATAAAACAAACAAAAAAATCAAAATAAAACAAAATGGAAAGTAAGCAAAAGAAAATTAAAAAAATAAAAATTACACAAAAAAAAAATAATAAAAAAAGTAAGCCAAAGCAAAATGTACACTAAAAAAACTAAAAATAAATCAAGGCAAATTTCAAACAAAAAAAATTAAAACAAAATAACATAAAAACTAAACAAAAAATAAATACAAATAAAAATAAAACAAAAATTAACAAATATAAAACAGTTGAAATAAGAATGAAACAAAAGCAAAATTAAAAAAAAAAATTAATAAATGAATGAATATAAAACAAAATGGAAATTAAAAATAAAAATAAAATAACATAGAAACAAAAAAAGAGATGTCTTCGGCCATTTCGGAGCCTTATACCTTTCATGATTATTTGAAATTAATGCCATTTAATTTTAGCGCTAAATTTTAGTTCTCATATCTGAGAACGGTTTTCAGATTTCGATGATTTTCGTTATCAAAGTTTATTTATTTCACGCTTTAATGGATTTTTGACCCAAAAACTGATATCTGAACAAATCGGTTGTGTCCATGTTCATGAAAGGTATAAAAATGATTCGCACTCTTCTCTTTATCCCAAAATTTTAAAACGGTTTGTTTTTGTTTATTAAAGTGCAGTTATTTGCTTTAATTTTTTATTCTTTTTTAAGTTTTTATTAATTTTGAATCGACCACCAGGGTGCACTAAATACTTAAACTCGTTTTATATTGACACGCTTCATTCCCATTTTTACTTTGTTGCTTGGTTTCAAAGGTTATTGAAGTGCATTGTTACGCAAAGGATTGGTCCACTTATCCTTTACCTACATACATATGTATTTAGGTACTGATTTCATTACATAATAATTGCGTCTACCTCATTTCTTAAGAAAAAAAATATTTGTTTTGAATTTTGTTGTTGCTGTTTTTTTTTTTTTTTTTTTTGGTATGATGTCGTAATTAGCGCGAAGCTTCGACCATTCAGGCCACACAGGATGACAAGCTTGATTGCTGCTTTGAGGACAGGTCGTATTGCGGATATCTTTTCTAACTTTCCAACTTTCCTACTAAAACGTTGGATGTAGCATCAAGACGTGACTGACTACCTCAAGACGATCCCAGTGATTCCCAAGCCTGGCAACTTTGGCGATTTGGCAGTTTCAGCGGCGCGTCAGACTAATTTTAGCTCACTTTTTACACCGGGTACTTCGGCTGACAGGTTTAATTGGAATAAGAACGCTGATGCTAAAACATCTGGATCCAAGGGGAGCAGAATTTCTCACCAAGCTCATCAATTTGTCTCTGAATACCGGGGAAACTTGAACAAGTAAAGAAGAATCCTATCGAAAGATGTAACCACTTTTTCTTGTAGAAGAAACACTTGACTTAGGGCCTTGCCGCTTCCGTTTCTGACACACCATCTGAACATAGCAGTACGTCAGTAGGGATTTGTTAAGAGCGCATCACTAGCCCCCTATAAATACACTGATTATTCATGGCTGCAACTAAAATGGACCTGCGCCCTAGCTGCTCTGGTTGCCTGTCCTTCACACATTCAACCATGCCGTGCTGCTATCAGGCATTGTAGGTTCTTCATTACCACCGGGGTTGAAGAGATTGACTATGACTTACCTGAGTGGTTGACAATCATCGGTAGAGTTTCGTTGTAACAATTAAATATTTCGAAACTCTGGTCACAATATTGTTCACTTTTTTTACTTTTTTCACTCTTTCACCGCACGACAAATACGACTACAATCGACAAAATCCTCTACTACCCTCCGTCCCAACTGGAACGGAACGTTAAAATTCCGACAATAAACAACCCTCAGTTTCTGGCAGTCACATTCGACAGCCCGGACTTTTTCATTCCACATACGACTGGGATAGCCACCAAACCTATAGTCGCTAGGAAGGAGTCCGTAGATAAAGAAACGTTGTTCGCAACCTACAAGGGCATCGACTTTAAAAGCCTTGTAAGGATCGACACACCTAGGCAAGGCAAGACGCAATGTGCGACCACGAAAAATTTGATCTGGTTAATTTCCGTCCACTTAGATACCTGACGAATTTTATTAGGTCGCCTATTTTGCTTTCTGTCATACGACAGAAGCTAACGATAAAACCGACTCCAATTTGCTACTTCTGCTTAGAGCACGATATATGCTTTACAGGTGGAAAATCTCTTCCTTTTCGTTATTCTTGAAGCTCCTACGGAATCTTCTAAATGTTTTTTTTTACATGGATTCCAATTAAGTTTGAAATGGTCTTTATTTTCAACGATTTTAAGCCGTTACAACTTCTCCGGTCTCACTTCGGCCAACTTTTCTATTCTATTTTATCATGATCTGGCAAAAGCTTTATTATTGTCTGACTGTCCTAGGAGATAAAGATATTTCATTCTGATTATTCGTTTCGGTACGTGCTTAAAAACTTCCAGGTCTAGGAAACACTAAAAAGAGCTATCTTTATGGATCGCTTATGATGCCCTATTCGCTGCTGCCTTTTTCTCTAAAACTACATCGTCCATGCCCCTGCACCCCCACCCGCAGGACGTGAGCGATAAGCGGCTTGTAGAGTTTGGTTTTGATTCGTTGAGGGTGTAACACCTGGCGACAAGAGTGATTCTGCTTGGGATCTCAAGATTGATATTGTTCTTGCCAGGAATCAGTGTCGTCAAGTATTATTGTGTCAGATATATGTACATATACTTATAAGCGTTGTTGTCTTCTTTTTGTTTTTGTTATTAGTGCACTTAGCACATACTCATTTCATATACAATTAACTGAAAACATCTACGACATTAGTTTTTTTTCGCACATCTCGCAGTTGCTTACTAAATTATAGTGAAAATTATCAATACAACTTTTAGGTATACCTATGTACATATGTACGTATGTCTGTATAGTTGTAATAATTTACAACTTTTAATTATTGTGCTAATTTTAAATGGAAATAAGAGTTAGAATTAAGTTTGCAGTAGTTTACATACCGACTTAAATGAGATATTTAGAATGTTCTTTACCTAACTTTGTTACATTATTTTTAAGTAAATTATTGGCGATAAATAGTATTAGGTTGGCACAAAGAGGTTATATCTAAGAAAATCAGGAATCCTACTCTTCGAATTTAGTAGATATAAATTTTCAAATTATCATATAAAACGTAATTCATTCTGATAGATTACGAAATGTAATTGGTCCAGCCCCAGGGGAGATATCCTGAATTTGATGTCAAATTAATAATGAAAAATTTAATACTAAAAAGTAAAAAAAAAATTACATTATTTTAATTTAACCAATGTTGGGGCTTGATTGCTTTCATATTTTTGAAGTACATGAAATGGTATATTAACTTTGGTCCGAAATATATAAGTTCCAGAAGAGTTGGATCCATCAAAATCTATATCGATTGGGTTAGAATGACGAGTTGAGTTGATTTAACCATGCGCGTCTGCCCGTCTTTATTTGGTACTCAGATGACATGGTACATTTAAACCGACATTTGTCGGAACTGGCCAGATCGGATCACTATAACATATGTAACATATGGAACGATTTTTCAGATAAAAGATATAAAGAATTAGGCATGGCCGAAGCTGAAGACAGCTCGTTTTTCTTGCTTTATTCTATTTTCCTTAATTTTTTATTTTATGGTTTAAGTTTTTTTATAATGCTCTATTTAAATTATATTTATTTTTATTTGAATTATTATTTTGTTTTATTTCATTTTATTTGCTTTTAATTTATTTTATTTTATTATGTTCTATTTTATTTCTTTTTATTTCATTTAAAATTATTTTATTTTATTTAATATTATTTAATTAAATTTTGCATTACATTTTAGCTTATTTTATTTTATTTAGATTTATTTTTATCATAATATTTTTCATTTTTACCTTAATTTATTATTACTTCTTAATTCTATTTAGTTCAATATGTAATTTTATTTTATTTTATTTAATATTATCTATTTTTTATTTTATTTAGATTTGTTTTTATTTTAAATTATTTTATTTTTATTATAATTACTAATTTTTTCAAATTTTCTTTAAATTTTATTTAAACTAAATTTATTTAAATTAATTTTATTTTATTAGTTTTTATTTTAATTTAATTTAATTTATTTGATTTTAATTTATTTATTTTAATACATATTTTTTTTTAATTTAATATTATTTTTAATTCTATTTAGTTTTTATTTTATTTCATTTAATTTAATTTTATTTTATTTTATTCTATTTTACTTTATTTTATTTTATTTTATTTTATTTTATTTTATTTTATTTTATTTTATTTTATTTTATTTTATTTTATTTTATTTTATTTTATTTTATTTTATTTTATTTTATTTTATTTTATTTTATTTTATTTTATTTTATTTTATTTTATTTTATTTTATTTTATTTTATTTTATTTTATTTTATTTTATTTTATTTTATTTTATTTTATTTTATTTTATTTTATTTTATTTTATTTTATTTTATTTTATTTTATTTTATTTTATTATATTTTATTTTATTATACTTTATTTTATTTTATTTTATTTTATTTTATTTTACTTTATTTTATTTTATTTTATTTTATTTTATTTCATTTTTTTTATTTTACATAACTTTATTTTATATTATTTTATTTTATTCTATTTTATTTTATTTTACTTTATTTTATTTTATTTTATTTTATTTTACTTTATTTTATTTTATTTTATTTTATGTTATTTTATTTTATTTTATTTTTTTTTATTTTATTTCATTTTATGTTATTTTATTTTATTTTATTTTACTTTGCTTGATTTGCTTTATTTTGTGTTAGTCTAAAATAATATTTTTTTTTTGTTTCATTTTTATTTTGATCAAGCTTGCTTTATTTTATTTTGCATTAATATATTTAATTTTTTAACTTCTTTTTATTTAATTTTATTATATTTTATTTTATTTCCAATTTTTTAATTTATTTTACTTTATTTTATTTTATTTTGTGTTATTTTATTTAAATAATTTAATTTTATTTAATTTTATTTTATAGTATTTTGTTTTATATTATTTAGTTTAATTTAATTTAATTTTATTTTATTTTATTTCATTTTTTTAATTTTATTTAATTTTTTTAATTTAATTTTATTTAATTTTATTTTATTTTTTTTAATTTTTTTTTTATTTTATTTGATCTTAATTTATTTTGTTTCATTTGATGTTATTGAATTTTATTTTATTTTCATATTTTATTTTATTTTAATTTTAATTCTTTATTACTTTTAATTTTATTTAGTTTTCATTCTATTTTATTTCATCTTATTTTTATTGCTTAAAATTACACCTTTCTAACCCCTTAGGAGAAGTGGCCTAGTAGCGCCTATTAAAAATTAATTTCCTGACAACAATTTGTTATTTTATTATAATATGTTTCAAATGTATTTAAAAGTTAGTAATCCATTATTAATGCAATTTTAAAATTATAATCAACTTAAATTAAGTGAATTAGCCGAGTAATAGGAGACGACTTAATTAGAGGACATACATTTTTAATGTGCATACATACCTACATGTATGGGCCGTAACGGGTGATCATAGTTATGTAGATGTTTAGGGGAATTAGTTTTTATTTATTTAATTTTTAACTGTCGGAAAAATGCTTATTTAAGGTTTGAAGTGAAAATAATATTTTCCAGGAATTCTGATCGAGCCAACAATTTCGAAAACACTAAATATTGAATATAAAATAATATAAATAACAGATAACATATGAATCCTTGACTTTGAAAATGGTATAAGTAAAATTTTTCTAGTTTCGAGATATTTAGAGTTTTGCATTTTAAAAGATTAAAAAATATTTTAGTATTATGGAACATGACCTTTCGACAGTAAAAGAGTGCCAACAAACAAGTATTTATAATGATTGTGAAATTTATAACCATTTTTAAAAGCAAATGTGGTTTTGAAAGGTTGAAATGACTTATGATATACCACCTTAAAAAATAACTGTATGATTTTATAAATGACTTACACCATCAAGGAAACATTTTTATTAGTAATTAACATTTTATTCAAACTCATTTCATTGTAACCCAGTAAATTATTTGTTAGTATTTAGGGAAATAAAGTGTTTGTGAAAAATTGGTGAGATATAAGGTAGTAAATCCATCATATCTTTATATTTTCTTCTGTTATTGGCCTAATGGTTGTGTATAATGGAAGCAAATCAATATTTTCGTATATTCTAGGTCTTCCTATTTTAGGTGAGAGGTCTCTATTTATTATTCGTTGATACTTTTAGTTGTTTTATCGAAATGGCATCCTCCCGAGCCATATCAAAAATAGATTTATCTTTTTTACATAATTCTATTAAATTATAATAATGTTCAGGGATGTATAAATAATTCGTTTTTTTAATTTTAGTTTCTATCCAACCAAATTCGCCATCATTTGGCAAAAAAGAATGGCCGGATACCATAGATTTATGATCAACTGTTTCAACATTATTATCGGATGACTGAACAATTTTTAACCACATTGTTATTATTTAGGGTTCCGAATTTACTTTTACAGTATTTTCTTCTGAAGACGGTATTAGTGTTATTCGTTTCCATTTCTAGGCAGCTTTACTCATATTACTTCGCCGTATAATGTCTACAATTAACTATAAATAGTACGCTTTCACATTAAAAGGATTACTTGATCATACTAATTTTTGCAAACTCTGTGAACAGACTGATTTATACTACTATCAAAAAGAAAAAAAAAATAACTGTATTTTGCTTACCAATCAAAAAATAAATACATTTTATTGAGTTAATTTTCATGGCATTCTGCTAATCTCTTCAGATTATGTTATTTAATTAGGATTTGTTATGAAATAGCTGTAAACTAGATTTTTAAAATTTTTGACTTATACCACTTTCAAAATCAAGGGCTCATATCTTCGTACCCTTTAATTTTTTCCGTTGGACTGATGGTAAGATCGCTAGCCATGATTTTGATTACGTGATAAGGGCATCAATGGTTATTTGTCTTTTTTCTTTCTTCTTAATTTTAAAGCAACTTATGTATTTATTATACTTTCTCATCATTTGGTTTTTTTATACTATTATACCAAGCAGATAATGTTGTCACGAAATAACATTAAAACTAAAAGACTACAACTGCTGTTTTTCCAAGTACAGTACGAACGAAAATCAAATCTTCGACACAAACCATAAACTACATTTCCGTTCGAACAGAAATTACAAAGACATTACAAATAAGATACAGTTACATATTAATATACATATGTACATATATATATATGTATATATATTATGTTAGGTCTAGGTAAGAGTAATCCATTTTTTTTTTTAATTACAGACCTTATTTATCATAGTTAGAATTATCCGATTTATGCCAAATTTGCACCGTTTTGCTTGATAACTTTTTGTTATTTCGAAAGTAAAGTCGTTATGCCTTCCTCATAGAAACCCTTGTTCTTGAGGCCAATTCTTCACCAACTAAATCATTCGCAATTGAGGTAATCAATGGTAATCACTTAGTGCTGGGTCCGGACTATTAGGTGGATGCCTAAGAACAGCCTAACCAAGCTCTCGGAGCTTCTGGCGAGTCACTATCGATCTGTGGTGTTTGGTATTGTTCAGATGAAACACAATTCCATTTATGTGGGTCAAAGCAGGGCATTTCTGGCTTTCTTAAATCCCACCCAACCCAACAAAAACCTGACCATCAGTCCTGGCTTGGGGTCCAATTGTGTCTGCTCATTGCCCTCGACCATTTGACGTTGCTGTAAATGTTCCACTTTTCATTGGCAGTCACCATCCGTTTCAGAAAGGGGTCGATTTTGTAACGATTCTATGAGGTTTTTTCTCGTTAGCTTATGTGGTACCCATACATAGAGCTTCTTTGTGTATCAATCCTTTTTCAAGTGATTCCAAACCTTTTTCTGTGCAATGTTTAGCTCCTGGGTAATCGAAACAGTGCTTGCATGACGGTTAGACTCGACGATTTCCATTAATTTAACGACATTTTCGACAACTGGTCTTCCACACCGTGGAACATCTTTTACATCAAAATTAGCGGAACGAAATCGGCGAAAGCTAAATTGTGCATGATTGACTGTGTCTGTATAAGGACCATAAGCACCTTTAACACTTTCAGCTTTCTGACTTGAGTTCTCGTCTTTATCAAAGAAAAATTGTAGAATATAGCGTACTTAGCATTTTCTTTTGCTAGCGCTAAAAGCTCCATTAGGATCGGTAAGGACCTCTCCGAGCCGTTCTTTATCATGTGACTTTTTTAACTTATTGCTGGAGAAAATAATACGTGCTGCAGAGCTGAATAGAGAAGGTACAATCTTCTATAAGAGTGTACATCTGCTGGCCTCAACAACCGCGCCGTGAGTTCTGCTTTCTCCAGAATTGATAAATAAGCGAAGCAAATGGGTCTGATAGTGAATAAGGGCAAGACGAAATATTTCCTGTCATCAAACAAACAGTCATCGCATTCGCAACTTGGCTCCCACGTCACTGTTGACAGTTATAACTTCGAGGTTGTAGATAATTTTGTTTATCTAGGGACCAACATTAACACCAATAATAATGACAGCCTTGAAATGCAAAGCAGAATTACTCTTGCCAACAGGTGCTACTTTGAACTGAGTAGTAATTGAAAAGTAAAGTCCTCTCTCGGCGAACGAAGACCAAACTCTACAAGTCGCTCATCATTCCGGTCCTACTATATGGCGCAGAAGCGTGGACGATGTCAACATCTGATGAGTCGGCTCTAGGAGTCTTCGAGAGAAAAGTTCTGCGAACGATTTATGGTCCTTGCGCATTGGCAACGGCAAATACCGCAGACGATGGAACGATGAGCTGTACGAGCTATGCGCTGATATTAACATAGTTCAGCGAATGAAGAGACAGCGGCTACGCTGGCTAGGTCATGTCGTCCGAATGGATGAAAGCACTCCAGCTTTGAAAGTATTCGATGCAGTAGCCGCTGGTGGAAGTAGAGGAAGAGGACAACCCCCACTCCGTTGGAAGGATCTGGTGAAGAGTGACCTGGCTTCACTTGGTATTATCAACTGGCGCCTGGCAGCGAAAAGAAGATTCGGCTATAATCTTTATTAATTCATAAATATTTTAAAATGTGAAATTTGTTAAAAAATAAATTCTTTATTCGTTAATAACGCATTATTGGCATATTATCACGTCGGCATTCCTCGAAGGTGAGGAAATGTTTGGTCATTGTAGTTGTGCCGCAACCGCTGGTGTAGAGGCTCACACAATTCCCGGTGGCTGCATTGTAGGCATAACGGAGCAATTTGTTGTCACAGAGTAACGGCATCGGAGGTAATTTGCAAGCGGGAACTGGAAAAAAATGTTAAAAATATATATGTATGTTTAGTGGTTCGAAACATAAGATTAAAAATCAACAAGACAGAAGAGCTGTCTTCGGCCGTGCCGAAGTTTTTAGAGTCTTTCATGGGCACAGAAAATTTACTGTATTGAATTTTGGGCTTAAATATTAATTCTTATATCTGAGCAAATCACTTGTAGTCAGATGATGTAGTCCACTGATCTGACCGACTCCGACCAATGATCATTACTTTACAAAAGTACACTCGGATACTAAGTTTCGTTCAAATTTCCTGAAAAAATATACTAGACGGGTCGAGTTTGGGTTCAAACAGACGGACAGATAAACATACAGACAGACGGGTATGACTAAATCAACTTCTCTCGTCATTCTGATCTCAACGGGATACATTTTTATGGGTCTCTCCTTCTTCTCCTTGTGGAACTTACATATTTCGGACCAAGGTTACTATACCATTTCATGTTCATGAAAGGTATAATTAAAAAATACAAGAAAATACTTAAAGAACCGAAATTTCAGCGCCCCACGTAAAGTTGCTACAGAAACAATTTGTTTCCGATAAGGTTAACATGAAGCTGGTAAGGTATTTTGAGCTGCAGTGGAGATGAAACAGACGGCCTACCCCGCAAAGTTGCGGTGTGGAATAGATACCAAGAGCTGAAGAGAGAATCAAGGCGCATTTGCAGACAAAAATGAAAAGACCGGAGCTTACTCATATAGATAAAGAGAGATATTTTAGTGACCAATATCTATAACTAACTGAGTTTATGGAGGGAACATTTTTTCAGCCAGCTGTATTGCAGTGAAAGGGTAAGATTTGGAAATGTCAAGCCCGAAACTCCAATCGATGATGATATGAAATACATTCCCTTACCTGTTTATGACGGAGTTCGAATAGCGATTGGTTGTTTAAAGAATAACAAAGTGGCGGAAACCGATGACCTACCGGCAGAACTATTCAAACATGGCGGTGAAGATCTAACAAGGTGCGGCAATCTGTGCCAATTACTGTGGTACATGCCTTCTCAATACCGCATATAAGGTCCTGTCGAGCATATTGTGTGAAAAATTAAAGCTCACAGTCAACGAACTGATTGGGCCTTATCAATTTGCCTGCATACCTAACAAATCTACCATTTTGATCAGACAAAACACCAGTGGGAAAAGCATCCTCACATACTACCTCTTCGTAAACTTCAATGCTGTCTTGGATAGCCTGAAGAGGAACTGCCTCTATGCCTGTCTGAATTTGGTATTTTCACCCAACTTATAAGGCTGTGTAAGCAAACGATAAGGAATAGGAACGGGAAGAACCTCTCCGAGTAGTTGTATACTAAACGATGTGTCAGACAAGATGATTCCCAATCGGATGACTTCTATAATTGAATGTTGAAAAAAATAATACGAGCTGCACAGCTAAACTGAGAATGTGAAATCTTCTACGAGAGCGTACAATATCTGGCTTATGCCGATGAAATTATCATCAACGACCTCAGCAGTCAGCGCACTCGCGTCTTACCATATGAAGCAGAAACGTGGACAATGACGACATCCGTTGAGACGGCGTTAGGAGTTTGTTTTAGAGAAAAGTTTCACACATGCTTAATGAACCTTTCCGTATTGGCATCCGCTACACGGGGCTGCACAGGGCTGTATTTTGACAGCTGTCAAACTTAACTGTCAAATTAAAAATGTTTTGTTTTAGTTTAAAGTCAGGCATTTATGAAAATGGCGCCTAAAAGGCTACGTTTCGTGCTTTAATCGTCCAACTAATAAAGCAATTTTGTAAAATTTCAAAGAAACCTGAAGAGACTCGATCGAATACTGATATTTTATCGTTTCTACACGATCGTTTTGCTCGTTCCACCTAAAACATCGCTACTGTAAGTGTAGCCGAATACCCGAATATGTTTATTTCTCGTCGTTTTCAACAGCTGTGACTTTTTTACTGCACACTATGGCGTATTTTCCACTTGGACTTATACCTAAATCCATATAAAGTCCAGCTCACACAAAAACTGAAGTCAGCTGAGCATTCATAATGCCGTACAAAGGTTGATTGCGTGCTTGAACAAGAAACAGTGGACGGCGATTTTTCGAACAAAATTTCCTCAGCGACGAGGCATATTTCTCACTCGGGGATATGTAAATTTACACATTTGGGGCTCCGAGAATTTTCAAATAGACGAATATAGAGGCTATTACATCATAATAACTTACTGTCTGGTGCGCTCTTTGGTCCGTAGGTGTGATGGGACCTTACTTCTTTGGAAACGACAACGGCGAAACTCTCACTTTATTATGAGAGAAATTTCCTAGCCGTGTAATCTCTGGTCTAGGCGATGTAAATTGTCCACCGAGATCGTACAATTTGACAGCGTTTGACTTTTTTGTGAAAGGATTTGAAAATCAACATTCGTCAAGATATGAGTGTGATACCCTTGGGTACATGTGTACCAAAAAGTGATCGAAAATTAGTTGAACAGATCGAATTGCAAAATTTTTCGATGCGGTCATTTGAATGAAGCAAAGTTTAAAATTTTTATAAAAAGGAATTTCATGAAAAAAAAAATATTTTAAATTAATTTCATTTTCTTTTATTTTCGAAAACACTAAATGGATACCGCTGTATACAAATAATATATATAAGGTGCATTGTGATTGATTGTTTGGATGTTGGTCGGATCAGTACACCAACCTGACCTTCCGAAAGTTAATACTCAAAGTTAACCACTGGGCTTTTGCGATAAATATGTATGTATATATTAGGACAAGTAAAAGGTTCGTTCGGTTTTTTTATTGATTTTTCAAAATATTATAACTTTGTGTACATTTGTCCGATTTAAGTCAAATATGCGCCGTTCTGTTCGTTAACTTGTTGCCAACGAGATGTTAACTTTATTATACCCCTCTCGTAGAAGGCTGCATCCCTATTGGCAAAAAACTCGGAGAGCCAATTTTCACAGGCCTCTCTTGAGGCCAACTTCTCACCATTAAGCGCGTTCGCCATGGACAGGAAAAAATGGTAATCACTTGGTGCCAGGTCCGGACTAAAAGGTGGGTTCATTAGGACCTCCCATCTGAGCTCCTGGAGCTTCTGGCGCGTCACCAAAGACGTGTGTGGCCTGGTTTTGTTGCGATTCAGCAGCGATTCGCAGATGGAAATTCGGCCCATCATGTTTTTTTGCGTTAGTTCATGTGGCACCCAAACATCGAGCTTCTCTTTGAATCCAAGGTTATGCAAATGGTTCCAAACGGGTTTCTGGCTTATCCTTAGTTCCTCAGCAATTAAATAAGTGCTCACGTGATGGTCTGTTTCAACTATTTCAATGATTTTATCGCAATTTTCGACGACAGGTCTCCCGGCGCGTGGTGCATCTTTGACAACGAAATTTTTGGAACGGAACCTAGCAAACCACTTTTGTGCTACACGTTCGTTTACAGTTCGTTCAGCCGCTTTGGCTGCTTTTTCGCCTTGACCGAAGAAAAATTGTAACATATAACGAATTTTCTCTTTGCTGGTGTCCATCTTTGACGAGCGCTCACAACGTACTGAGTCAATCAATCGAAAAACTGTCAAAGACAAACTTTTAGGGCGAATAAACATCTTTTCAGCGCCGTTTAGTACGACATGATGCGACATGTAACACTAGTACTATGGACAATAACGCCATCTCTTAGATAAAAACTGAACGAACTTTTTACTTGACCTAATATTATAAATAAATTATTATTGTGATAATTTACCTGATTTATTAACGGCGAAATTAGTGTGTGCATAGCTCCTTTGAGTAGCGCAAGCGAGTAAAAGCAGAAGGATAATCGCTCTCCTTCGTTGTTGAAAGTCGAAGTGTGCAAAGTGCGGCATTTTGTTGTACCACATTTTATATATGTACTTTCTTTAACTGTTTTTGAAAAGGTTTTGTTTTTTTAGAACTTAAAAGCACAAATGGAGCTTTTTTCAAACTTCAACTCGGCTTAAAAACACTTTTGGAATACTTCCGTTGGCACGGCTCGAACACGAGTTGTGAGTTTCAATATTTGGCACGCGCATTTAATGTTTTCTTTGCAGCTGCACAAGCTGAAGAATAGACGGTGAATATTTCAAAGTTAAATAGAAGAATTGGAGCAACATTTAACACTTTCTTCGACAAAACGAGACGCTTTCATTGACTTACCCAACCGTCGCGGCGCGCTTTTGTGTCAAAAAAAAGGGGAACAAATTTCATTTGAGTTCTTTCTATTAAGTGTTGTTGGTGTTGTTGGTGTTTTCACAGCAGCTGTGACATTTGTTTGCAATTATAAATATTAAAATAATTTCTTTATTTTATTTAAATGCATTTTTTCTTCGATTTTCCCTTTAGCAAATTTGTTTTCCTGCTTTTTTCTCGCGTCAAAAGTTTCGCGCACAAAACATCGTTCGCCGTGTAAGAACAAGCAGCGTCTTTTGCAAATGAATTATTTTAATTATTTAAGAAATTACTTAGTAAGGCAGAAAGAATTTGTATTTACTTCGTTGTATTGTTGTTATTATTGCTGTTGTTTTTGTTATTGTTAGTTTGCTGTTAGCGCGTTGGTGCTTATTTGTTTACACTTTTGTTTTTTCTTTCTTTTTTCACTTTTTTCTGTTTCAATTTATTTAATTATTTTGAAATGTCACACAACGCTAGGCGCACGACAAACGTTTACTTTGAAGATTCTCGTAGTTGGCTTTGAGTTTGTTTGGTTGGTTGTGTTTACTGTGTACCTCACGTACGGCCACTGGGTGGAGTGTGGGGGAGATATGGAAGTGTTACTCAAATTGTGTGCCCATAAATTAATATTTTTAAAGAATTGACGTTTTCTTTTGTTTTCTTTTGCGGAAACATCTGAGCCACGTAACTGTGCTGATGCAGAAACTCAAGAGAGAGAGCTCTTGTTTCATTAAGCACGCTCTGTGCTGTTGCAGTCCGATAAGATACAGTGGGGTGGTGCAGTGAAAAAATGTGTTGGATTTTTTAA
Source organism: Ceratitis rosa (assembly GCA_037013455.1). Lineage (NCBI taxonomy): Eukaryota > Metazoa > Arthropoda > Insecta > Diptera > Tephritidae > Ceratitis > Ceratitis rosa. The sequence goes on from JAWMAG010000004.1 coordinate 33,293,935, forward strand.
TAATAAAAAATGAAATTAAAAAAAAACTAAAATAGTTAAAAGTAATCTATTGTATGAATTTTGCGGAAACACGTCCCAACCAAACTCATGAAGCTTGTGGTGAGTCACTAACGATGTTTATGTTCTAACGCTAACCTTATTGTTGGCCAAAGCTGGGCACATCTGGACGATCGACAGACAAATTAAGAGTTTGATCTCAGCGGAGCAGCTCATAATGAATGATTCCTTGGTAATCCCATTCCAATGGCCACACAACAAAACCTTACCGGCAGCCAATACTGGTTTGTGCAGACCGTCTTCATTTGACGTTGCTGTAAGTTATTCACACTTTTCATTACCAATCACCATCCGCTTCAAAAATGGGTCGATTTTGTTGCAATTCAGCAGCGATTCGCAAATGAAAATTTAGTCCATGGAGTTTTTTCTCTTTACCTCATGTGGCATCGATCTTTCTTGTGTACTCAGCCTTTTTCAAGCCATTTACTGCATAAATAATGGATTACTTTTTACAAGGCTTATACACGGTTTTCAAATAAGAGGTGTTAATTTGATATTCAAAGAAAGAAATGAAATTTCAATGTAAGGAAGAAAATATGCAATTAATAATGGAAAACAATATCAGCCTAATGACCGTCACAGCTAAGCTTGCAGGACCGTATCCTTTTTATGAAATTTTCCATCCCCAAATCGCTATAGGCCCTCAATAGCATCACGAATTCCATCTTTGAGGTCTTGAATTCACGTTGTCCCAAAGGATGTAGTCGCAATGTGTTAAATCACAAGATCTCGGTGACCAATTGCGATCACCTCTTCGAGAGATAACACGGTGCGAAAACTTTTCCATTTAAAAATCGATTCAGTTATCGATTAAGTTGCTTTTGTGGTACGTGGCGCCGTGTTGTTGAAATGAAAGTACTGTCCAGATCAATGCCATCCAATTTTGGTCATAAAAAACCCTACCAAACAGTTACACGCTGAGGATGGAGAGCCTTTTCTACAATAGATCTTGGATTTTCCGAGCTCCAGTTGCGAAAGTTTTGCTTAGTTAGATGATTTTTCGATGGAATTGTGGATCATTTTCATGCATTTCAAGGATCCAATCAGCAATTAAGTCGATATTTTTAGGTTATATATCAACCATTAGATAAAATAGATCAACATGGACCGGACAGCAATAAATAACTTTCAAAGCCCAGAATGCATTACTTACAATCCTCATTCGATCTTCCAATGTGATTGAGAGTCACCATCGAATCGATTCAAATTTTCATTTGTTATTAAGAGCTTGCGAACGTAATAGCCCAACGGTTAGCAATATGTTAGGGGACAAGTGAGGGGTGATCTGGGTACTGATCTACAGATTATTTAGTCGATTTAAAGTATGTTTGACCATTGAAATCTAAGGAACAAAGACCAAACTCTACAAGTTGCCCATCATTTCTGTACTACCATATGATGTAGAAGCTTAGGTGATGCCAAGATCCGATGAGTTGCCTACGTTGGCGCGGTAATGCCGTTCGGACGAATGAAACCACTCCATCTCTGAAAGTATTTGTTACAGTACTCGCCGGTGGAAGCAGTAGAAGAGGTAGGATCAGGTAACCTAACTTTACTTCTTTATCCTGTTGGGGTCAAATGGCAAAAAAAAAAACCAATGGCGTATTGCTGTGAACTCGAAGTAGCCTACCCTAATAAAGAAGAAGAAAAATTATTCAATTCGAGACCCCTTCTGTTCCTGCCTGAAAATTGCTGAATGGCGTTGCCGTAGAAAATATTGTCCCTGTTTGTAGGATATAAAATATTTATCTTCGGATTCCAATAAAAGAAGACGAGGAAAATGGCAAAAGCTTTAGCTACAGTGGCTTTTTCATGCACTTCTGCTCAGGCGCATACTACGAGATGCATTCGTTTTTCCACCAAATTCACACACTTCATATAGAAGAAGTAGATAAGAAATGAAGAGGAAGTTTGAATGGAATTCAGTAAAATCATAAAACTATTGAGAAACGCTTCCAACTCTTTACTTTTACTCACCGCGAAGCTCGAATAATCTTAGCAGAACTAAGATCTACGCACTGGACCCCGGACCACGCACTAAATATGTTCAGGATGCAATGAGTGAGCAAACGTCACTGACCATTTCTTTGTATGTTGTATGTGCCCTAAAACCGACTCTTCTGATATTCCTTTAGTTCATACCCGTCGAAACAATTTATTTCCTGGGCCGCTCACTAGATGACCTCTGTGATATAGATTAGTATTGCCTGATCCCAAAGTAAGGTTACCTAACTGTTAAAACAACAACAACATCGGAATTCGATTGTAGCTCAGAATAAGACCTCGCACTCCATATATCGAAGGGTTTGTAAAAGAAAAATATTCATTAAAACACGGTTAATTCATATTCATTATTCAAATCTAAAGACAAGTGCTGCTTAGGGAACAAAATTGTGATAGAAGTTATCCAGAGACTTTCAGCTCTTTATCTGTTGATTTCTGTCTTGCAGGGGCTTTTTTCAGAAAGAGACTTTTAGTTATGAAGCATCAAGGGTAATATTAGATGTTTAGGTTTATGGTCGGTTTATAATATTTACAGGTAGTATAGAAGAAGAACCGACTTGCACTAAGGTTTCGCGAAATCCTCTGAATTTATGCAGACCGTATTCCAAACTTTCAACTCATTGGAAGCCATCTTCTATCGGTGGCGAGCAATTAAGGACTTTCAAGGCTCAGTGAAAATATAGAAAACAAGATTTTCAATTAACTTTGAGCTGTATTTGGCCTGTGTGGGCTTCAGTATCGCTATCAGTACATTTAAACGATCGCTTATCGGAACCCATCAGATCGGACCACGATTTTTCAGATTTATGATTTTAGGTGAATAATCTAAAAAATAGCTTCTGAGAGGGAGAAATAGAAATAAACATTGACACCGAAAATCTCCAACCATCATGTAGCCCCCTCCAACCAAATTTTCAGATAGAACAAATTTTTAATTCTAAAATGAAATACCATAAATTGTCTATGGTCATGAAAGCTATAAACACGTGACCGAAGGGAGGGCTTTTAATTTTTTTTTGTTTTTATTGTTTTGTTATTCAACATTTCTGCTATTTACAAATTGATTTTTCGGATTGATTTGTGCGATGGTCTTTTGTTCTTCAATATTTTTATATATAAAAAAAATATTTTTTTCAAACCCAATCATTCAACGCACCATTCATAGTTGTTCATCATTTTATTCATATACATACATACATAAATTTACAAATATAGAATGGTAATAATTAGGTTTTATTATTTTTATGTTAAATTTAAGATTTTTTAAAATTAGTAATAGGCAAAAATGGTTGCAAATATGTACATACATTGTATGTATGTATGTAGATACATATTTATATAAAATTTTTTGCTTTACAAAACATGCAAAACTATACATATACATATTGTACAAAAGAAAATAAGAAAAACGAAAGGCACTTAATAGGTGAATTTAATTACATATTTCTTCTTTTTCTTTTTTCTGCTTCTTCTTAATTTTTTTTGCAACTCTGCTGCCTTTTACCTGCTTATATTCGCTTCACTCACAATTAACAAGTTGAATGTTAATATATATATATATAACTAAATAAATGTAAAATGTAAACATATATGTATATATTTTATAAGTAAATAGTGGGTATGTATACAATATTTATATTTATTAATAATATAGACATACATATGTAGTTATGTATTTAACATAATAAGCCCTCAACTAAACAAAAATTTATATATACATATATCTATGCATGTTAGTATATATGTAATGTATGTTTGTTTGTTTGCTTATATTTTGTAAGTAAACTTGCATGATTTTTGTATATAAAAAAATTTACCACATACATACATAGTTTATAATTTGTTTTACATTTACGTATGTAATTAATAAAATAATTAAATAACAAATATTAATGTTCTTTTATTATAAATAATAAATCAAAAAAATTTATAAAAAAAAAATTTATAAAAAAAAAATTTATAAAAAAAAAATTTATAAAAAAAAAAAATTAAAAAAAAAAATTAAAAAAAATCAATAAAAAAAATCATTCAAAAATTTCAGTTTTTTTACCACGCGATTTTTTTTGGAAAAAGATAAAAAGATTTTTTTAATTGAAAATATATACATTTACATACAAACAATTGAACAAATAATAGCAAATATTATAAATTTTTTTGTTATAAAGTTTTTTGCATTTTTTACAAATATATGCATATGCATGTATGCATGCACTAAAGCAATTAATTTCTTTTAAACAAACTTTAAATCATCTTTTTTTTCGTTAAATAAACATAAATTCTTTGCTTTGCGCCAACCAATGCGCTCTTAAAAAATATATACGTATATATGTGTGTGTTAGTAAATTTTATGTAAATTAATTAAAAATATATGTAGTACTATATGCATGTATGTGTGAGTGTATATGCAACAGATTTTTGTGAGTAACAGTAGATACGTACATTATTATTATTATTATTATTATTACAGTAATTACATATATATTATATTATAATTATGTAGTATATGCATATGCTTAAACAAAATCAGCAACATTTTCTTGCCTTAAAAAATCTATTCTTTTATATATAAATATTTTTTAAATAACAGCCAAAATAAAATGATAACTGTGCATTTTTACAGTGTCGTGTGCATTTCGGCTTCTGCTTCTTCTTCTTCTTTTTCTTCTACTTATTTAAGCTTATTTAATATTCTGCTCTCTATTTCTGATTTTCCACCCACTCAAAAGTCTTTATCCCAACCAGTTAAGTCATCTGGCGGTGGTCCCTCTGGATCTGGTGGATATGCATCGAAATTCGTTGTGTCTATGACACTCTTGACTGTTGGCTTGATTGGCGGTTCCAGTGTGCGATTTTGTAAGCCCAGCCAATAGAAACCGTCGAACCAGCTGTAAGTAAGTAAGGTGGGAGGAAAAGAAAGAAAGCATTTTTAGTTAGAGAATAGCAATTTATTATTATTATTATTTTTTTTAAGTATTAGTGTGTTGCGTTGATGAATGATGAGTTACATACCTTTGCTCTTCTATTTCGACTTTTTATAATCCTTAACAAGTGAATTGATTTAATTTTTTTAATTTTTGTAAGCATTTTTTTTATTGTAAAAAGTAAACAATTATAGCGAAATGCAATTAATTTATCGAAATTGTGAATAACTTGTGCTAATGCATAAATAAAAATTAATTTTTATTAAATTAATAAAATTGGAAAAATTACAGATTTCTAAGAAAAAATCTAAAAAATAATTCTTAAAATTTTCCTAGTTTTTTTTTTAAATATTTAATAAAGAAAACTAACAAACAGATATGGTGATCTAATCTACATATCTTAATATTTCAATAATGCTGGTCTGCAAGAAAAGAAAAAAATTCTTCGCCTTCTTGTTTTCAAACTTAGTTCCATCACATTCACTGGTGAGGAAAAATCACCCAAACTCTATTTCCTACTTTGGTTAACTTCGAATTGTAAGCTTCAACTGCTATAAGTACTCACATTGCGGCCCTAAAAAATTCATTATCTTAGCTTTGACTGCGATCCGAGGAATTTTTCTTCTGAAATATTGACAGCCTATACCGTGAGAACTCCAAGTATGCATAAATATATGCATAATATAATATATACTCAACTTTTGAATCAAAGTGTACTCCAAAACTAAACACAACACATATAAAATATATGCTTCAATTAGAATTGTGATGCCCTATAGTAGGACTATACACTCTACCTGCTAATACTCCACGCAGTGCTTGCCGGAGAGTGCTTTATGAAGTGTCTGTCTAAAAATAATAAAACAGATTTACTCCGAAACAATGTTTGCAAACCATGCAATTTGCTGCTGTGGAGCAGAGTATCGAAGAAGACCCGAATGGTCCATCTGCCATCGCGCCCAAGAATTAATTAGAGCTGTGTCCATTCACTTTAAAGAAGATTTAGCGAAGGAACCTTCATCTGTGGAATTAAAAAATCCAATTCGTGCTTAAATTGAAGCCGAACGACCATCAAAGCGCATCGTACGTTCAGTGAATGGACCCAAAGAAAAATTTGTACAGCGTTGGTGCACACTCTTCTTTGAAAGGTTACGCTAATAAACAAAAATTTTAAATTTGGAGTGATGATAATCCACAAGTCATCATTAAGTTATGATCCAAAGAAAATTATTATTTTTTCCAAAAAAGTTAATTTTTTTTGTAAGAAGTTCGAATGCTTATAATTTCTAAAATAAAAAATCCTCGAAAAAGTTATTAACAAGGGATTAATTGCAATAATATTCAGATATTACGTGCAAAAAATAGACACATTTAGTTGATAAATGTATTTTCTATAGACATTTCTGTATAAAGACCAATTAAACAATTTTCACACACAAAAAGTTCAACTCTAGATTATCCAATTTTGTATGGTCATAATTCTGGAATACGTTGCTCGGAAACAAACTACGTAGGCTGCTATATATAGGTCTGGCCTAGGCAACACTAAGTGTTGCCAGGTGCAATCTGACATTTCCATTGGAAAGTTTGACATTTTTTAGCACAACATCACTCAGAACGTTTTGTCATTTAATCGTGAATTGTTTTATTTACAGGGAATTAAAAAATTTATTTCGGCCAAAAAATGGAATTAACTCGTGAACATTTTCGTGCGATCGTTTTTCACAACTTTCGACGTGGATTATCACGACAAGAGTGCATCGATGAACTAAAATCTTTGTATGGCTATAAAGCACCATCCTTTAGCACTGTGAAAAACTGGTACAACGAATTCAATCGTGGCCGACGCTCGCTCAAAGACGAATTCCGTGAAGGTCGTCCAAAAACAGCCGTTGTGCCAGAAAACATCGATGCCGTACGTGTACTGATAATGCAAGACCGTCATGTAACATACCTTCAGATCGCGTTTATAAGATCGTCACAGGTGACGAATCATGGATCTATGCGTATGAGCCCGAAACAAAACAGCAATCGACCGTGTGGGTCTTCCAACACGAGCCAAATCCAAAAAAAAAGTAAAAAAAAAACCATTTTCGTTGATAAATATTTCTTTTTCATTATTAGGCCAGAAATATATATAGCAGCCTACGTACCTGCTATATAATTGGCATTTTGTAATCGCTTAAGCGATTTTCGGCCGAGCTCCTCCTCCAATTTGTGGTTTTTGCGTCTTGATATTTTTCCAACAAATGGAGGGACCTACAGTTTATACTAAGCCGCTTCCGAACGGCTGATGGTTTTTTTACGAGGAGCCTTTTATTTCATATCGGAAATACACTGGGAGGGGTGGACATTCCCTGCCGAGGGGCGACCGCAATTAGAAAATTTAACTTAATTTTTTATTTAAATTAATTTTCCATAACTATTGAATGTTGCTGGCACTGGGATATGAACCCGAGGCTTCCGAATGTCAGTACGCAATGCTAACCACTCGGCAATATAAGCTGGATTTTATTCAAAGAGAGTCCATGAAATTCTATAAAGTTCAGTTTCCATTGCTTGCTAATACAGAAAAAGACTTCCAATTTAATTTTCATATTTTTATCATCCTTCCTGAAAATCTAAGCAACATAAATCTTCGCCCTTTCAGAAAACTGTCATAAAATAAATTTTACTGGTCTTTTTATGATTTGACAGCTTTAAAGCTTGCATCATTATGCATTGTAAATTTCTCTCTCTGCGAGAATAAAGCTTTTTAGTCTCCCAATTTCGTTATTGTCTACTTCTTTCTGACTCTTCTCACTTAACAATCTAAGGTCACTGTATCACCAACATAATCCACATACTATGTATGTAATTAACTCACGAAATTTTAAAATATATCCAAAGTATTTTTTGAACAGACCTCTTATACAGGCCACATTAAATGAGCTAAACTTATGATATTTAAAAATATTCTCATATAAAAATCTAGACGGTTGGAAAAATGGTCAATGGAATAGATTCAGATCATTCAAATCATTACATTTATGACAAATTTTTTTAACGAGTACTTCATTGCCGACCAGTGTAATTATTAATAAAACAATAATTTAAAAAGTAGTGTCATATGTTACGAATATATAAGAAATGTGAAATGATAAGCAAATTCAAAATACGAGTATAAAAAAAACTCTACTGAGCATACTCACCGATGCTTTTGTATTTCACTAATGCCACCGCGTTGATAACCCAAACGTTCAGCGGGATTATCACGACACAATTTCTTAATCAAATTGCTGGCATTGCGTGTAATGTCACGGGGAAATTCGATGGCATCAATACCCTTCAATATAATATTGTAGGTGCGCATTGGATCTGAGCCGGTAAATGGCGGTGTGCCTGGAGGAGAAGCAAGAAAATTAACAGATTAATATCACATATCTTCGGAAAGTGGTTTAATAATTTTTATTTCTCTCTCTCTCTATCTCTCTTACCCGTCAGCAACTCAAACATCAGCACGCCAAGTGACCAATAATCAGCGCTAATATCATGACCTCGATTCAGTATCACCTCAGGCGCCACATACTCCGGTGTGCCGCAGAACGTCCACGTTTTGCGACCGGATTGCAGTTTCTTAGCAAACCCAAAGTCCACCAGCTTCACATAGCCCTTCTCATCGAGCAGCAGATTTTCCGGTTTCAAATCACGATAGATGATGTTGCGCGAGTGCAGATATTGGAAGGCCTCCACCACGCAGGCAGTGTAGAAGCGTGTAGTGGCATCATCGAATTTACAACGATCACGCAGTATGGTCCATAACTCACCACCGAGGCAACTTTCCATTAACATATACAAATATTTGCGATCCTTAAAGGTTTTGAACAATTTCACAATAAATTGACAATTGGCTTCGCCCATTATCTCCTTTTCGGACATGATATGTTGTTGTTGGCGTGTTTCGACAATTTGTGACTTCTTCATCTGTTTCAATGCAAACGAGCGGCTACTATCACCGTTAATTTGCACCAACTCAACGCGTCCGAAACCGCCAACACCGAGTGTGGCGATTATACGCAAATCGGTCAGTTTCACATTGTCGAATTCCTCATTAATTCTGTCGGTGGAAAAAAACGAATAAAAAACAATTAGTATTTGTATTAAGAAAAAGAAATGATGTCAAGAACGTCTGCATGCATGAAGAAACCAACTATTTACGCTTGCGTGTGCAGCGTGTGGAGCGTGTAGCGTGCGCTTAGTTAGCTTCTTAATGTGTTGAACTGACTTACTTTTTGCGTTCGCCTATGCATTCATCGTCGTAGCGATGCTTAATTTCATCTAAATTCGATATGAGTTGGTTGAACGTCTCTCGATCGATCACCAGGCAAGTGACGCCATCGGCTGAATCACATATAATATTCGCTGTACGCAAGTCATCGCTGTGTGAAGAGGAAGCAGAAGCAGAAAGGAAGATATAATAAATAAGACTTATTTCTCTTTTTCACTTTATTTTTTTGCCACAACTCACCCTTGCAACGCCTTCTCGCCGAAGAAATCTCCTTTAACGAGTGTACGTATGAATTTCTCCTCCTGCGTATCCGGCTGTTTGATCGTCACGCGCACTTGTCCCTTCGATATGATAAAGAAGGTATCACCACGTGCACCTTGACGTACAATGTAGTCACCCATTTGGTAGTGGGTCTCTTCGAGCACATCTGAGATTTTGATGAGTGTATCTTCTGGCAGATTTTTGAAGATGGGCACACTGAAAATAGGAAAAAAAAGAAAAAAATTATTAAGACTTCACAATTATAAGATACTCTAGTGGGATAAGTAGGAAGAGAGGATATTTATCTGCACACAGTGAATTTCAGATCAAGATTTCTACAATAATCGATACTTCAAAATATATCGAAATCAAACGCTTTACCGATAAAGAGGCGACTAAAAACAAATAGTTCTCGCTATAATCGGATCTTTGTTTAGGAAAGACCCGATTTTTATCTGACATCTATGATACATCAGAACCGTATACCCAGGAAGGATAACAGCGCAGCGACAACGAAAACCTTTGATCCATTTTCAACAAGCTCTAAAATCGTACTGGGATTTCACAGTTCTCTTATGCTGATGACTGTGCAAAAAAGACTCTAGTTTTTGGGTTTCTAGTCACAAGGACAAAGAAATAAAATGTTAGGCAGAAGAACTTGCTAAGTGGATTCTTTCAGACAAAAAACACGTTGATGTGCCTTTCTGTTAATAAACTAATTTTTGAAGAGACACACCAAATTAAGGTGGAAGAACAAATAAGCTTGTCGCAAAACTGTGTAAGCTTGGTCATGAAGGGACTGCAAGCGTTTTTGTAAGGTGGACCATCCAATAAGCGATGATATTTCTAAAGTTGCAAGAGTTCCAACAAGCCTTTGACTGAAGACGCTGAGATGTCTTTCAGAACGTATTTTAGAAGCTGTGGGAAAGATGAAAAATATTATACGATCTCCCGATCTCTATCAGACGACTATCCTGAACCAAGAAGAACCAAAGCTCAAATCATCTGAATCACATATCTATATCTCTTATCATACAATTCTTTGGGGAATCCGAGTGGTGTTATTAAGACGCTCGAACGATATCGTTACAATACAATCGACCAGTCTTGACAAAAGTGTGTCTAAATCTGCACAAGGCCGAAAGCTCTTTCCTACAACCTAATTTGCTCCTATAACGCAAAGCATTTTTTTTATATAAAATGATTCTTCTTTCATTTATCTGCCAAGTAAGCATGAGGAAAGCCGGTCCAGTAATGAGCACTTTCCAAATAGTTCGATTACAACGCCACCTACCTTAAAACCTGAACGGAAAATGATATGACGACAATTGCACATTTCGGTTTACATGTTCCGAGAAAGCAGGTAAGTACATGAGAAGATATACGGTTAATTGAGGAAGGCTTCCTTCGATGTGTTAGAGGAAGAATGATAGGAGTAATACATAGTAGTAGCTTTAACCAAATGGTTGCTGCTAAAAACGACGAATCGACGATTTTATTGCTGACGATGGAATAGACGAATACATAATCCGTCCAAGGCGGATATGAGCACAACTATCGTCACAACAGTTTAGGCTGAAGATAAAAACATTTAAATGTTGTTCCAACAAATGGAAGGGCTTATAGCTTAAAGCCGCCTGAAAAGGCTGAAATATTTTTATTAAGATCTTTTTAGTTTGTTTCTTTGAGAGGGATAATAAGAAAATTTGATTCTTAATATATGGTATATGTGTTAACCAAAAAGAGCATTGTTAAAGAAACGATAAGAAACTCTTTTCTCTGGTAAGGTCGACAAAAAAAAAGAGATAAAACGGAAGAGTCTTTAAGGAGGAGGCTTGCTCTCTTCACGATATATGATTTTTTTTTGAGGCGAAATAAAGCGGCACGAAATCTTATTTATTTTGGTTTGGGACATTTTTATGAAGAAATAAGAAAGAAAACACAAACGCAATAAGTGCAAAACATGGGGTAAAACTAAGATCGTGTCTATGACAGAAGATTGAGATGTGCCTTTCTGAAAATTAAGAGAGAAATTGTAATGGGGAAATAGCCTGCAGAAGAGTTTTGAGTGAAGATATCGCAACTACACTCTCAAACTTTGGACTACAGTTAAAAATAGCAATACTGGTAAATGTAGCGTCAATTTTGTCCTCCTAAGATCGTAAAGGAATTTACGAAACTCGTGAAAAATAAATAACGATTGGCTTACTTTTGTATACTGAGCAATAATAGTTTTATTATATTGATAAGTAAAAAAGCATCCACAATTTTTTTTTACAAATTTTTGAACAAAATTTTTCTTTATTGAAAACTGATTTTATTGAAATACATATTGACCATTATATCCTTAATCTTTTGCGATTTTTAGGGTAGTTTAATAATCAGTGTAGAGCTTCTATGGCTTATCGTCAAATATCTCGGCCAGAGCCATTTCAATCCCATCATACACTTAGCATCACCTTGTTCGCCATCAATTCAGGCTTGGAAGCCGATTTTTACAGAAGTGTTTTCATGAAAAATGTTGCTTCGAATGTCAGCTTTCAAACACGTGTTAGTAAAATCGGTTACGCGATCACGGATCCTTGATCAAGCGCACTTGGGCCTACTGGCCCGTTGTGGTAACTATTTTGGGCCTGCGTAAAGTGTTTTTCTCACCTTTTCAGATACTCAAATCACTTGGTGTGTGATGCAAGCTATGCAAGGCAATTGAAGTAGAAATTTTCGAGAAAATGTTAAAGGACCGCACTGAGGGTTGGGTAGTGGCAAAAGTCGTTTGAGAAGCAGACCATCCTTCTACCCATCAAACAGTGTCCGGTTATTACGCCGGTTGTTACGCTTTAGAAGGAGTAAATACCCAAATCTGTTCACTTCGATCAATGGCTAGATTTGCCTGGTCAAATGGCACGTGGGTTCGCTCTGCCATCTTCTGTTGGCTATTCTGGTTAATGTTAGTCTTAAGAGATTGTCGAGGGAAGAGGTATGACCACATCATGTGCAGAGCTTACCGCGGTTATGACTGTTTCCCTTTCTGGTCAGCTCGTCGGCCATGTAGTTCCCTGTTAGTTTAACATAATGGGATGTGTATTAACCGAAGTAAGAGAGAGAGCGAGAGAGCGAGAGAACGAGAGAGAGAGCGAGAGAACGAGAGAGAGAGCGAGAGAACGAGAGAGAGAGCGAGAGAGAGAGAGAGAGCGAGAGAGAGAGAGAGAGAGAGAGAGAGAGAGAGCGAGAGAGAGAGAGCGAGAGAGAGAGAGCGAGAGAGAGAGAGCGAGAGAGAGAGAGCGAGAGAGAGAGAGCGAGAGAGAGAGAGCGAGAGAGAGAGAGCGAGAGAGAGAGAGAGAGAGCGAGACTTTTTATTACTCAATATTTTAGTATAGAAAATAATATAAATAAATTGAAAAAATTTTCGTGGGAAAAATAACAGGAAAATCAACGTGAATTTTAATAAATAATAATAATATAACTATTTTATTTTTATGACTTAATTAAACAGCTTGAATGATAAAATCACTAACATAATGCAATCGTTCGGAAAAATTAAAACAAAATATAGACGAAAAAACAAGTGAAAAATAAAGTAAGCCACATATGTAGTTTAACTAATAATTTAATTCGCTATTAATTTTTTAATTATATTTTCGCTACTGCAATGCTGCGAAAAAACCATAGTTGTGTTATATGACAAAATAATTTGTTAATAGGTATGTAATTATATAAACATACATGACTCTTATAACCAATTATAATTATTTCTTTCGCCATAACCATTTTCACAATTTCCAACTTATCTAAGAAAACTTTAATTTCTTAGCAATTTTACAACTTAATTGCTTGTAATGCAATTGAAATTGGAAATTTGATTATTCCGCTGCTGCTACTTTCCACTCGCTAGGAGTTGCGCAGCGCGAAGCTTAACTCCCTAAACAGCGGCAGTGTCGTGCTACAAGTCCCGGCAGTTATAAATATAAAAGACAACCAGCTTAGGCTTAGGCGCACACAAAGGCAGACAAGTTAGTCAACATAAAGTACAAAAGTGATGAACCTGCGCACAGCGAGTGCACGCCTAAGCCGGCCGTAGATCAGCTGCCGCTTGAGTGGCGAGCGTGCTAAACCTGTCATATCAACGGTTGCGCCAATTTGCCACAATATTCAATGCTTGTTTTAGCGGTTTTTTGTGTTTTCAATTTTTAATGTTTTCATTTTTATTACTAAAGTATGTCTGTACATATATACATACATATGTATGTAAAAAAAAAGAGAAAAAAAAATCTTAAATTTTTTCACGGTCATTAACCGGGTTGGTGGCAGCCGTGTGGGCTGTCTGCGGCTTAACAAGTATGTGGAATGCGATTAGGTACATGCGAGGAGATTAACAAACATTGAAATTAAATTTTTTCAACCAAACTAAAAATCTTGAAAATTTAATAGTACGTTTTTTTTTGTTTAATTTCATTTCAACATTGACTTGCATATACATACATACATATATGGTTTGACTTTTATAATAGTTTTTTTTTAATTTGATTTCAAGTTTGGCTTTCAAATTTTCTTGCCTGGAAGAATATTTTTCTAAAAAATTATTTGGATACATAGTTTACGGTAAGCCTGACACTCGGTGTTTATATTAATTTAAATTACTTCCTTTAATATGGCTGTGGATCTGGTGTTAACTAGAATGCTACTGGTTTGTATTTTTGCACCACTTCGCGGTCTAAATCCTTGTGCGGATTCACATCGGAAATTACAGAAAATTAAATAAAAAAAATAATTTTTGAAATTGCTTCAGGGCATACCCGGGTATTGTCTTCCTTATAACTTCCACCGAAGTTGGATTACGCCATTTCCATTTATTCACTGTTTTTGAAAATCTCCACAAGAATCCCGGATAGAAATGAAAAATAGGAAAATGAAAATGGATCAGAGTGACATAGCCATCTTCACGGGTGGTTTTAAACTAGCTGAATTCACTCGCCAAAACTCTCAACCAAGGGGCTTTCAGGCCTAGTTGCGCTTTTTGTTCTGATCAGAAATCGCTTCAAATCAATTAATTTCATGAGTAAAAGACATATGCAGTTGTCGCCCGATTTTCTCCGTATTCAATATGTATTCAGACTCAATCATTGAAATTGTAAGTCTAAAATTTTATCAAATGGTTTTCATTGGAGATAAGCATGTCTACTCGAAGTTGTTTTTACAAATTACCGTCCGTACTTATGATCCATAGAATGTTTGAATCGAGTTTCTACAAAATATCTCAAATCTTACGAGTTATGGACAGACAGACGGCGACTCCATCAAGTTTGATATATACATACATAGGGCTTTTAATGTTCTACCAAATATCAGTTGTCCGATTATGCATCAGCTTCATACTAGTTAAATACTAGTTTATTCATTCATGTTGAATTTCTACTTCGCAGAAAAAAAAAATTAATGAGAGTCGAACCGTGAATCTCTTGCATGAGATTGATAACAATGATAGCAAGAGGTCACTCAATATAAACTCCCTTAATATAAAAGACATATTCTCTGTTCGGAAGAGTATTGACAATCCATTGCTTGATAAGATGACAAGCAGAACGGTTTAAAGGTCCTTTTAGGAGACGCTGCGAAGGTGGTAACTATCAAAGAACAAGTCTTCAGTGGCCAATTCGAGATACTTTATAAGTTAGAGCGGTTTTAGTGGTCCAGCGTCGAGCAGGTAGAACTTTGAAGCGCGTTATTTCGAGATTTCAATTTTACAAGTCTTCGAAAACGGTGCCGGTGATAGCAGAAAAAATATATGTCAGATCAAAAAAAAAAAAAAATCAAAGTGATCTAACTTCAGTAATAAATTATAAAAAAAAAATAAAGTTGGACAAAAATATTATTTAAACTATTTAGTTTTTTTCAACACGAAGTGAATTTTTTTTTAAAATTCGAAAAAATTTGGAATTTTCCAACATCTTCCGTGTGTTTTTTAGTTCATATACCTAGAAGAAGCACTCATTAAAATTAAAAAAAAATTAGTTCGACTGCTTCAGATGCATTGCACGGCCTCCATCACCGGCCCCCCACGAGTTCAGACTGCAGCCGCATCAGAAAACTCATCACAACATTGGAAAATTCCAAAATTTTTTGATACTAAAAATTCTTTTTTTTTTTGAAGCTTAAAGTGCTATATTTATTGCCTGAAAATTTTGTTTGCCGCAATAATTTCCTTCCCTTTCATAAAAATTGCTGACAAAAATCGCTTTTTCGATTTTACATGCCTCAGCAACAATTTGATTTTATTGCAATCACTATTGGCCCTTTCATTAAATCCTCTAAACAAACAACTGCCTACACCATCAACAAATAGTTGGCCGCGTGTTTGCCGTTTTAGCGTTTTACCGTTAAGCCGCGCATCGCTGCATTGTGGAGGTGAAAGTTTTGTCCAATAAAAAACAAAAAACAAAAACAAAAAACTTCACAAATAAATGCATAAAAAATTACCAAAGTAAATATTTGCTAAAACAAACTGACATTTGACGATTGCCATCAATTGCCGATCGAACTGTTGTATTTGCTAGCAACGTTAGCACACCAACTCCATCCTTAGGCAGGCCAAGAAGACATCGATGTCAGCCAACACTCGCATCACAATGTCTCAAACGTGTCGAAAAGCAGTCTGAATGCCACACGCTGCTGATGGATGTCTGCAATGTGCCTACCACCTCCTACTAGCAACTGCAATGCGTTTTGCAACCATAAGTTTGCAACAACACCCGTCTGTGGAGGGGGAAGTGTTTTGTGCCATGTCTTTGCTTTGTTTTAGCCTAAGCAGCGTCCGCCTGTTTGACGACTCGATGGCTGCTCGCATGCCTGCTGCCTTTGATGGACAGCCATCAGCAATGAAGAGAGAAACATTAACATTTATTAACAGCAGTCATAAAAACAACATATTAGTGAAGAAATTGTAAGCGTTAATGTAACTAGCTGCACGCATCGGCCAGCAGGCATCGCCACCAACCAGCCGGAGCATTGTGTGGGGGCAATGGATAGATAGATGGACGGACGGATGGTCGGATTGATCGACAACAAGTCAGCCTGCAGTTTATTGTTGCTGTAGGCATTTTCACTTTTTGGTACTCAGTTATTTATGTGTGTATGTATTTACATATGCACATACATATACGATTATTGGTGAAATTAAAATATTTTTAAGAAGTCTGTTTGTGGAACTACATACACGTATAAGGTGAAAGACTGGCAAATAATTCCATACAGGAAGCTCTTCTTTTTGGCAAATACCGACGAGGGAATGAGGAAAACTTTGGTTGCAGAAGACTGGATTTCTAGCTGAACTCTTCGTTTAGTGAGCTGCGTGTGGACATTACGAGCAGATCTATGACTACTGAAGTCATGCTAATACTAAGCGAGTCTGGATCCCTAACTCTAAGAATTACTGCATGGTAGAGAAGGATCCACGTAGATCAACCGGTTGATTGGCGTGAAGAGAGCGACATGAAGAAACAAGCTCTGAGCTTTTTCACGTATGGCGGGAAGTTTGACGGAAAGATCAACAAGAGATCATCTGTCGTTAACTATTCATTGGCAGATACCATAGAATTCTGAATAATTGCGATGTGTTCCAGCAGGGGTTGCTTCTTGGAGACAGGTCAACGAGTAATTAGCAGTTCGGGCTGCTATGCGGAGTGTCATCGTATGCTGGTATGGGAATCTGTAGCTGCTCAGAGTAAGAGGCGAAGCGGCCATCTACCCTTCCGGTCTCGGATTGAGGGTAGTACGGACTGTCACTGGTTTTTGGTCTCTGGAGATTTTTGTTTATCTATCAGGCTTATTCATCGGGCAAGCGGGAGATGGGTAACACTGCTTCAGAAACTCTCACACACGCTAGGAGTTCTGACTGAACTTTGTCCGATTGTTTTCCTCCACAGTGAGATTTTTGGTAATTGTCTGAAGGAGTAGATGGCAGTTATAGCAAACTACCTGCTAAGATTGTCCTCTACCAGCTGGATCGTTTTTAGCAGTAACCCACATACGGGTTCACTAGCAAGACGGATGGCACTTTTGATAACCTCGCGAGGTATTTAGTTATGCATAATGCTCTTGTAGTCGGGATGTTCCACGTATCTGAAACCTACTTTCCCAGATAAAGCGTGTAGATACACGGCCTATTTTGTCTTACATTCTGCTCCTTATCGAGTTGTACCCGAAAGCTCTAGCGTATAATTCACCAAAGGCCATCAATCTCATAGCAGATTTCACTTCAGTGCTCTCCACTGAGATGTCGATTGGGGGTAGGTCAAGTAACCTTTCAAGTGTTAACGTTTGAGTGATCCTTTCTTCTACATTTATCTTGCTGCATAGAATTGACCTGAGATACTTGGTGTGATCTTTGACTGATAACTTCACCACGTTGAGTGTAGTTTGGCTTCGTTCTACTTCGAACTTTCTGCAGCTTAGCAGACTTTTATCCATAGTCGGATGACAAACTCTACCTGGGCTGCTTTTAGACTTTCCACTATTGCCTCATAGGAGATGTTATTTAAGCTGCAGAGTATAAGCGTCTTTGAATTCTGGCCGACGTCTTTGGAAAGAATGAGGTTAGACTATTTGGTCTGTATTTTTTCGAATAGCGGAGATATTCTTTGCTCGCATTTGGTATGAATACGATCCTAAACTCTCTTCAAAGGACAGGCACATCATCACTCATATATTGCTTTCAAGTATGGTGCCAGCACTGTGGAAATTTCCTGCTGCATGGCAGAGGAACTTAACCACCGCCATCATGAGAAAATGTGTGTTGACTAGGTCCTCAATTGAGGTCTCACTGCTTGAAGTTCATTCTCCACATTTCTCCGTAGTTATCTTGGAGTAAACGGGTTCTTGGATAGTACTCTCCTTAGCTTGGCTACCTCGCTGACTTTTTCTAAATCGCTGCAGAAGCTCTTCCAATACTCCCGCTTTCATTTACGAGTCCTTTTCTTGTAATCTAATGTTAGTTCATCTTTGTATTCTCTCCAGCAGAACTCGTTATCGCCTACCCTGGGCAGTTTGAAGATATCTTTATCATTTCTCCTGAGTACTCCGAGCTCCCTCTCTCCCCAAAGTAACTTTGGACTTCGCTTTCCTTTTCCTTAACTTTTTTCTCGTGTTTTTCGCGTGATTAGAAACACACAACCACCCATAGCAGACAAAGAACTCGAACTACCTTGCCAGACCCGAGTTATACTAGTACAATAAAGGTCTTGATACTGTAGCAGACTCAACTCTTATCTATCCCGACTCAGTTCCGAAATACTTCTAGACATCCCTCTACCTCTAGTTCGAATTCCTTGAAACAGCTCGTTTCCTTGCCCTACGGACAATAATTTTTTTTGCAAAGTCATTTGAAACTCCAACTCTCGATCAATTTTCAAAGTGACTGTAGGCAAACTCGTAAGAAAAATAATTCTTTTATATTTTTTCTCTGCGAATATTTCGCAAACACAGTACGAGTAGGTATCAATTACAGAGAGCCCATATGTTTTACAACAAACACTTGTTTGTGCAAATAATACTCACAGTGGCCAATGACCAACGGCTTTGTATTGATGTTGTATTGAAGAAGAAGAAGAAGAAGAAGAAAAAAACCAGAGAATGTCGCCACTTGTAATGGGATATTCTCATATTTCACAATGCAATTGTTATGTTTGTATAAATTACATACTGAATTAAAAAAAAAAAAAAAATTATGTATGTTGAAGTATGAAAAAACATACATAAGTACGTGCGGGGTCAATCACTTGACCATTCACATGACTCTAGAGTGTAAGTTTGTATGTTTCTTCTATAGAAGATTTTCAAACAAAAGACGTTCCACGTGAGTGCGTTCAAGGTAAATAAAAGCTGCCACGAAGATGATGATGATGAAAAACAAAGAAAAAGAACAAAAAGAAGAAGAAGAAGGAGGCGAAGAAGGAGGGTAAGAAGAGGAGTATGTATATGATTACATAGTTTATTGTTTTTTGTTTGTAAAGGGTACAATTATAATTTACGGCGATGATGTTGTAATACTTGTGCCTCCATTAAAATTGAAAGTGAATGGCTGAGGCCATAGAGACTTAAACAAAAGCGATGATTATGTCTATAACATGATATATGTATGTGTAAATGACTAAGATCTAGGCTAAAATGAGTTCTGTTGCTCATTAAAATCTATTAACACTCCGCATTTTACTACTAAGACTATGAGCGATTGGATCCGAGGTCTCTAAATGTGATCCCCGTGTTTCCACATGTGTTTCAGAAAAGTAGGAGATCTCCATCTATGGCTGGGATCACCATCTCAATTACTTTAACTACGAACTCCTGATCACTACTGTTATTGTAGCAGCTGTCTTAACCCCGTTTGGGAGCAGGCTAGTTTCGTCGATGTCCGGTGGGCCAGGAAACGAGCTGTGTCGACGAATTCGAACTAGAGATAGAGGGATGTTAGATGTCTAGTGATATTTTGGGAGTGAGTCTGCTACAGTATCAATATCTTTATTGTACTAGTATAACTCGGATCTCGCGAGGTAGCTCGAGCTCTTTGTCTGCTATGGGTGGTGGTGTGTTTCCAATCATGCGAAAAACATGAGGAAAAGTTAATAAAAATGTTGACAGACTTTCTGTGAATGGTATTTATAGTCTCTCGTTAGCGCCTCCTTTTCAGCGGTTCTTTAATATGGAGTAGGGTTAGGTCATATAACTAGGAGATGACCCGCTGTTAACTGGGAGCATAGATGTTGCCCTGCATAAGTCGAACACTGAACACATCAGGAGGTTTGCTCTTACGGTCCTCTTACAGGCTTTTAGCTTCTTTATCTGCATCTGGTTGATCGCAGTTTCGAAAGTTTCGAGCAACGTTTCTTTCTAACAGCTCTAGGTGTTGCGGGGTAGCGATTTGAGGCTTCTGTTGCGGCTCTGTACCTTGCTGGCTATTGGAGTCGTATGCGGAAAGAATGAGGAGAGGCTGTAGTATATGTCTCTCAATAGTTCTAGGTTGCTTATTCTCGGATTTTTCACATTCAGTTCAAGTCGGTGTTCCTTCGTGGGTTGGAGAGATAACATTTTCCCTTCGAACAAGGATTATCAATAGCCTGACTAGATGCCAATATCGAGTAGTCATCAGCTTATGAGATCAAGGATACATCCTCTGGTGGTGAAGGGAGCTTCAAAAATTATAGTTTAACCTTTGTTTAATTATCGAGTTTGGAGTTGAGACACCGAAATACTACTGATGACTATGAACTTCTCAGACAATTCATGATCCACCACAGCGGCAATGAAAATCCAATACTGGTTTGAAGAACTGCCTGTCAGGAGAATTCTTGATTACTTTAGTGTCAAGAAGTGATTACAAGCAGAGTTTTTGCAGAATGGAGAAAGTGTGGAGTTTATATTTCAGAATACTTGACCATAATACTTTTGATCAGAACAACTAATAGGACCACTTTTGATCTCGTACGCTTCTAAGAAAATGTATATATTGACAAGGTTACGCTGAGAGACAAATAGATCTCAACAAGACACAAATATATACTCAAAATTGACATCAGACTAAAGTAACAGACTCGGCTATGGATCGCATTTATATAATTCTTCAATTTGTGCACGGATAATATCAGCTGTCCTCATTTAGACAGAGAGTTCAGGTAGATGTCAGTTGACATGTGCACACGAGGTCTATTGACCCAGTAGTAGAATGCGCTTTATAAGACCGGTCCCTAATGTAGCCCTCAACTACATTTTAAGTCCTTTTGAGGATGCTGCCAGATTAACTACCTCCCTTTCAGCTTGAAAGTGTCGGAGCTTATAAAACAGAAACGAAAAGCTTTCCTCCTGTGCATTAAATATTCAAGAATTTACCAGGGGTAAAGCCTGTATATCGTAGAATGCGACTGAAATCCAATAGATTTCGCGACAGTTGGGTTTTATAACATAGTGAACCGGATTTTTAACCGACCGAATACTGTTTCTTCCTAATTCGTGGAATATTTTGCGATCATAGCAACAACAGGCTTACATAAACTTGACTTCCAACTATGCTCCCGTCTCCCCAGCTAGAGTTATCGATATACTTAAGGTAGTGAATACAAAATAGGACGTTCAGTGCGTTTATATATGAAGTGATCACCAATCAAACTCGGCTACTTTCTACGGAATGCTTTACGGAGAAAGCTAGTAGCGCTAGACGTGAGCTTTTGCCTTAAGCAATGAGCACCTTAATCAAAAATTCGGTGTGAAGTTTCTGGCAGATGCTATCACTCTTTTTTAAATTTCTATAAACTTTTAGGCTTCAAAAAATCCAACCGATTCCCAAACTTTTCGTTCACATGGCAACTCTGAATATATTTCCCATTACAAAGAATTACGTAAATCCGCGCATTAAAACCGCACCTACGAGTTCGTGTGCTCCTTAATTGCATTTAGCAAAGTGTAAATATGCAATAAAAAATTTACCGTTAAAAGCAAAAAACGACAGAAAAAAAGTCGAATAAACAAATTAAAAGTCTCTCCTTCATTTCACTGTTAGCTTACTTACCTCTTGAGAAAATCGGTATACTGCGCCTGCCGTATGAGGCCAGTACGCATCATTATCGTTTGGAAGCATTGTCGTTCTATGGCCCATAATTTACATTCCGTTATAGCCGTTATGGTCGCTGTACGCTGGCAGTTATATAATATGGCCAATTCGCCCAACACTTTGGCGCCGGAGAGTGTCGATAAGTATTTGCCCTCACGTGAGACCTCCACGCGACCCTCTGCAATGGAAGAGCAAACAAAAATAAAAATAAATAAAAATAATTACAAAATAAATAGAAAATAAAATGCTTAAAAAGGTAAATACGAAAATATTTGCTAATAAAAAAGCAAGAAATAATGGAGTTGTAAAAATACCGGTTTAAACTTTGCATTAATGCAACTTTATTGCAATAAATGTGTGACGTATTATTCGTTGGAATGAAATGCAACGGTGAAAAGGTATGTGTGTAAAATATTTTTGATTAGTTAGCTCCTCAGTTTAGTTTAGTACTAGATATCACGATTTAAACTATTACTTGATTATGTTTACCAGTTCTTGAAAGGCCGAATTATAGTCTACAAATCGGGAAAAGGCTTAATGACAATTACGAATCCGCGAAGATTGCATGTTGTTGTTGTAGTAGCGGCTTACTTATCCCGTTATCTAAGGGGAGGTCCAGGAAACGTGGGATTTGACCAAAGGGAGAGGAGAGTTAGATGTGTCGGCTTAAGGGGGCATGTGAAGAGGTGGTTGGTGTCGGGTGAAGACTCTCCACATGCAGAGCATAGGTTGGGTATGCTTGGGTCGAGTCTGGATAAGTTGGAGTTTAACCTGCTACAATATCCAGATCTAAGTTGTGCAAGGGTCCCGCGGGTCTCTCGAAGCAGCTCGAGCTCGTTGTCTGCTATGGGTGGTGGTTTAACTCTGAGGACGCCATTCACGGGAAGGGAGTCTTTGAAAGTGTTGACTGACTCCTGGTGAATGGCGTTCAGTGCTTGTCAGTACGCCGTCCTGTCCAGCGGTTGTTGCACGTCTTGCTGGATGGTGCTCTTCAAGCCAAGTACTCCCTTTCTGATGTGCCTAGGTGGAGGTTCAGCTTCAATGCGGTGCCTGCTGGGGTGTTCCCTGCGGTAGCATCTCGTACACTAGATGCTTCGCTGTGTAAATGATGCTCCGGCGATATCAGGAGGTTTCCTGTCGCAGTCCTAAGGGCGGTGTTCTGGCATTCCTGTAACTTCCTCACCTGCGTCTCGTTCGTCCCCGGCGTCCAGATTGGTGCAGCATAGTTTACGACCGGCAGGCCAATTGCTTTGTAGGTTGCCAGCAAGGTTTCTTTATCTTTACCCCAGGTGCTGCCGGCTAGCGCTTTGAGTATTTTGTTTTCGACTTTTACATCGAATTCTTGCCTGTACTCCTTCGTCCAGCTGGTGAAGAGGGTAGCCGAGGATTTTGTCGGCTGTATACGTAGATGTCTTGCAGTGAAGAAGTGGGAAAGATCGGCGAGGTAGCAGTTCACTTTCGAACATAGGTCCTCAATATCCTGGCCAGATGCCAGGAAGATCGCATACTTAGGTATACTTTTAAGAGTTATAAAGGCCATAAGAATTAAAGTGCTACTTCCTTATGCTCATGAAAGCGAGGGAGTAAAGATGCTAAAACCCAGGCCAAAAACAAAAAAATTTGACTTAAATAATGCCATAACATTCTACGTTCCCCCAAGATTCATCACAAACCGGAATGATCCCACATCAGTCTTATGGGAAGTGTTGCCACTTCCTTCGATATATTTTCATTTAATGAAATAAAAATTTGTTGCAAAAAATTAAATTATTATAAAAACAAAATTAAGAGATTTTGATAAGAATTTCTGTCCACCTTTCACTGGGAAGAGTTGCCACATGTTTAAAATATTTTTATTTATTAATTAGAAATTCGTTACAAAAAATTAGATTATTATAAAACCAGACTTAAGAGGTTTTGCTAAGTATTACTTTCAACCTTTTACTGGCAAGAGTTGCCACATGTTTCAAATATTTTTATTTAATGAAAGAGCAATAGCTAAAAATTAAATTTGTATACTAACAAAATAAAGAGGTTTAATAGCGATTACTGACTGCATTATATTTATTTGATCGGAGCTGCCACCTGTTTGAAATAATTTAATTATTGAAGTCATAAAAGCAAGAAGTTGCTAAATAATGAGTTTCAAAGCAAAGAGCTTTAGTGAGTTTTGTAGTTGGAACTTTTTTGAAAAGGCTTGCCATCTGTTTAAAATATTTTATTTAAATATAACTTATATAATATAGGAATTAACTGGAAAGTAGTTACTAAATGATCTGCTCCAAACCAAAAAGCATTAGTAAGGCTTGCAGTTGACAAATTTTTGTAAGAAGAGTTGCCATCTGTTTTAAAAATTTTAATACCAAAAAAATTGTTTAATAAATGAATAACCGAAGTATGTAGTATGAAGTGTATCAAACCAAAAAGCTTTTGCAATATTTGAGTGATTCCAAGTACACCAGCACATAACTCTCGAAAATACTTGCATGAAACGCCTTCCAAAGTCCTCAGGCGTTGCTCCACTAAACACAGCCAAAAGTCAAAACCAATTACATTTAATTGCAATTCAATTCAAATTGAGTAATATGACTTAATGGTGGCACCAAAGTGAAGTAATACCGGCCATTGAAAAAACTAAAACCAAAACAGAGAAGACAACTAAAAGGAAATATTGCAAAATGAAATCGAAATTAAAACTACAACTCGACAAACGAGCTGAGCACATTTTTCGGTTGAAAATTCGATTTTCATTTGCAACTAATATATGTACATATATGTATCTACATATAAATGTACGAGGATTAATAAAAGCGCATGTCGCCGAAAAGTTGAGTCAACTTGCCACAAAAGACAAAACGCAAACCGGTCGGTTGAGAAATGTCAAATAACGAGCCCAACCCAGCAGCAGCGGCCAGGACAGCCAAGAAATCTACTCTACAGCTGTTGTTGTTCTTGTTTTTTTTGTTTTTTTTTGCTTGTTGACTGTGACTCTGTGTCGACGATTTGTCAGTTGACCAGCGGGAATATACGTGTATGTATGCAGTCCAATAGCCGATGGGGTAAAGCTTGTACGTAATTGCATTTACAGGCTTTTGACTCGCAGCAGCTTAAACTTGCAACCCACCAAATGGCACAGCCGACGACAACTTTGAAATTGTAATAAAATTCGAAACAATTGAACATGAAATGAAACAAGTAATCTCAAATGAAAATACGAGTAATCGCAGCTGGTTGTGGGGGAAAAAAATGGAAAAAGAATAACTCAACGTATACAGTGTGAGTCTGAGTGAGCGCGCCAGAGATTCCGGTTTCACTTTCAAAAAATGCAAAACTCATTGCCGGAGCCGTTAGGTAGTTAGTACGCCTGGTTAAAACCGGTTTGCACAGTTCAACAGTAAAGTCCAACAGTCTTTAAGTCTTTGTTTTTATTTATCTTCACTTTTGTCTTAGGTGCAGCCTAGAGCTTGACTTACGCTCGACTAAGAAGTTAAGCTAAAGTTAATTTGTGCGCTAGAAGCTTTGATTTGCATAAAGACTAATGTATTTTTATTTTCTTAATTCAAATATCTACACTTTTCTTATGTGTTCTCATTGTATATTTTATTATTATTTTTTCTTCTTTTTTTTGTTTCTTCTTCGCATGTCATACCGGTTGGAGCGGTTACTCGTTTGAATTGGTTAGACTGTTGGTCAAATCTGGTTCAGGGTTTGTTGTTAGTGTCAAAAATGGAAATGACATCATTCTACGGTACATACTGTAGCATGCGGGTGGAGAGAAGAGGCTGATGGCTATTGCATTGAGAAAGAGATGACAAATTGAATATAAGCTAGTATGTGTGAGTGTAAGTAAGAAAGTGTGTGAAAGAGTAGAAATTTAGAAGATTTATGTTAATCATGATTAAATATGATTGGCAACAGAGAAAAGAAAGTTTAATAATGGTAAAAGGGAAGGTAAGGAGGGAAAGTAAAGCAAGAATTTCTATCTTCAAAATATCAAAAAAAAAAAAAAAAAATTATATTACAAAAAATTCAAATATAAATAAAAAATAGAGAAAAATAAAAGAAAAAATAGAAAAAATTATAAGAAAGGAACAATTAAAAATTAAAATTATAAAATATTAAAAATAAAAAAATTAAAAATTAAAAAAAAACTATTTGTATACAATATAGATGCTATGTAAAAAATACTACAGAAAAAATTAAAAAAAAAAATAAAATTGAACTTAAAATAAAAAAGTAAAACGTGAGATTAACAGAAACACAATGAAAAATTCATATTTTACTTTAAGTCACACAAATTTGTCATTCTCGTGACAGTTTTTAGGTTTACACACTTTTACTTTAGTCACCAAAAAATAATTTTAATGTAGCTACTGTTGGTCACGCATTAACATACTTTTTTAAAATACAATATGTTTACATATGCTAACTAATATTTGCCAATTTGCTCTTTGTTGTTGAGAAAGGTTTTCAGTGGAAATTGTCAAAAAAAAAAAAAAAAAAAAAAAAAAATGGGTTAAGTGTCTAAAAAGAAGGTTTATAATGAAATGATTAGTTGAAATACTAAAAGAATGTGAATGTCTTCTCTTCAAAATATTAAAGAATTAGCAAAATTGTGCTGTTGAAAAGTAGACCGTTATAAGCACACTAATTTGATTGTTGACCGATATTCATCACCAAGTTTTTTATATAGCTTTATCGGATGTGAATACGACAGTTCTATACCTATTTACTTTAATCCATCTGGCAAATTGACCAGCGAGTAGCTAAAGCAAGAATAAATAAATAAAAACAAAATATTATGTTGAAAAAGAAACCCCAATTTTTTAAGGTAGTAGTCTGCTCTAGAGTCTTCAAAAAATGTATTTTTTTCTTAAATCTAGTTAGACTAGGTTAAGTGGTCGAGCACCGAGCAGTTTCGAATGCTCGTACAGACTGTGAAGCGTGTTTTCTCGAGTTTTTATTTCTACAAGCCTTAGAAAACGGTACCGGTGATCGCAAAATGAATATATGTATGTCCAATCAAAAAAAAAAAAAATCAAAGTGATCTAGCTTCAGTATTTAATTATCTTTGAATTAAAAAAGTTGGACAAAAATTTTATTTAACCTTTTTAATTTTTTTTTTTCAATAAATTTGGAATTTTCCACATTTTTAGTCCACATAGGAGGGACACTCATAAAAATTAAAATTAAATTGATTCGACTTTTTCAGATGCATCGCACAACATCCAACACCGGCACCGTTTCACAAGTTCATACTGCAGCCGCTTCAGAAAACTCATCACAACATTGGAAAATTCCAATATTTTTTGATACTAAAAATTGTTTTTTGAAGTTTAAATGTTGTGTATTATTGGCTGAAAATTTCGTTTAACGCAATCATTTCCTTCCCTTTCAAAAAAATTGCTGAAAAAATGCTTTTTTCTAAAAGACTGCCTTAATTTTATATTTTACTAGCAAGCCTGGCCGCACGTTGTGGTGATTTTCTTTAATTTGTATAATTTTTATTGTAATTACTATTACCAAATACGATAAAAAATCTTATTTAAGCATCGACTAATACAAAATATTAAGTTTATTTTATAATATTACTGATTTAGCTACGTATCTTGAGAACCAGCCTTCATTATTGAAAAATATTCGACCGTTTGGACCACGTCCAACAAGAAGACCGTGGAGATTCGATTCGGTGTAGTTCGCAGCAACTTGGATTGACATATGGAACGACTTGGCGCATTTAACTTAAACTGAAAGCATACAAAATACAGCTTGTACAAGAACTGAAGCCGCTAGACCTTCCCAAGAGCCATCGCTTAGCTCTACAGACTCTTGAAAATTTCCAAGAAGAACCGACGTTTTCGAGCCAAATTTTGTTTAGCAATAAATAAACAAGTAAAAACTGAAAAGATTCAAGATCTGCCATTTCATCCAGAAAAAAAAATTATTAGGTGTGATTTGTGGGCCGGTGGAATCATCGGTCCATATTTCTTCAAAATTTATGGCGTACGTAACCGTCAACGGTGACTGTTATCGCGCCATGATAACCAACTATTTGATGCCTGAAATTGAATTGTCGTGATCTCGGTGACATCTGGTTTCCACAAAACGGCGCCACTTCCCGTACATCGTATCAATCAATGGATTTATTGAGAAAACATTTCGGTGAGCAAATAATTTCATATTTTGGATCGGTCGATTGGCCATCAAGATCGTGTGTTATCACAGCACTGTTCTTTTTCCTGTGGGGATATGTAAAGTCTAAAGTCTATACGGACAATTCCACTTCCATTCAGACCTTGGAGCAGAACATCATGCGTGTCATTCACCAGTTACCAGTCGAAATGTTCGAACGAGTCGTCGAAAATTGGACTCAATGGATGAACCATCTGAGACGTAGCAGCGGACAACATTTGAAAGAGATAATCTTCAAAAAAATTAATGACAGAGCATGTTCTTTCGAGTGATAATCAAGCATTACCCATAAAATTTGAGTTTTCTGGGCTTTTTCTTTAAAGAAGTAGGGAACCTCGGGATCACCCTTTATATAAGATTTCATTGCGAATAATATATTTAATTCGCAAAAATGGACATAGCAAAAGTGGACATTTGTAAGCCGCCCTCAAACTGCTGCTACAATTTTATGAGGACCTTCTTTTTCATATTAGATATTTTTAGCCAAGTGGCGACTGTATTCTTGTATGTTTGCCTGCCCAGAACTCGAACCTAGTACCTTTCACAGGATAGTACGTACTCCTTTGTATATACGCCAAGAGGCGAGCATTCCGTGCTTTAAAAATCATGAACAAGATTTACAGGGACCAAAATCTGAATTTTCGGAATTGTCTGATTTTTGTGCTTATGGAATAGTAGAGATTGGATAAATCACTGTACTCAAAAATGTGGTCGGCAATAAAGCTAAACGTTGGCGAAAAGAACGTGCATGATCCTTTGGTTTGGATATTTCTGACCTTTCCTGCACATGTTGTCCCCAATCAGATCTACATATATGAAAAACATGCGACGCCAAAAGGTTTCAGTTAACTGTCCTACCTTAATTGTCCTTGGTGCTTTCTCTTAAAATTCATCTAAAACATATTCCCATAAAGCTGGCATAGTGATGTCTCGTGTTGCCGAATGGAGAGTTTAACCCTAACAGTAGACCTTGCCCTTCAAAGCTCGGTGTCCCGCCTTGCGTGAATTTTCAACTTTCACGGAATTGCTGATCGCAATTGAAAGGGAAGGGAATTGGATTTGGAATATATGTTTGCACAAATCTCGAAAAAAAATTTTAACTTTATGAAAATTTGTTTCGCTTATTGGTTTAAGAGAACGTAAAATGGAGCTTCTCCAGCTTAGTTATTTTATAGACCTTTACTTTCTACCCAAAATTTTAATAAATTTTGTTTTTTATAACTTATCATTAAGAATATGTTCCCAATCTTACCATTTCTGGGAATCTCTTCGATCTCCGGCTGAACACCGCTAACACTGGGATCCGTCAGATTGCCCGTACGTCTTTTGCGCGCATAAGTATGTATGGGCACAAGCAAACGCGGCCGAGGAATGCTGAATTGATCATCAGAACACTGCGAAGTGCTATTCGTAGACGAAGCACTCCCACGATGACTGCCCACACTGAGAGTCATGCCGGCCAAGGCATCGGTTAAGCTGTCGGTGCTACGTGGACGAGACGGCTTGCTTACCATCAGCTTTTCCGATACAATATGCGCATCCTCATCAGCCACATCGTCTATGGGCACATCGACTGTTACGAGTATTGGTGTTGATGAGTATTTTTGTGGCGAGTTACGACCGTTTGTGGTAGTCGTCAATGATAATGGTGTTGTTGGTGGAACAATGCGACGTGGTGGCGGCTTGGGTGGCGTGCGTCTGCGTACAGTTAACGCTCTTTTCGACGCCTTCAATGCAACATCTTCAGCGACGGGTAAACGCATCGATTTGGCGCGATTAATTGTGGCGATACGCGGTTTTGGCTTTGGCGCTTCAACGCTGGCGATGGTGCCGCCATTCAAATTGCTATCACAGTTGCGGGTTGCGGTAAGGAGTGGCGTACGCTGACGTTGTGGTTGTGTAGAGATGACGTTTGATGGCGCGTCGATGAGATTGTTTGATGACAGTGTAGCGCTTGATTTGGACTTTTTCAATTCGTGCTCCATTTTCCACATGCGACGCAGATCTTTGATATCCAACGTGGAGGAAGAGGAAGACGAGTTGGATGTGGCTGAGGCGTGCGAGGCATGCGGCGATGTCTGTTTCGATTTGCTGGGCGCATAAACCATAGTCTGTGAGCGTTTCAATAACAGCGCTGGCGGTTGTGCTGAGATTTGTTGACGCGGTCGCTGCTGACGCTCAACTGTCGGATCGATAACATAATGATTTTGCGGTTGCTGTTGTTGCTTCTGTGTTGATGTGTTGCGACTCTCTTGTGTGGCGCTGCCAAAGCTGCCAGTATACGTATTGTCCCACTCACCATGCAGCTGCTGTGGCTTACGACGCAACGTGGATGGCTTGTAGCCATTCAAATCTTTGATTGATCTCACGATACGATCGTCGCGTTGCTGCTGCTGCAAGGCGCTGATCTGTTCCAGACTCATTTGGTACTTGCAGAGTGTGGAGATGCCATCCACCAGGTAACTACCGCCTGTGTGTGGGCGCTGATGTGAGGGAGTGGCGGAGTTCGTTGTTTTCTCGTAGTTTCCGACGTCAGTTGTGCCGGCGTTCATGGCCGCAGCTGGAGGATCACCGCGCGTGTTGAAGCTTTCGTGCGCCTGCAGCCAATTGGCCTCGTACAACACACCCATCGCATTGTTGGCGTCCAGTGAAAGGCTGGCGTCGACCGCCTTGCCGGGATAGCGTTTGATTTTCATTTTTGTATATTATTACTTTTACACTTTTTTTGTTTTGTTTTTGTTTTTTGTTATTTACTTTTGCTTTACACAATCACTTTGCTGCTTTTTCTTATGAAAAATTTTTATTTTTTTACTTTTTTCTACACATTTTTTCGTTTTCTTTGCGTTTGCGATTACGACAGTTCATCGAGAACACGTATTGAGTATTATTTTTATGTGTAAATTTACATACATATCTGTGCATATATTAATTTCTGTTCCAACTCACTGCGCAGCTGCAGCGCTTTTGTCAGTTGCGCATTCGCGCATAACGGTATCTATGCAATTTATTGTAGCAGCCTGGGTTATAACACAAAATAAGCATAAGAAACTTCGAAAAAAAATAATAATATTAAAACAACAAAAAAAAACGCTGGATATAACGCAGACAACGGCGATTTCTACACGTAACGCACACATAACACGTGACGCGTGAATGGCTTGAATGGCTTGGAGTACGTAATGTTCGGCTATGGAAGAGTCTAAATGAAGATATTATCGAAAGAAGTTTTTGTGAGTCGTCAAAAATACGTTTCATGCGGTAAAATTTGATATTCATCACAGCAAAAATAACTGTAAATAT
Source organism: Ceratitis rosa (assembly GCA_037013455.1). Lineage (NCBI taxonomy): Eukaryota > Metazoa > Arthropoda > Insecta > Diptera > Tephritidae > Ceratitis > Ceratitis rosa. The sequence continues at coordinate 33,325,529 of JAWMAG010000004.1, forward strand.
GTTTGAGCAATAGAAAAAGTTGTGTTCGGTAAGTTACAGTGTAGGAAGAGAATGCGGTGACAGTCATAGGGCTATACACACCCTGGCTCACCCTGGCGACCAGATCAACTCTGGTGCAAGATGCGGTAATCTAGCCGCGTAAAGCTTTGGGTTGCGGCTAAAAGAGGGAAAGCTTCAGTGGAGCCCCCAGATATATCCGGTTTGAGTATTTAAGGTTTCCCTGAAGTCTGATTGCGGCGTCTGCTTACTAAAGGTGCGGAATTGAGCAGGTGAGAGGGTCTTGTAGCGAGCGCATTGAAGTTTTGCGCTGAGGGTAACTATCTCAGACATGTAACACTGCGGACAAATAAAGGAGCGCAAATTTGGTGTTAGATTTGTGGTGAAAGAGAGCCATTCAGTACTCTCACCCACCCGACATACTTCAATATATCGCTGACTTTCGTCTACGCTCCGATGATTAAGAAGGAGAATATGCCTTTTTGAGCGCCTAAAACCCAAGTATGAGCGCGGCGTGTTCGGTAATAAAAATGCCAGAGTGTGCAAAGAAATAATCTTCGGCGGAATAATCGACTTTGCCTGGGAACAGAAACTTGATTCGACTGTAGTACGAGATTCTGGCATAAGAGACTTGTTTACATGTTTACAGTTTACATTGTTCCGGATATGCGTATGCTCCGAAAAGCAAATATCGACTTGAAGCTACTGACTTTCGAAAAGATCGAAAGAAGAGCTCATACTCTGAGAATCTCCGCACCACAGTAGTAGGAAAAAAATACGCATCGTTGCGATCTACTACAACACGCGCTGTGTGGAAGAGATACACAGAACTTTAAAAAACTGGCTGGTTCGATCATACCTACTTACCATATGTAGGACCCAAAGTGATCAATATGGAGTTTATAGAGAAACCACTTCCCCAGTCGCCTCAAAGGCAGTAAAAATGAGTCACCAAAAGATGGCGAACCCGATTCCTTAATAGATGTCGTTGGTATTAACGTTCCACTACCCGAGTGTAACGAAGTTCGTATAGTGAGTGCCTGCTAGAAGAATAACAGAAGGTGGGAGTCATTGGCTAGTCGGCTCAGTTGTTCAAATATGGCGGCAAAGAACCTAACAGGTGCATGCATTAGCTTCTTTGTAGAAGATAGTCGGACGAACTTTTCGCTAGAAGTTTTTGAACTATGTATAATATGAGGAACAAAGAGCTGTTCCAGCCTCTGTATGGATGTTGGCTTTTCAGGAGAAGTTTAATTTCATGCCAGAAATACACTCGAGGCCTTGAAATTCCATCCTGAGGGGCAAATAAGTACGCACTGCTAACCACTTGGCTATTGCGGTCACCACCCGATGGCATTGACATACTAATTAAAAGACAGCGGTTACGCTCCAAATGGATGAAATTACTTCAGCTTTGAAAGAATTCGATACAGTGCGCGCTGCTGGAGACCACGAAAAAGAAGGACCTCAATTCGTGTAAAAGATCATGTGGAGATGGACCTGAATTCACTCGGTGCCTCCAATTGACGCCGAACGGCAAAGAAAAGTACCGACTAGTGCGCCATTGCTGACTCAGCTATAATTGCGTAAGTAGTGCCTTTACCAATCAGGAAGAAAAAGTGGAAAATATTTTGAGAAAAGAACAAAAAAAATTTTTAGTTTTGAAAATGTTTCGGAAAACACATGTAGACACAAGAGAAAGGTAATAAAATTATACTACAAAAACACAAAGAGCAATCGAATCGCCAACAATTGTTACAACTTTTCCCAACACAATTTTAGTTACATAAATATTTGACTTTCATGCCATCGAAGATCACACTTCCTCCCCATGAAAATGCAACACGTATGTAATTATTAAATCTTTACGGACAATTATAATTATTACCTCTAAAGGTGCTAAATATTTGTCGGACGTTAATTTTCGGCATAGCCTTCCTGCCACACACATATGTACCATATGTACATATGTATGTAGCTAACTGACCACTGTTGGGCACGCATAATTAAATTATATATATATATATATAATATGTAAATATATTAGCGCTTTTGAGGTGGTCAAACGCAATTTCACTGCCGCATTCACGTGAAGTAATAAAAGTAAACAAACAAACACGCATAAACGCGTGTTAAATATATACAAACATTCATACATATAAACACTTGCGCACACGAACTTGGGACACCTTGCCTTTACACAATCCATTAAATGCATACACACATCCATACATACACGCACATGGGTTGGTTTGGTACTTGTAATGAAATTTTGCACTTGGAATACCCAAATGGGTGGCGATAACTGGACAGCCCCAACTATTTACCGTTAACTGAATATTTTAGTAAGCGCCGGTGGGGAGGTAGCAGATGTGTCAACACGTTGGGGAACATTTACGCATGGCGCAACATAACATACTCGTATATGATATGTAACCGAACATAAATGTGTATTTATAAATACATACATACATACACATGTTCATATGTATATATGTATGGTATGTATATTTATATCACAGCACACGACATGCAATTATGGCAAATCGCTTTATTTTTTATTTTCAGTTTTGTTCCACGTAATTGTTTTTTTTTCTCTGTTATTTACAGGGTGTCTTTGTTTGGTAATTGTTACCATCACTTGCGATGCTTTTTGTTTATTTGTTTTGCTGTTGTGGTTTCGCTTTTTCTCTTTATTTGGTTAATTGTGCGTGTTTTCACTTTTTTCATGTTTTTTTGGTTTTTTTTCTGCTACGACAGCAAATGACAATAAACAACAACAAAAAATAATAAAAAATAAATAAATATGTACAATTTATGGCATTTTAGAAAATGCTTGGTTGCCACATCTGTTAGATACAAGTGCTTTATATTTTGTAGTAATGTATGTACAAAGATACATATCTACAGTGGTTATATAAGCGAAAAGGTACAACCTCTTCGGTGAATGATAAAAATCGCAAGCACCAAACATCCAGGGTGTTTATCAAGGTTAGACTGCTAGAAATTCGTGTACAAAAGCAAATTTGTATATCATTTTATAAAAACATATTTATTTATAATAATATACTGGTAGGTAACTAAATATGCCGTAGCAACTGTTAACGCACAAATAATTTCATTTTTATTTGTTTGTATTAATTTTTTTTAAATTTTTTTTTTAAGTTGTCTATCTTAGTTGACTTGTTAAGTAACACGTAACAACCTTCACACAACAGTTGAATGACAGTTGTCAATGTCAAAAATGGCCAACTTTTGTATTTTGGTACGAAACTATAGCTCAAATTAAGAACAAATCAAGTTTGATTGAAAAATGCTAATCAGCAAAGAAATTTGCAAGGAACTGGTATTGGCAAGCAAGAATTTAGCAACCTTATGCATATGAAACCAAATGTTTCTTATATTATTTTGTAATTTAATTTAGTTTTTTGCATTTATTTTATTTTTTTTGTTAACTTTAGTTTAATTTATTTTATTTAGTTTTATTTTATTTTATTTAGTTTAAATTTAATAATTTTATTTTATTTTATTTTATTTTATTTTTATTTATTTTATTTTATTTTTATTTTATTTTTATTTTATTTTTATTTTATTTTTATTTTATTTTATTTTATTTTTTTATTTTATTTTATTTTATTTTATTTTTTTATTTTATTTTATTTTATTTTATTTTTTTTTTATTTTTTTCATTTTTATTTATTTTTATTTATTTTATTTTTTTTTATTTTATATTATTTTATTTTATCTTATTTTATTTCATTTTCTTTCATTTATTTTATTTTATTTTATTTTATTTTATTTTATTTTATTTTATTTTATTTTATTTTATTTTATTTTATTTTATTTTATTTTATTTTATTTTATTTTATTTTATTTTATTTTATTTTATTTTATTTTATTTTATTTTATTTTATTTTATTTTATTTTATTTTATTTTATTTTATTTTATTTTATTTTATTTTATTTTATTTTATTTTATTTTATTTTATTTTATTTTATTTTATTTTATTTTATTTTATTTTATTTTATTTTATTTTATTTAATTTTATTTTATTTTATTTTATTTTATTTTATTTTATTTTATTTTATTTTATTTTATTTTATTTTATTTTATTTTATTTTATTTTATTTTATTTTATTTTATTTTATTTTATTTTATTTTATTTTATTTTATTTTATTTTATTTTATTTTATTTTATTTTATTTTATTTTATTTTATTTTATTTTATTTTATTTTATTTTATTTTATTTTATTTTATTTTATTTTATATCATATTATATTATTTCATTTTATTTTATTTTTTTATTATATTTCATTTCATTTAATTTTATTTTATTGTATTTTGTTTAATTTAATTGAATTTAATATAATTGAATTAAATTTAATTTAATTAAATTTTATTTCGTTTTATTTTATTTTATTAAATTTTATTTTTTTAGTTTACTTTATTTTATTCTATTTTTTAATATATTTCTTTATATATTTAATTTAACTTAATTTAGTTTAATTTAATTTAGTTTAAATTGATTAAATTATATTTCTTTCATTTTATTTTTTTTAATTTACTTCAATTAAATTTTTTTTATTAATAATATGTGTGTTGCAAGTTATTGCAATGTTTTCAGTTTATTTTACTTTTTTTTTCTTTATTTATTTCATTTAACTTTATTTATTTAACGTAGATAAATTTTATTTGTTTTATTTAAATAATTTATTTTATTTTATTCTATAAATTTTTATTTAAGATATTTTATTTAATATTGTTTTATTTTGTTTCATTTCATTTTATTTCAAGATTTATGATTAATTACATATACTCGTAAACAATATTCATCCATCGAAAAATATTCTAATAACCCGTTTGAGTTAATTTCCACCACCTTTTGGTATATATTGGGCGATATCTCAGCCATAAATTGACGAATGTTGAATTTTAAGTGCTCAAGAGTAAAATATTTATCCGCATAAACACGATCTTCCGCGTAGCCCCACAAAAGAAAAAAGTCCAACATTGTTAAACCGGACGATCTTGATGGTCAATTGACATCGTAAGAACGACAGCTTATGCGGCCGGAAAATTTCTCTCGCAATAATGCCATATTCGCTCGTGCTGAGTGGCATCTGCATGAAATCGCATATTGTTAAACTCGTGTTCTTCAATTGCAGTCCAAAAATAGTCGGTTATAATACGAATTGACACTGATGGTCTCGTCGTTGTTGCTTTCAAAGATGTCATGGCCTCTTTTTAATTATTTCAAGATTCTCGGAGCCCAAAATACGAAAATTTCGCTTATTTACATATCTCCTGAGTGAGAAATGTGCTGAGGAAAGTTTTGGTCGAATGGTCAACTGACTTCAATTGTTACTTGAGCTGGACTTTATATGGATGTGGTAAGTCCAAATGTAAAATATACATTAATATGAAAGACTTAGCTCTTGAGAACGTCGAGAAATAGACACATTCGGGCCTTCGGCTGCACTTTCACTTACAGTAGCAATAATTGCTTGAGTAGTTGGACGATTATGTGCCCCATAGTCACCTCTTAAAGAACGAAAAGTGGCCTCTTTTCTATTTTTTTTAGTAGGCTATACATTTTCATAAATGCCTGACTTTTCTTTAGAATTCGCATTACATTTTTAATCAATAAATCAGTGCGAAGGAAATCTGTGTTATTTAACAATGCAATAAACATCTGGGAAATTCCTTTTTACTATGTGATATTATTAAATTTATGGATTTTTTTGCGAATCTATCAATAAAATCTCGTTAATTGAAATTTCTTCGCTGGTATTTCATGCGAGTCATTTGATTTCACTTACGTTAAGCATAATTAATTTATAAATGTAAACTATTTATTTTCTCGTGAGCTATGATTAAATTATTTAACAGTTTAAAAAATTAAATTGAATCATAATTTTTAAATATGTATGTATGTATAGGTAAGAGCACGTTGCAATGCATGTCTCTCTTTGCTTCAATAATTTTATTTGCTCATCCATGACTTGATTTATTTATGGCTATAGTTACAAGTTTGCTTAAGTGTTTTTGTTTGTTTTTGCTTTTAGTTTTTTTTTTTGTTTTTTTTTTTTTTTGTAATGAAGATGGAAAGGTAAGTAAGTGGACACCCATACAACGTTTGAGTGGTACACCCCTAGTGATTTGCAAAATTCGGCCAAGTTGTTATTGTAAAGTATTGAATTTCATTACATTATTTAAGCAAATATTGGATAATAAAAAATTTAATTTAATATAAATATACTGCCTTTCATATGAAAATTGCGTAAATTTGTTTTCCAATAAATATTGCATTGTATAAATTAATTAATTAATATAAGTATTCAACTCTTTCCTCATTTAGAAAAGTAAAAGCATTATTTAATGCACCATTTTTCACTTAATTACCTGTTTTAGCAACATTAATACTCAGATAAGCACGTTAATTTAATTTTATAACGTCAGCAAGTTAAGCTTATGAATTCAGCTTTTCTACATACGTGTACATACATTCATATCAATGTTCATAGAGCTATGGGCATTAGGGTGACTAATATATTTTATTTTAATACGTTATAAAATATAGAGAAATTTATTTAAAAACAAAGAATTAATTTAAAGTTAAAAATTTTGGTTGATTTTCGTAAAGAGACTACTGTTGTCAGTGGAGCGGTGCGTATACGTAACCTTGCCAAATTTTGCTTGTAGAATTAAATGAAATTTCAACTTGAATAATTTTGGAATGAGTTTATTGGACAAAAAATGGGTGGAAGTCATATTAGGAGTAAATTAAATTTGCTATTAATATATTTAATTCGCTCTTCTATATTTTTGATAGTTCCGTGTTAAAAAATTAATAGCTAAAAACAAAAAAAAATCCATATAAATTGTGTAAAAGTATTATTTTCATGGGCTTGTTCGCTTTAGTTTCATATTTTGTTTGAGTTTACTAAGAAATGAAATAATTTTAGTTGGTATTTGAAACCTAAAAACGGACATGCAACATAACGCACACTCTAATGTTTACGACGTAAGTATAAAATTTATGGTTTTCAGCCACCTTTTGCACTTTATGACCCAAGCGTAACTACACATATGCATACTTGTTTGAAAACATGTATTTTAGTATGAACACAAGACATTATTACTTACACTTTTCATTTCCGAATACAAATTAATGACCATGACACTAATGACATTCAACAAACTCAAAAAAAAAAGGAAAGAAAAAATATCAAAAATGCAGCTAAGAAATTAATTTGTTGTAAGAAACGGTTGCTTTCAGACCTTTACATTCATGGCAAAGAATAATAAATTATTTTATTCCATATTTTATACAAAAGTTCTCTTGAAGAACGAGTAAACATTAGAAATCTAGTATTAGTATATAATAATATACGTTATAGAAGTCTGATATCGTTTTCGGATTTCACTGTGAATATTCTACTAACGGTGTTTCATACTTTAGGCTACATAAACGTAAAAGTTTTGTGATTTTTTTGAACACTAATTACTAATATACAAGTACCATACAGTATAGAAGTGAAATTCGCAGCTAAGTAGGAAACTTTGAAAAGAAGAAAGTCATAAATTTCATAAATAGTGGTGATATTTACGCCTATACATATGTGTTTATTTATATACATAAATATATATAAACATTTGTACATTTCATAGCGACATTTACAACTTTTTTTAAGTGACAACTGTGGAAATTTTCATGACAAGTTTCACTACAAGCTAGTTAAAAAATTTGCAAAGAGATGGTCTTCCTGCACTGACAAACAATTTTATATGTACATATGTATGTATGGCAGATATGTACATATGTCTATATCCTGAACACCCTAAGAAAAAAACAAAATAATAGTAATAATAAAAAAAATAAAAAAACAGTAAATAAAATCACAAACCAATAACAAATCGACAGAGATAACAATGCAAAGTTTTGTTAACACAATAACGAATATCTATTACAGATAGTAATGGAAAAATAGTACAAGAAGGAGCACAGTGGAAAGATAAAAAAAAAAAAACAAATTCGTGATCGAAGAAACCGCTTTATAAATGAAGCGATAAAAAGCAGAAGGAAATTGCTGTTTTTACAATTAGATGGACGAATGATGATAACTCAGTTTGCTGGTGAGTTGTTCGGGGGATGGCAAAATGTTTGTCACCATGTAAGCATTTACCTAGACCATCTTGACATTTGCTAAGAAATAATTAGCCATAAATAACAACTTTGATTTTCTATTGGCGGCGTGTGACACTTGGCCAATCGATAAGCGAACTCGTTTTCCAACAAATGTTAAATGCTATTAACTGATGTGCCACTATTGTTTAGTTAGAGGACATAAAAAAAAACTTAAAATAAAAAAATAAAAATAAAATAAAAAAATAAAATAAAACAAAACAGTAAAAAATATAATAAAAAAATACAATAAAGTAAATTAAAGTAAATTAAAACAAAACCAAATAAAATAAAACCAAATAAAATAAACTAAAATAAAATTAACTATAATAAAATAAAAAACAAAATAAACTATATTAATACAAAAGTAAATTAAGTTGAATAAAAAATAATAAAAAAATAAACTTCAACGAAATGAATTAAAAAAAAATTAAAACAAGATGAAATTATTTTTAAATCAAGTAAAACAAAAAAAAACAAATAATATAAAATACGATTATATAAAATTATATAACACAACAAATAAATGAATAAATAATTATAATTAAGAATAAAATTAAATAAAACGAAAAAGACATAATCAAATAAAACAAGTATAAAAATAAAATTAATTTTAAAAAAATAAGACACAATAAAATCAAATAAAATAACATTTTATAATCTATCATAAAACTAAATAAGTGAAAACAAATATTAAAAAAGACAAATAAAATAGAATAGAGCAAAAAAAGTAGTAAAATCAATGAAAAAATTGAGTATAATAAGATAAAGTAATCTAAAATAAAATAAAATACAATAAAATAAATTAAGACAAAATAAAACAACATAAAATAAGATATAATAACACAAAATAAATAATATAAAATAAAACAAAAAAAAATAAAATAAATTAAAATAACATAACATAAAATAAAATACAATAAAGTAAATTGAGGTAAAACAAAAATTTAAAATAAAAAAAAAATAGAATAAAATAAAAAATTATTTAAAATAAAATTAAATAAATTAAAATAATATATAAAAAAGTAACAAAAGAAAGAAAATAGCATGAAATAAAAATAATTTAAAATAAAATAGAGTAATATAAAAAACGAAATAAAGCACAGAGAGAAAATAGCGTAAAATAAAAAATAAAATAAAATAAAATAAAATGAAATAAAATAAAATAAGATAAAATAGAGTAAAATAAAATAAAATACAATATGATAAAATATATGAAAATATATTTAAATAAAATAAAATAAAACACACAAAAACAAAATGAAATAAAATAAAATAAATTAATATAAAATAACATAAAATAAAATAACATAACATAAAATAAAATACAATAAAGTAAATTGAGGTAAAACAAAACTTTAAAATAAAGAAAGAAAATAGAATAAAATAAGAAATTAATTAAAATAAAATTAAGTAAAATAAAATAATATATAAAAAAGTAACAAAAGAATAAATAAAAATAATTTAAAATAAAATAGAGTAATTTAAAAAACGAAATAAAACACAGAGGGAAAATAGCATAAAATAAAAAATAAGATAAAATAAAGTAAAGTGAAATAAAATAAAATAATTTAAAATAAAATAAGATAAAATAAAATAATTTAAACTTAAATAAAATAAGATAAAATATAGTAAAATAAAGTAAAATAAAATACGATAAAATAAATTAAAATATATAAATAATATAAAATAAAACACACAAAAACAAAATGAAATATTGTAAAATAAAATAAATTAATATAAAATAACATAAAATAAAATAGATTAAAATAAAATACAATAAAGTAAATTGAGTTTACCTCAAAAAAAAAAATTAAATAAAGGAAGGAATAGAATAAAATAAAAAATAAATTAAAATAAAATAAAGTACGATAAAAAAAATACAGAGAGAAAATAGCATAAAATAAAAAATAAAATAAAATGAAATAAAATAAAGTAAAATAAAAAAAGTAAAGTAAAAACTAAAATAAAATAAAATAAATAAAATAATAACTAATTTAATTTAAATATAGCAAAGAATAAGAAAACTAAAATATAAATTAATTGAAATAAAATGTATACAATTTGTATTCCTTAAGACCACATCCAGTAATTTTTGCATAATTTTTTTCCATTGATATTAAGTCCAATTTTGTTATATTTAGCTATATTTAGTGCTGTGATTTTCAGTTTTTTTTTTACGTATTAAACTGTGCGAAATTGAAATAAATATTGTGTTGGTATTTTTCCAACTACTGTATTTAAATGTATACGATGTACTATCAATTTGATTATATACATACAATACAAATGTATGTATGCATGTATATGAAATGATTATATTTTATACTATATATGTATATATAAAAATTTCAGTGGTGAAGTGCCCAAACCAGACTTGCCGTTTAAGATTTGTCACGCGTGCGGTTTTGCAAGACCCCAACTAATATAGCAATAAATAGTGTACATAAGTATGTATGTATGTATAAAAAAAAGTAAAACCTTAGAAAAGTATAAAAAGAGTAAAAAAAAGACGAAAACAGGAAAGAAAATAAAACTGAAAAACTTTTATTTCACATTTTTATGCACTTTTAAGTAATTTATATTGACTTTGAGCCGCTTTTTAAGAGCTACATATATTTATACACGTATGTACACATGAACATACGAGTACATGTGTGCATGTTTATGGTACAATAAAATAAGCATAATTTTGCGCTCAATGTTGGTTTTTCCAGCTGTTTGTGGTGGCATTTGACTTGGCAGGCGCGTCGCCATCGGTCGCGCTATTACAAGTTGTGAATATACAGTAGTACTTATATACGAGTATGTGTGTTTGTAAAGCTGTACATATATACAAGTATATATGTATACATATATTTGTAAGTATATTTTTCTTGCATTTTGGTTACTTTGTCGTTACGCCATTTGACCATAAATGCAGTAGTAGCAACAAATAACAGCGCCATTCATGTCAAATGCCGCTATAGACATACATATACATCATGATATATGCATATGTAAATACATACATATAAAAGCGATCAATCGCCAAATCGTCGACTCTGCTACATAGTAATTGCGGTTGATGGTTGTTGCCAATTTTCTTTCGATATTTTATATGCAGATACTCGTACATACATACATATGTATTTATGTGTATTGAGTCAAAGATTACGTTTAGCTATTTTCGTATAACCGCTCATTATTTGCTGAGGTTTTCGTATTTATTTCCAACTTTAAACCGCGCTCAGTAAAGTTGAGCGACGCAGCGCAAGGTCAACAAGTCAGTCAAACAAACGAATACATATATACACACATGAATATAAATGCAATAAAAATAGAAATAAAAGAATTTGCAGTAACTTCATATACATATGTACCATATATACTACATTAATACAAACATACATATATACGAGTACATATCTACATATGTACATATGCACAATCAAACAAGTATATATGGCAGCTTCAGCAAATTTCTCATTGCCTTTTCAACTGTTTGTTTGTTAGTAGGTGTTGACCAGGCAAGCAGCAGGCGACGAGACTTCTTAGCAACAAAAAAAATTGAATATAATAATAATAAAAACAACAAGAATTTAGCTTTTAACCGCAACAAGAAGACAGCAGCGCTTATTGCAGCCCGTACATCAATACGCTATGGTACAGCTGCTCACGAAGCTGCCGGAAAGCAATAATAACGGTATTTGAGAAGTTAGCAATGAAGAATAGCGCAATAATTTGGCCAACACGTTTCGGTTGGTATGTCTGTACATACCTACATATCTAAAGAGCGCAGCGAGTTTGGAATACTAATATTTACTTTTATGGTCATTGAAAGGGTAATTACTTAACATAAAGAGTTGAGTTAAGAGCAAATAGTTTCGTTATTGAAAATACAATATTACAGCGTAGAAGTCTGAAAAGAAGTTAGCAATTATTTTTCTCCATAACTGATTACTAATATTATTACTAGTAATGTAAAATTTTACAACTGAACAATCAGATCCCAATATGCTAAAGACGTTCCATTTTTTATATTTTTATGGTCGGTGTATTACTCAATAGATCTAGTATATGGCACACCAGTTTTCATAATTTTGTCTATTGATGTGCGAAAATTTTGTGTAGAAAAAACGTTTTTGAACAAAAAATTGTATGGAAGTTATATTCTGGAGACGTTAAATTTTGATCATTTTCACTGTCAATACACCGCTTTTGTTATGCAAGCAAACTAACAAGTTTCAAGCTTTTAGCTGCTTAAATGAGGATATTTTGACTTAAAAACTTGTTTTTGAACTAACTTTTGTAGGAGAGCTATATGCTAGAGACGTTCGATTTTGATCATTTTCACTGTCATTATTTTGTCTTTGATATGAAAGTAAACTACTAAATTTCGTGCTTTTAGCTGCTTAAATAAGGAAATTATGACTTAAAAACTCGTTTTTGAACTAACTTTTGTAGGAGAGCTAGATGCTAGAGACGTTCGATTTTGATGATTTTCACTGTCATTATTCTGTCTTTGATATGAGAGTAAACTACTAAATTTCGTGCTTTTAGCTGTTTAAATGAGGAAATTTTGACTTAAAAACTTGTTTTTGAACAAACTTTTGTAGGAGAACTATATGCTAGAGACGTTCGATTTTTATGATTTTCATTGTCATTATATTGTCTTTGATATGAAAGTAAACTACTAAATTTCGTGCTTTTAGCTGTTTAAATGAGGAAATTTTGACTTAAAAACTTGTTTTTGAACAAACTTTTGTAGGAGAACTATATGCTAGAGACGTTCGATTTTTATGATTTTCATTGTCATTATATTGTCTTTGATATGAAAGTAAACTGCTAAATTTCATGCTTTTAGCTGCTTAAATAAGGAAATTATGAGTTAAAAACTCGTTTTTGAACTAACTTTCGTAGGAGAGCTATATACTGGAGACGTTCGATTTTGATGATTTTCACTGCCAATAAGTATTATAGTTATGAAATGACGGTAAACTCCCAAATGTGATGCTTTCAGCTGCATTGTTAAATATACATAGTAATTTAACTTCAAATTTTGCTTCCTTAATACCAATTTTATGACAATAAAAGTGCAAAACACATGAGTATATACAATTAAGAGAAACAACTTCCCAGATTTCACATAACCACAAAGCGACCAAATACAAAAAAAAAAAAAATACCACAACAACATAGTTATCAACCACAAATCAAGAAGTGATACGAAGATGTAAGCAAAGGAAGAAAAATAGAAACGTAAAATAAATGTATAAATACTAATCATTACTAATTACTAATTACTAATAAATCAAAATTAAATTAAATGAAAAAAAATTAAAATAGAACAGTATAAAAAACGTGAAATAAATAAAATAAAATTAAATTAAGCAAAATAAAATAAAATAAAATAATATAAATAAAATATTATAAAAAAAAATAAAATAAAAAAATTAAATAAAAAAAATAAAATAAAATAAGAAAACAATAAATAAAATGAAATAAATTAAAATCAAATAAAGTAAAATAAAATAAAACAATATAAAATAAATAAAAAAAAATAAAATAAAATAATATAAAATATTATAAAACAAAAAATAAAAAAAATAAAAAAAATATAAAAAAATTAAATAAAATAATATAAAATAAAATAAGAAAACAATAAATAAAATAAAATAAAATAAAATAAATTAAAATCAAATAAAGTGAAATAAAATAAAACAAAATAAAATAAAAAAAACAATAAATAAAATGAAATAAAATAAAATAAAATTAAAAAAAGTAAAATAAAGTAAAATAAATAAAATAAAATGAAGTAATATAAAATAAATAAAAACAAAATAAAATAAAATAATATAAAATATTATAAAACAAAAAATAAAAAAAAAATTAAAATAAAATAAAATAAAAAAAATTAAATAAAATAATATAAAATAAAATAAGAAAACAATAAATAATATTAAATAAAATAAAATACAATAAAAAAAATAATATAAAATGAAATAAAATAAAAATAAAATAGAATAACATACAATCGAATAAAGTAAAATAAAACAAAATAAAATAATATAAAATATAATAATATAAAATATATAAAATAAAATAAAATAAAAAAAATAATATAAAAAATAAATAAAAAAAAGAATAAAATAAAATAAAAAACAGTAAATAAAAAAATGAAATAAAACAAAATAAAATCTAATAGAATAAAACAAAATAAAACAAATAAAATAAGATAAAATTAAATAAAAAACAATAAATAAAATGAAATAAAATAAACTCAAATAAATAAATTAAATTAAATAAAAAACAATAAAAAAAATGAAATAAAATACATAAAACAGTAATAAATAAAACAAAAAAAAAGTTAAATGAAAAAATAGAAAATATTTTTAACTTATATAAAAATATAAAAAAAAATTATTTTATTAAATAAAATTAAAAGAGTTAAGAAAAAATAAAATAAAATACATGATATGATAATAAAAAATTAATTAAATTAAAACAAAAAATAAATAAAATTAAATAAAATAAACTACAGTAAAATCAAATAATATAAAATAAAATATAGTAATAATAAAATATAATAGATAAAATAATAATTAACTAAATAAAATATGAAAAAATACAAATTAAATTTGAAATCAAGAAGTTTTAAAAAGTATAAAATTATTTTGAAATTCAAATTTGAGTCGAATAGCTGGTCCTTCTACACCGAGTAATAAATGAAGTTTATGTTATTAATTAAGCAATTAATTGAGAATGCTACAGATATACCCACGGATCATCTAACGAGACGCGAATCAAGAGAAAATAGCCAAGAAGGCATATCTGCCACGTAAAGTGGATTTCCCAGTGTGCATAAAAAGAAAATATATAACATTGCTCATAAAGAAAGGAAGCCAAGTGGATTCTGCCACCAACCAAAGGAATTTTGAAGATTAAGATTTCTTTTGGTTGTTGCTGCTTTTGCACAGAGTACCTCTGCCTCTCATTTCTGGATGCTTCGCTTTGCCTGACCTACACAGTTCAGCATCTCCATCATAAAAATGACGAATTTCTCAGCGCGTCCCTGCTGGGTATGATTTAATCGTACGCGTTAAAGTAATCGCATTTCTCTTTGTCTTTTTTCACACACAACACACATACACACATACTCATATACATAATTTTTTGTTTTCACAATTTAATTGTAAATTCAAAGAAAATGGTGATTGATTTAATCTCTTTTCAAATGCTTTCAGTGCACAGCCAGCCGACTTACAAATGTTATTACATTCACGTACATATGTATAGTTGTTGTTGTTATTATTTTGAGTGTGTTTTCGCTAGCCACAAAACACAAAGAATCCGGACCAATGACCGCAAGATTGTCAGTGAAATAGCCTGAAGCGAGCGTTGTCAGTCGACCAGCTGCTCCACACCACACGAAAAGATGAGGAGGAGGTAAAGAAAAAAAAAGTATGAGAAAAGATTGATAGAAACCGACTAAAGCAGCGGCAAATGATGGCGCATGAAAAGTACATACATATGTAAGCCCGGATGTTGGTGTATGTTTTAGCAAATATCGAAATGCTTTGGCTCTGTGTACAAGAAACCGGAATTCTTCGTAAGATGAGTGATGCTAGAAGCTATGTTACGTGAGACCGAGGTGTCAACCAAAATTTATAAAGCTTGTGAGCGCAATTTACGATACGAAGCCTAGTCTTTGATACGAAGTCTGAGCACTTATTAGAGGTCTGAACTTCGATCTGACGTCTGAACTTCGATCTGACGTCTGAACTTCGATCTGACGTCTGAACTATGATCTGAAGTCTGAACTTCGATCTGAAGTTTGAACTTCGATCTGAAGTCTGTACTTTGGTCCGAAGTCTGAATTACGGTCCGAAGTCTGAGCTTTAATCTGGAAGTCTGAACTTCAATCTGAAGTCTGAAGTTTGATCTGAAGTCTGAACTTCGATCGGATGTCTGGACTTCAATTTTAAGTCTGATCTCCGAAGTTTAGTCTGACCTACGATCCGAAGTCTAATCTCCGATCCGAAGTCTTAGCTGCGGTCCGAAGTCTGAGCTGCGGTCCGAAGTCTGAGCTGCGGTCCGAAGTCTGAACTGCGGTCCGAAGTCTGAACTGCGGTTCGAGTCCTGAGTTCCGGTTCGAGCACTGAGTTCCGGTTCGAATACTGAACTCCTATGTTGAGACTGATCTCAGATTCGAGGTATGAACTCCGATCCAAAGTCTAAACTCCGGTTTGAAATTTGAACTTTGATTTTAAGTCTAATCTTATATCCGAATTTTGAACTTCGATGACAATGCCGAGTTCCGATCTGAAATATAATCTACGATTCGAGGACTGAGTTCTGATGCCGATCCACTTTGATCCGAAGTCTGGGCTCCGAATCAGGTGAATCTCTACCCACAGAATGTTGTTCATTTGTAATATCCGCCGATGAGCTTATTACAATTAGAATTTTTAAGTCTGCTAACAGATGTATTTATCTGTACTATATCCGGAACCACAGCTGTCGCAAACTAAAGTTCCAACTTTCCGAAATCGAAATCGAACATGCAATACAGCCGTACAGCGAGATGCTTGAAAGGCCACCAATTACAACAAACAAGCTGTGTGAATACGGCGCTAAGCGATTCGATCGATCGAATAGCGCAACGACTGAACGACTCATTGCACGAACCCCAAAATCACGTACTCTTTGCATAAAGTGCGCGTATGTGTGTGACTTTAAAGTGCATGACTAAGCAAGTGGGAAGAAAAAGAAGAGAAAGAAGAAGAAGAGGAAGAAGAAAAAGCATGTAAAGCTTGTGGATTGCACTTTGTGCCAGTCGCCAGCAGCCGGCAGCCAAAATCAACTTCTACCACTTCTGGTTGACTAGTCTCAGCCGCCGGTCGGCACACAGATGCCGCACTACGTTTTCGATTAGGGATTACTACGAGTACGGGATGAGTACTGGCGCAATATGAATATACTTTCACTTTTCACTATGTGCTAACTACCAATATACATATGTACGTATATACACACTCTGTTGAGTGAGTGGAGCCATGCCAGCAGCCCCCAAGAATCATTTACATACATGACATGGAAGCGGCAACAGTGAAAAAATAATAATCACAGCGCACATCACAGCACAGCAACGCGCAGCGGGAGCAGGAGCCGCAGGAGTGGTGGCGAATGATGGAGCCGGAAAAGCGCGGCGAATGCACGCGACCTGCTCCACATAAAACCTATTAAACTCGTATGTAATTTTATAGCATCGGCAAACCATATGTGTAGATTAATATGTTCATACGTGGATGTATATGTATGTATGCACAAACAAATCTGAGCACCTTTACGTACAAACAAATATTGTGATGAATATTTATGTTTGTGGAATTGTAGATTTGTAACACACTTGCATTTTCAACGACGCTCTGCTCCAGTTTTGTTATTGTTGGCCTTTTCATGCCGCGCTGCAACCATTGCTCACGCTTCATTGTTGGGCCAGTGTGCGCCAGGCGCTTGGCTTTGCTCTGGGCGGGTAGGCACTGCAACTGACTGACTGACTGCTAACTACAGCATGCAACTGCAATTATGTGCATTCATACAAAATATGCATAAATTTGTATTTATTCACGGGTGTTTGCCGCTGTTAAACTTGTTCGCCTTTTATTTAGCATTTTATTAAAAAAATTCCGGGAAAAATTTGCGGCAAAGCAGGGGAGCCTACTGAAGCTGATGAGATGAATCATCAGACAAACATAAAAATATTTAAAGATTGATACATACACGTATGTACATATATAATTTATGTTTATTCATAAAAAATTACTCAGAAGAATTACAACTCACAAACTAGGTTGGGTCCACATTCGTATGGATCGTAAAAGAGGAAATTATTTAAATGATATTATATATAATATAATATATAACCAATAAAGAGCACTAGCTCTATTTCACTAGGAGAGAAGAGGAACGGCAAAAGGTAGCTCTTGTTGTAAAAATTAGAAAGGGACGTAATCAGTAAACTCAGCTGGAGCCTACTATTTGCAGCCCTTGATTCTGCAGTGGAAGGCCTGAAATCTGCATATACTCTGAACTATTCGGGGTCCTCCTGGTTCGACCAACATCTAAAAATTATTGAAATTTCATTTAAATAAAAAATTAAGTTAATATTTTTTTAATGGCGGTCGCCCCTCGGTAGGGAATTTCAACGCCTCCGAGTGTATTTCTGACATGAAATAAAAGCTCTTCATAAAAAATCATCAACCGTTCGAAGGCGGCTTAGTATATAATGTGGGTTCCTTCATTTGTTGGAAAACATTAAGACCCATACCACAAATTGAAGGAAGAGCTCGGCCATTAAGTGAAAAAATTCCTAAATTCCCATTTCCTCTGAAGTTTGTTAAGGTGATCTTAAAAGGGTTTGTTGCAGCGGTCTGCATTGCAGCAAGTTGGACTTTCTGCTCTTCGAAAGTCGCATGAGACAGACACTTTTAAAGAGCAGACATTCCATTATCTGAATATTTCATTAACATTTCTCAGTTTGAATTCCATCTAGCGCCGAATATTGTTGTTGTTTTTGTAGTACAGAGTGTAGCAGGTAACCCTGTTTTGGATAAACAAACTTTAATCGCTTCGGCTGAGGATTTTTAAAGTAAGGCTCTTGCCATTGTGGCGGTTTCAGACTAGAAGAAAGAGAGGGGTTTTAGATGAGTGGGATAAAGCATGCAAACTGGTGTATCGTGGGGTCACTCATTGCTCGAAGGATATATATTAAGCAGGTTGGGATCGAGTCTGGATAAGTAGAAGTTGAGTCTTTGTCAGTTTCGAGTGGTGGTTGGATACAGAGCACGTCATTAATGTCCCATAGCTAAAAAAAAGATGATGACAGATGCTCTGTGAATGGTTTATGGTTTGTCGGTAGCTCGTTTTGTACGGGAGTTCTGTGATATGGTGTTTGGTGTTGAGTCAGTACGTAATGTCTTCTTGACATATCTGAGAAATGGTTTAGCTTAAAGCTGGATCCTAAAAGTATGATATTTTCGTAGTACAGCGGTATATACTGATTTTACAACATTACTTTATGCTCCTTAACTAGGAACGGGGTTACTTTACTTTATAAATATTACACAGCAGACATCAGAAGATTTCCTATTATGGCCGACAAGGCGCTGTTCTACTCTGACAGTGTTGCGGATATTTCAAGTTCAGTTAAACTGTTTCGATTGTTCATGAGCTCAACATAGCATAAGAAACAGTTTAGAATCAACTGAAAAATGCTGGATACACAAAGAAACTCGATAAACCGTAACAAAATTCACCAATTTCTGAAGTGAATGGCAAATGGAAATGAGAACTGGATCTCTTAGAGCAACGCCAAATGAAAACTGTCGTGGTGGAAGGACAATGGGCCGGCACAAACGGCCTCCAAGCCAGTATTGAAGACCAGGAATTGAATTGAAGAATTGGCCTCACGAACAAGGAACAAGGGTTTCTATGAGGGAGGCACAACTTTACCTTCAAAATGGCAAAAAGTTCTCGTGAAAAATGGTGCATTTTTGACATAAATCGGATAATCCTAACTATGGTAAATGAAGCCTTTAATATAATACAAAAATAATGGATTACTTTTTACTAGGCATAATTTTTTTATTTAATTTTATATTTTTTCCTTTTATTTTAATATGTTTTATTTGAATATAATTTTTTATTTTACTATCTTAATTTTTTAATTTTTTTAACTTTTTTAATTTTTTTTTAATTTTTTAATTTTCTTTTTTTTTTATCTTTTTTATTTAATTTTTTTTATATTTTTTTCTACTTTATTTTGTTTTGTTTTTTTTACTTTATTTTATTTTGTTTTTTTTTTTTTTTACTTTATTTTATTTTGTTTTTTTTTTTACTTTATTTTATTTTGTTTTTTTACTTTATTTTATTTTGTTTTTTTTTTTTTAATTTATTTTTTCGTTTTATTTTAATATGTTTCTTTATATAATTTTTTTTAACTAAGTTTTTTTATTTTGTTTTATTTATTTATTTCTATTAAATATTTTATATTTTACTTTACTCAATTCTCTGTATTTTATTTATATTTAATCTAATTTTCATTAAACGTTATATTATTTTATTTTTGTTTAATATACATAATTATGTTTTCTTTTATTTTAACTAATTATATTTTTGCATTTTTCTTTAGTTATATTTTTTGAATATATTTCTCCCTCTATTTTTTATTTCATTTCATTTTCATTTTTATTTTATTTTATTTTATTTCATCTTATCTCATTACATTTCATATAGTATAGTATGAATTTATAAGTATGTAAAATAGTAAGGAAAAAATGCTTTCTGCGAAAATTTCACTGAAAGCAAAAATTTGATATTTTTGATTCGACATACAAACATTTTGTTTGCAAATTGTAAAACATAAATTAGACATTTTGGCAAATTTCTGTATAAACAAATTCAATTATCGTTTCAGCTGCTCTCTCTTGCTTGATATCTACACTAAAGTTTCTTTTTGTTGCATTCATATATACATATAAGTATTTATGTATGTATTTACATTTTTTTTTTTGCAGATATTACATGTCTTTAAGATCTCTTTCACATTATTACATACTCCATAGCCACTGTTTTGCGCGTTTATGAGCTAATGTGTTATTAAATTTTGATGTTTTTTTCATTTTTATTTTTCACAATTTTATGTTTTGCTATTTCTGAGTTCCTCCTTGAGTTTAAAACTTTTTGCAGACACCACTAAATGAAAAGAACGCGCCGCGAACACGAAAACATGTGGCTAAAAAAAATATATATTTTCTTATTATTTTAATTAAATACAAACAACCAACCACACAAAAGAAAACACTCTGCGTCAATTATGATTATCATTTAATTCTATTTAAAATATATATTATGTATATTTTAAGCCACAAAAAAGCAAACAAAGGAGGAAAGAAGGAAACAAAAAACTCGCACTTCGCGATCCAACTCGCACGTTACTCTTAACCGCGCGCGCTTCGAAATCGCTCCGCGTTCAGCAAACGAATGCTTTGAGCCGCGCACAGATTGCAGCAGATAACCGAAAAGCAGAAGCAGACCTACTAATGGAGATATTGGCCAGTGTCAGCGCGTAGTGCTACACACGCTCACTCACTCACTCTCCCGCCGCTCGCTGTTGTATCACATAACGAGCGGAGGTGCAGTGAATTCATCATCTATCATTACACGAGAAATTTTTGTTTTTATTTTGCCTGCTTGACTTCGCTCAGCTGTAAAAAATATCCGAGTTCGAAAATGATTTTTTTCGAACATAACATTCAAGTGCTCAATAGACGCTAGCAACAAGAAGCCGACGCCGCATAGCACATGTTGTGGGGAGCACAAAACAACAGTGAATATATTGGAAAAAAGAGAAAAGTAAACAAAAAAGAAATTAAAGAATAAAATTTGCAGTAACTCTCGCTCTTTGTGCATGATCGCACGCTCAACAGGTAAGGAAAAGAAAAACATTGGCAAGGTAAATTATATATGCACTTCGGAGAAACGGTGTATTTATGTATAGCAGTAAAGTGTGTAACATCTGCTGTGTAATTCAAGAGAAGAGCGTAGAGTGGAACCTGTTCGAGAGTACAGAGAGTTTGAGTAGAGTGGCCAACAATTTTTGAAAGAACTGAAATTGAAAAACACATTTTTTAAATAAGCGTTCCAAATATCAAAAGTGGGATGAAATTTTATTAAAATTCAGTGAATGGAAGAAGGAAAGTACATTCCTCACGACTCTTTTTATACCAGCATTGATTCTGGGAATTGGGTTTGGCTTCTATTAAACTTTGTTTTTTTTTTTTAATATCGCGTCCTTAAGGTCCCTACAAACACGTTTTAGACTCTCCTTGGGGTTTCAACTGTTTGGAAAAAGAACATTGGAGTTTCGGAAAGACTTAAATAAATCGATGAAGTTTTGTGGTAATATGGTGGTATCTAACCCCGAACGTATATTTGAACCCAGTTTGGTACATTCCTGGTATAACTGCGCTTGATATTAATTTAGCTTTAGAATTTCTTACTCTGTTCAACAATATCAGGATTATGACTTCATGAAAAATGACTACAAATATTAAGAATATTATGGTATTAGCTCATAATGATTTTTTTTTTTTTTGAGGGTGTTTTTCGGTCTAATTCAGGACTATCCCTATGAAATTTAGATATGCATTTTTAGAGATTAGTTTTGAACTATTTCTTGAGAATTTTTCGCTTAACACCGTATTATTCTAGTCAAAGTTTTTTAGTTTTACTCCTTAGAAATTAGTTCGTGACGCTGACAATTTGGGGACATTTTAAGTCTAGCTTAGGTATATAGGTTTAAATTCATACCAATATAATAAATAGCAGATAATTTCCTGACAACCCTGCAAATGTGAAATTCGATATTATATGGAAATGAGCTTGGAACCAATTTGGAACCATTTCGAGACTACTTTATGTCCATTTTAGAACTAGTTTGAGAACATTTTAGATTCATCTCTGTACCATCTTCGATCTATTTTGTGAGTACAGCTTTTGAAAACTAGTTCGATTTTGCTTTATATCCAATTTGGTACTAGTTCGAAAATATTTTAAAATCAGCTTGGGATCAACCTTGAGTTAGTATGTCAGTAGAAGCTTTCGAAAACCAGCTCGAGACTAATTTTTGTATATTTTAGAACGAATTTAGAAATAATATTGAATCAGTTGGAATCACATTTGAGTAAGTATGTCAGTAGAAGCTTTCATAAACCAGTGCGGTACTACTTTATATTTATCTTAGAAATATTTTTTGTCCATTTTGCAACTAGTACAGGTACATTTTAGAAACAGCTTGTGACCATTTTTAAACTAGTTTATTTCGAAACGAGTGATAGTAGAAGCAACTCGTGCTACCATCTTCGAAACAGTTTGTCAGCAGAAAAGTTGTAAACTGAAGCAAGATTACACTTTATATTCATTTTGAAATTATTTCAGTAGCATTTCATAATTAGCTTCGGTAAGCTGACATAACTCAGAATATTACTATCGCACGTATTAGGAGCTTTCTCAAAATAAGTTTCAACAGGGATTGAGTTTAAAAGGAATTGATATTTTGGACCGAACATTTATAATTTCTTTTAAATAATATATGCATCAATAAATAGTTAGGAAAAAAATATTTGAAATTATATTTGCTTTCTAAACATAGAATATTTTAATAAACATATTTTAATAAATATATACAAATTCATACTTGCGCGCAAATAATAATTTCCAAGTATGAATGAATGTGACAAAGCGCAAATACTACCCACGAGTACATACATATACTCGTATGCTTATATTCATGGAGCAATTCGGGTTATCTAAAATCCGTTTTGCATTATAAGCATCAGTGCAAACACATACATGCTTACATAGTAAGCTCAAACGTTAAAAAATAATACGGAATCAAAAAAAATATTAAAAAAAAGGCCTTAGCAAACAATTTTACTTCGGCACACCCTGTGCGATCGCTAAGATCACCGTACGGCACAGTCGATCTAGCATACTTTTAGGCATTACACACTAAGCAACGCACCGAACGATCGCGTTAGCGACGTGCTGGCGAATAATTTCCAGTGTTTAGCATGCTATGCTTGTTCTCTTCGATTTGTTGTTTTTTTTAGTTTTGGGTAGCAAAGTTAGCGCTTAACATTGAGCTGATCATTTTGGTTGCTTGGATATTTTTTTTTTCAGTTTTTTTGTTTTTTGGTTCACTTTTTTGCCTTTTTTTTGGTTTTTTATTCTTTGTTTTATTTCTGCACTTGTACGAGTTTACTCACCTTCCATGACATAAACAATGCTGCCGACATCGCCCTCCTTGATGATGAGACTCTTTGCCGCATATTTAACCGGATACATGCAATCGACAATTTCGCGTATCTGAGTTATATCCAAATTCTTCATGAAATCATTATCCAATATGGCTGATTTGATGAGTTCACGTGATCTGCAAGGAAAGGGCGTGATAAATATATATATTTAGTACATATGTATGTGTGTGTGAGGCAATAAATTGTTGCTTAAGTGGCAAACAATGCAGGCAAATGCTGCAACAATAACAACAAATAGTAGTTATATTAATAAAAAAGTATAAATAATATTATTAAGAAGAGTAAGCACATTTCACGCGTTGTGCGCCCATTTGTTTTTATGAGGCGCGCGTGAGGCAATAAATCTGTGTGCGTGTAAATTAAATGAATTGTGACGCAGCTTTTTGTTAAAAACAACAAAAGAAAAAATAGAAAAAAAGATAAGTAAAAACACAGTCCCCCCTCCACTCCCCCATACCCCAACTCACAGCTCTGATTTGGGTATCTTCATCAGCTCACTATCCGCGTCCACCAAATCGGAGAGCGGCTCTGCGCTAAAACCCTGCCGCTTCATGCGTGGCTCACTACCCGTCGCCACCATGCGTGTACCGCCCACACCGCCATGCGCCGCCGCATCATACTCCTCTGCGGTATGTTGTAGGAAGACCTGCGTTAGCGGACGCACTACCTGTCGAAATTTATCCAACTCATTTTGCAGCTCTGTCATTGTTTGATCTTTATTGGCGCACTCTTGTTGCAGACGCGCAATACTGCTACAGAGAAAACGTATTTTATCGCGATTCTTAACAAGACGCGCATCCTTTAATTGAAGCTCCGCTTGCAATTTGGTTAACACATCTGTATGACCATTTGAGGCTTCACATGCGTTCTCCTCGTCCTCACCGCCATCAGCTTGTGTGCCATCACTCGACGTGGAGACGACGCTGAGTAGTTGATGGCAGGTGGTGCATTGACTTTTCTCCAACTCCTGTTGGAGTAACGCACATTTGAGCGACTTGCGGTGGAGCGCTTCACGCACTAGCTCCATTTCGCGACGCATCTCTTTTAGTTGCTCCTCCAGGAGATGCGGATTGCGTTGTGGTGTATCATTTGCCCGATTGTTGTTGTTGTTGATGTTAAAACGAAACATGTCGTTAAATGAAAGGAGGCGCCAGTGCAAAAAAAAAATATTTTATATTAAACGTTTTGCATATACACACCGAAATCGAACCAACGCGCACTGTTGTCTTTCCGCGACTATTTATGCATGAAAAAAATTTTCGGCTATGTTAGTAACGCGCGCGCGACGCTTTGCATAGTGCGCGCTGCGGCGTCACTCTCTACCGCCTGCGCGCGCTGCCTACAATACGCTTATCGCTGCTGCTGGGCGCCGCTGCGCGTTTGACACATTCAGTTTGTTTAAGGCGCGCACAACAGCTTGCTTACACACCGACCGCGCGCGCTTGCGTACGTGCATACGCGCCCTAAGGTCGTCGCGCACTTGGCCTTTTGCTGTTTACTCACTACAGCGTTTTTGCTTTTCTTCTTTTGGCACTGAATGCTTACACTCCGCGCTATTACAGCTGATCAGTGTTTATAGTATTGTCAGTAAAATTTTTGGGTTTGTTTATTTGATTATCTTCTTCACTCGTTCGATCGTTGTGTTTTGTCACATCTACCAGTTGCAAAATGTCACGCGCTAAAAACCAATTCTCAGCGCTTCATTCCCGCACACAACGCGTTGTCATGGACAGTGAAGAGCGCGCGTCACAGCTGACACTCTCAATTAGTTGGGTGGCTCATTGCCAAGCGTTGCGGCAGTGCCGCGAATTTCTTTTATTTAGTTATTTTGTTATAGTTGCCGGCGCGCAAATAATTGAGTGGACTTTTGTACGCGGTGACGACGGCGGCAGCTACTCACTGACTGCCATTGCTACAATACAATTCTGTTGCGCTCGCAGTCGCTGCTGCTCCCGTTGTTTGTTGTTATTGCTTTTATGTGCTTTGCGTTTTTTTACTTATGTTTTTACTGGTTTTGCTGTTGTTGTTATTATTATTGTCTTCAATTAAAAGCAATTAAAATGAGTCTGACGTAGTCGTCATTCACCAGCCCAGCTCAGCCGGTATAATGCTGTTTTCTTGCCACATTAAGCATTGCGCGAGCAACAGTAACAACAGCAACACGACAATACTTTGTTGTTTTTAAATAATAATAATAATTTTTTAATATTAATATTAATCACAAACAACACCGGCAGCAACGCGCTCAAGACAGGCAAGCGCCCAACACTTCTCGCAGGCACAGTGGTACTGATTTATATAAGATGAAATGCTGAAAAGACGAACTTTTGCTTTCGTTTGTCATAAATGTATGCACCTCTTTCTCTTCCTCTTCTTCTTCTTCCTCTTCATCTTTCTTTAGATACTCTGCAGTGCGGTGCTCGTACATTCTTGGCGTTGCAATGAATTTCCTCTTTCAAGTAGCTGACATAAAAAAATTTCGCCAATTTCATCTTCTGCTATTTTGTATTCGTTTAAACTCATACGTATGTATGTATGCATGTATGTCATTTGCGAAAAAAAAAATTATTTTGAATGGCAGCCAATTTTGTCTCCACCAAGCTCTTATGGGTTGAGTAGCAATAGAATTTTTTATATGCCATGTGCTTTCTGAGTAGTGGGAAAAGCGGGGTGGGAGAATGAAAGGTAGAGAGCTAATTATGTAACGAAATAGTAACTGTTGTGGAAAAGTAGTTTTTTAAGTATTTCAATTTCAACTCAATTATAACATTATTGTCATAATTTGGAAGATAATATTTTGTTTTAATCAATAAGGGACGACGGTGTAAGACCATATGTCATGATCGACTGGGAAAAACCCTAAATAATGCTGGGCGGCGACGATGGCCAGGGAGATATCCAAGAGACACTTAATCGTCCCGCTCATTGGCCGCAGAAACGTCCATAACAGATTATAGATTATGCAGAAGCAATGGAAAGTAGGACGACCCCTCGCTGCTACTGGTATGAGAAGTGGTTTTGCGACTAGAAGTCTCATGGAAGGGGAGATAGTATTCCTTAGCTGTATACCGTCCATAACGAAAGCGAAGGTACTCATACCACACACGGTAGAATATGATGATGCACTTCGGTTCCTTCAACGACAAAATCCTGACGTCTCGAACGAAGATTGGAAGGTGTTACAGTTCACCAATTCCAGAAAGGATGATGACAATCAAAACTACAACCAGCAAAAAAAGAAAGGTCGGCCGTGAAAATTGTATATGCAAGATTCGGGAAGTTGGCGAGGAATATACGTGTAGATACGAGTGGCACGCACCTTCGGCAATGAGTTACACTCTAAAGGAACGAGAGGCCCTTTAGAAACCTCAAAAATGCAGAGAAGGTTAAGTAGGGAATGCGATCCGACCTAGACAAGAAACCTGCTTTGACAGTGAAGGTTCTTCTGCCAAACCAATATAAAAGTAAGGCCACCTCTGCTGAGCTACTTCAACATAGAGAGAATAGGTTACGATGCGGCACTAGTTCAGGAAATATTGATAACCTCGGAAAACATAATTTCCAGACTAAATTCCGCTAGTTACCAAGTGCAAAAAACAAAGTAAGAACAATTATACTGATAAAGAAAAGTAATCATTCGTATATTGATATTAATTTCTTCTCCGATGTCCTGGTTCTGGGTAGTAGCTGTAAAGGATGGCAAGGATGAGACCTTACCCCCTGCATACACGTACATATCCCACCATGATGAAGCGCTGTCGGTAGAACGCCGGAGCTTGGTAGATATTGCTGAGAAGATGAAAAGATCACTGGTTCTAGGTGTAAGAAGTAGCAGAGATACCAAGGAAAGATATGAATCTTTACTCAACTTTATTCTAAACAAAAATTTTAGAAATAGCCAACCAGGAGGCAGGAACCAGCATACTTTGGCTCCATCTAGAAGAACGTTCTCGATATAATACTACCTACTACCAAAATAGTCAGTGCCGAAAACCAGGAGGTGCTTTCTGGATCCTCATTTTTTGACCATTGGTTTGTGGGTTTTCAAGTAAAATTCTCAGCCATTAATAAAAGTGAAGACCAACTGGATTTGTGCAGGAAGTTAGTAACAAGGATTTTAACCAGACATGAGGCATGTGACTCATGCTCTGAACTAAAGAAAGGAGCAGTCATTTTTACGAAAATTCTCAATAAAACATACTACACCGCGTGCACCGCAATATATTCTAAACATTATTCGAAGCCACCATGATGAAACAGGAAGCTCAGATAATTTAGGCGGAGGAATTATGTAACTAGCCTATATAGCCGATGATGAGTTCTACTGAAGACAAAATAAAGACTTGTTTAAAAATAAAAAATAAAAATATTCATCTTAACCGGTGAATCGATCGAACTCATTCTCGAATTTGTGGTGTACGAATTGATGTTTTGCCAACAAATGCAGACACCTACAGTATATTCCAAGCCGCTTCTGACGATGGATTTTTTTATTTAAATAAATTTTCTATTATTTTTGATGTTGGTCGAACTAGGACTAGAGCCTTGGCCTTCCAAATGTTAGTACACAATGCTAACCCCTCGGCTACTGCTGTTGGAGCTCCTAGCCCTATTGCTGATAGTACAGATCCGAATTAGGCGATCTAGACTATTTTTTGTGCAATGTTTAGCTCTTGGACAATCGAAACAAAGCTCGCACGATAGTCAGACTCGCTGACTTTCATTTTTTTTATCGACATTTTCTACATGGGGCTTCCACACCATTTATTATTTTTTACATCAAAATTTCCAGAACGAATTAGAGGACCATAAAAACTATTCACATTTTCAGCTGCGCGAATTGCGTTTTCACTTTTATCGAAGAAAAATGTTAGAATATAGCGAACTTTCTCTTTGCTAGTCTCCATCTTTAACATGTGCTTAAGCTACACTGAGTTAAGTGATCATCACTTTAACTCATACAAAACATTAAACGTAATCCAATCGCATTTATAAAATGCGAGAAAGAGATCATAAAGCCATCTATTGCAAAATCACTGGATTCGTTTTTACTAAAATATACATTATATTACTATATATTTATAGCTTAAAAATTAATAAGTATGTAAATTTGAAACATTTTAAATATTTTTTAAAGTAGACATTAAAATCAAATAGATAAAAATATTTGTTTGACATTGTCGAATAAATATTTACAAAAAATTCTGTTTTAAATAATTATTTTGGTTTCCCTACTTATCAACATTTTTAATAGATTTATTTTTGTGTCATAATTACTACTGTTGATAGTTGGAACTAATTTTGATAAGAGTATTTAGTTTGCTTGCTTGAGCTTGGACGAATTACAAATTTTAATTTATTTATTTATTAAAAAATACTATAAATAGCCCAAAAAAATATTATAAGTAGACAGCCGTGAGGGCACGCAACAGCACTGGCCGTTAGAGTAGCAGATATACCAGGGGTGTTAGTTGAAATTAGGTTTTTTTCGGTTTTTTCGATAAAGAAAACACTTAATTTTCAGAGGAATCTCAAAATTTTTTTATTCAAAGTATTGACCATTGGTTTCTACACATTTCGCCCATCTCTCATGCAAATTATGGATACCATTCCAAAAAAACTTTTTCTCTTTCGAGGCAAACCATTCGACGAGCCATTTTTCGACTTCTTCAAAATTAGCGAAGCACTGCTCTGCAAAGGAGTGTCCCATCGATGCGAAAAGGTGATAGTCGGACGGGGCGAGGTCTGGAGAGCACGGCGGGTGCGATAATATTTCCCAATTAAGTGTTTTTAATGTGTCTTTCACGAGTTTAGCGGTATGAGGCGGCGCGTTGTCATGTTGCAAGATAACTTTGCCATGTCTTCGGGCCCATTCCGACCGTTTTTCAATCAACGCATGATTCAAATTGATCATTTGTTGTCGGTAGCGATCCGTGTTCACCGTTTCACTAGGTTTTAACAACTCGTAGTACACCACACCACACTGGTCCCACCAAACACGGAGCATTGTCTTACGGCCAAAGCGATTTGGCCTTGCAGTCGATGGGCCAGCTTCACCAGGGGAAAGCCATGATTTGTTTCGCTTCGGGTTTTCAAAATAAATTCATTTTTCGTCCCCCGTGACAATTCGATGCAGAAAAGATTTCCTTTCGAATCGTTGAAGCAGCATTTCACAAACGGTTTTTCGATTTTCCATTTGTCTATCGTTCAGCTGGTGTGGCACCCATTTTCCATACTTCTGGATCTTTCCCATGGCTTTTAAACGTTGGCAAATTGCTCCTCGGGTCACATGTAGTGTTTCTGCCAATTTTTGTTGCGATTGGGTTGGATCAACATCCAATTCCTTCCCTCGAACTTTTTCGCTGCACCAGGATGTTCATTGTCTGTCAAATCGAAATCTCCACTTTTAAATTGACGAAACCATGTCTCACATGTTCTAATCACTGGAGCATGTTCACCATAAGTTTCTACCAGCAATCGTGAGCTTCAGCTGCTTTTTTCTTTTGATGAAATAAGAAAAGCAACGAATGCCGCAAATGCGATTTACTTGGAACGAAACTAGAAATATTCACTGAGGTAAACAAATATGACGCTATTATTTTGGCGGAATGTGACTTGCGTGTTTTTGTAGGTTGATGTCAAAAGAAAAAAAATTTATACATATTGCTAGCGACATCTACTAGTAAAACCGGCACACTTCAACATACACGTACACACCTGGTAATCTTGCGCGTGATAGCGTAATTGTCACAGATCTTATAAATGCTGACTACAGCAGTGACGCTTGCACCGTAAGCAACTTACAGTCCTACTTCTGGTGCCTTCTACTAAATAAATATAGAACATAGGGCTTTATAGGAAAATGTACTTACTATGGTAGGTGTGTTTACGGGACATTTATTTACTCTATCAAAAATTATGTAAGGTGGAGAGCGGATGCTTGAATACTTTTTTCGGAAGTACCTTATGAGGAGCACAATAATCATACTCAGTGTCTCAATGGCGACCATTTGCACAGTGTCGCCTTTCAACCAATCTACTGACAAATTGCCCGGTCTTGAGATCTTTCTGGTAAAACATATTCAATATTAATAAAATTTGTCGCCAAATGTGTGCAATTTCAAAATATTTGGGAAGGAAGTGGGCGATTCTTCGAACATTTATTGAATACACAAACGAAGTAGACAGAAATAGTATACTAAACCAAAAGATGCAGTTTCTTTCATCCGTTTTTAGTTCATATTTGAATAAAACTTATATAATGACCAATTTTACAGATCTTTTTACTATTTATTATTGGTTCAACACAGCGTATACGTAACTTAATAGAATACAATTAGTGATAACTAATTAGAAACGCTCTCGGAAAACTTCAGCAGGAATAGACCACAGGATGGCAGTGATCGCGAAGAGACCCAAAACAGAGTTCCTCGGACATTCAACGTGAAATTCAGGATGAATTCATTGTTCAGATACCGAAGAGTATAATTGCACGGCATGTGTTCGAATCTGGATTATATGGAAGAGCAGCACGCAGGAAACCGCTCCTGACTAAAATCCAAAGAAACGACGTGTAGACTTCGCCCATTCGCATTGGTCTTGGACCCAAAACCAGTGGAATTATATCATTTGGAGCTATGAAACAAAAATAATCGCATTATTCCTAATGGTCGGATGTATGTTCGATGGCCCATTAACCAAGAATTTAATCTTTGCTATGTTTCACGCGTAGTGAAGCATAGTGGAGGATCAATCATGGTGTGGGAATTTTTTTCCTGGAATGGTGTTCGTCCACTCTATAGGATAAATGGAATTTTAAATTAGGAGAAATACGTCGACATACTGGAAAATGTCTTGTTGCCTTGGGCTGTAGAGAATTTGACTGTTATATGGAAATTTCAACAGGATAAAGATCCAAATCACACCGCAAAGCATGAGTTATGAATGCACTAAGGATGAAAAAACTCATTCAAGCAACCCACAAATAATTTCAATTAAAACTTTATATTTTTTTTGCACTCAATAACCAACTGTCACTGATCGATGACCACCACTTTTGAGGTTATGTAAACAGCTAAACAAACAAGCAATTTATATGACTTCAGCTGAGTAGTGCCAGCACTATGAGAAACATGTTTGTGGGTTAGGCGGTCTGTTTGAGCTACGCCGCGCGTTGGCTGGTGATGTGACATGGGCGTGGCGCATGTCAATTGCGCCAAAAACAATTAAAGATAAATGCATATAGCTATGTGTTTGCGCATAAAACCCTTCGAGGCATTAATGCATTGCATGCGCATGCGCATGCGCATTGAAACGCTACAGATGCACCAAGCAAAGCTGCTTGCTACACTTAACGCTGCGTGTGCGCGCAAGTGCTAAAATGCCAGCGGCAGCTGACTGCCTACTGTGTCTAGGCGTTGTTTGTGCGGCAATATATATTGAATTATTTTAAATTTTTTTTAGTTTTATTGAATTTTTGAATTTTTATAGTAACACTTTCCAAGCGTTTTTAACGCCACGTGTGTGTTCAATGTCGACCGCCTGTGTCTTGTGCAGTGAAAATGACATGCAATTACTTGTTGTTGTTGTGTTGTCGTGTTGTTATGCGCATGCGTCAGATGACAATGTAAACGACGTCGGCGCGGCTTTATGACTGGCAGTATAATGGGTTGGGCGTTGAGCGGCGCAGCAGCAGCTGCCTGCTTGGTTGCCATACCGTTGGTTGCATCCAATAAAGGTTGGCAATTTATGTACCATATATACGCACAAAAGTACCGCTATGCAATTACAATGCGTGTAATTGTGTTGTTATTTTTATTATGCATAATATAATTAATTTTTTTTTAACATTTAAGAATTATTTTTTTTTTTACATTTTTTTTTAAACTAATTTGCATATAATTTTTCAGCCATTTTATTGGCATAATAATATCCGCATTTTGTGCATAACAGAGCGTAATTGAGTTGAGTTTTTTGAAATAAAATTTTTATTTTTAATTTTTTTTTTTAAATAAAAAAATTATAATAAAACTTTTTATAATATATGCAAGCTATTGCACCCGATTATTCGCATACATATTTAAATACTCGTATGTTGCTTAAGTTAAATTTAGCACTTTGCCTATAAAAATAAATTTTACGATAATTTACGAAAAATTGCAACGCCGCTGGCTCAATTGAAAACTGGTCTGTCTGTCGCTTTGCTCAGTATGATAATAATAAAAAAAAAAAAAAATGTTGGTATGTACTTGTATGCATGTAAGAGGAAAACATTAAAGAAAATCACTGTATCCGATTTCTACATTCGATATTTTCGCTTTGCTATGCGCCGATGTTACTTTGCTGATAAAAACCAATTTAATGGGTGAGGACATATTCCAGTTCGTAAAATATTTATTTATTTATTTATTTATTTATTTATTGTACATATCCACATATTTGTATTTATGTATGATTTCTTACAAAAAATTACTGTTAATTGTAGTTGGAAATTTCCACCTGTCCAAATTAAAATTTATACACGGAAAATGAGATAAAATTGTAGATAAATGAGATTAGGTAGGTATTTATATCTATATATTGAGGTGAAAAAAGGAACTGGTGTTGAAAAATATTACTACTTAATGAATGATTAATTGGTTTGCTTTATTTTAGAGTTTTTGGTTTTAACGAACAGTTTTTAGTTGATTCTTTAATTTTGATTTAAGCGAACTATGATCTCCACTCAAATAAAATTTAACTCAAAATAACAACACCCAGAGATTTTATACATTCATTCTGATACTCAGTAGATACAAACCTACTGCATTCTGCAGGAGTGTAATGGGGTGTAGTCAAGCTTCTGAGTATGCAGTTACAGTCGCGGAACTATACTCAATTCCTACTCTTGCGTCCACGTCGCACACCATGGAAACGTGAAAAACCCTTGTGCAACCCGTGTAGAGCTTTGTGTCACCACTGAAAGACAGGAAGCTTCAGTCGAGTCACAGTTTAAGGGTTAACGGAAGTCTAAATGCAGCGTCTGTTCACCAAAGGTGCGGCTGCGACTGGCTTGCTATATAAATGTGTAAAAAATTTAAACTTACTCGACTAGCGTGGTTGCGCACTGAGTTGGGAACCCATCACATAGAAATTATCTCCAACAAACACGCCTCGAATGAGATACCACCTTTTTTGATAACGATCTCCGCAAACGAGCTAAGGATCATGACTTGAGGGCATGCACCTTCCTTGTTCGGTCTCTTAGAAGCCCAGCTGGTTGAAGTCCTCGTAGAAATAAAGGCTGACATCATCGCCGCCCAAGAAGTGCGATGGATGGAACAAGGACGGAAGAGAGCAGGCCCTTGTGACATTTACTACAGCGGCCATATAAAGGAGCGCAAATTTGGCGCCGAATGCGTGGTGGGAGAGAGACTCCGTAACCGATTTACGATACAACTGCCGGAAAGCTCAGCCTCCAGGACGAAACATCCCCTAATGGGTTGAGGCTGACCGACTTCACCGGGGCCTGAAATATGGTTCAATCTAGTACTAGATTCCAGCATGAGAAATCACATTCCAATACATCCCCCCTGCGGGTTAGGGGTTCAAGAATTTAGACGCGGTAAGGCATGCCTGTTGTAAGAGGCGACTAAAATCCAATAGTTCCCGCTACAGTCGGGTCTTTATACCGGAACGACACGGATTTTTTATCCGGCCAAGGACTGTCACTCCCGCAACATTCCTCAAAAATTGCTTTCAGTAGTATTTTTGCGGTTACAACAACAACATCAATAAGAAATTACATAAAGCTACTTGGTTGTCCCCTGATCGAAAAACTCTAACCAGATCGAGCATGTTGTGATATACGGAAGACATGTCTTCAGTGTTCCTGACGTGCGTACACTCCGAGTACCCAACATCGACTCGGATCACTATCTTGTTGCGCCGATAATACGCACTCGCCTCTGCGTGTTAAAGAATGCCCATCAACAAACACAAGAAACGTTCGACGTTGAAAAGCTGCAGACAGAACAGATCGCCGAACGGTTTTGGACTCGATTTGTACTCTTGCTTTCTAAGAGCACTCATCAGCAATTCGGTATACGGGAACTGTGGGACGGCCTTTCAAGCTCCCTACGTACAGGTTTCAAGATCGGGACAGACTCTTGTAGGACACAAAGAGTGATCTTGTAACCGAAGCCCAGAGTATATTGAATTTATCGAGGGAAAACTTCTCCAGCCTACTGAATGGCGGTGAAAATGGAGCACTCGGAGATGATGAACCCGAAACTCCAATCGATGTCGATGGAAAAGACGTTCCAATACCTGATTATGACGAGGTTCGAATGACGGTTGAACTAGCTAAAGAGCAACAAAGCGACTGGAGCTGACGGCCTCCCGGTAAAGCTGTTTAAACATGGCGGTAAAGAGGTGACAAGGTGCATGCATCAGCAACTTTGCAGAATATGGTCGGATGAAAGTATGAACGACGATTGGAACTTAAGTATGCTCTACCCAAGCCATAAAGAAGAGGAGCCCACAATCTGGGCCAATTATCTTGGAATAAGCCTCCTAGATATCGCATATAAGGTTCTGTTGAGCGCACTGTATAAAATACTAAAGCCCATCGTCAACAAGCTGATTGGATATTACTAGTGTGGTTATAGACCTGCTAAATCAACCATAGACCATGCGACAAATTTTGCTAAATACTCGTGAGAAAAGGGATACACATCAATTTTCCATCGATTTTAAAGCTTCCTTCGACACCACGGTAAGTAGCTACCTCTACGCAACTATGTCTGAATTAGGCATTCCTGCAAAACTTATATGGCCGTGTAAACTAACGCTGGACAACACAAGAATTGGTGAAGAAGCATGGAAGATGACAACAATAGACGAGGAGCCTTTGGTATCTGCGAGAGAACGGATTTGTGAAAGATTTATGGTCCTTTGCGCATTGGCAACGGCGAATACCGGAGACGATGGAACGATGAGCTATACGAGTTCTAAGGAGACATTGATTTAGGTCCGCGAATGAAGAGACAGCGGCTACGCTGCCTTGGTTAAGTTGTCGGACTGGATGAAAGCACTCTAGCTTTGGAAGTATTCGACGCAGTAACCGCCGGTGGAAGCAAAGGAAGAAGAAGACCTCCACTCCGTTGAAAGGATCAGGTGGAGAGCGAAGCTGGTTTCACGCTTTGTGCTGTTGTTAAGCGATCCATTTTCATAAATACCTGACTTTTAGCTACAACAAAACATGTTTGATTTGACAGTTAGGTTTGACAGATGTCAAAATATATAATAATATATATAGTACTGTACTTTTGAAACCACGAAATGGATAACCTTCTTCTTGAACCAACTAATGACTGACAGAAGGCAAGCCAGAGCAAATTAAATTGAAATTTCATTCACTCTCAGTGGAGCATATCCTTGGCCATTTGAAGTGTACGACAAGCAAATTGGTACACACGAACAAATTTTCTACAGAAGCATGTAACGAGAGATACAGACGCGATAATCAAAGTTGCATTGCTGGTCGATCGGTCAGTCAGTACGCTTTCGAAGGAAAACATGAGCACTTGGAGTGTTTTGTTTCTAATTTTTCGACCAAAAAAAAACGTCAGCTGAGCTCAGCAACTAATCGCCACGTGCGTACGACACTTACAACCAACTCTTGGGTGCCTAGTTGGTCAGACACTATTTTTTAAATTCATTTTTTCTTTTATTTTTTTTTCAATTTTATTTCACATTTCTTTATTTTTATTAAAGTTTTTTATTTATTTAATTTTTTTTTTTTATTTATTTTTTATTTTTTTGTGATGGAATACATGCAACTACGTGTAACGTGCTGACAAATACATGCTATACTGCGTTGTCTGCTGCTGCTGCACAGCACATGTCATATGTCATTGTGTTGCAACTCTAATCGAATATGTAAGTGTGTGTGTGTCTGTGCGTGTGGCAATGAGTGGGCACAAATCGAAGTGTTGCATGTCATATAGCTGTCGAATTTTGGCTATAAATATTTACAGAAACTCTAATAAATTGTTGCATTATGTATTGCATATACATATATACATTTAAGTGTCCAAAAATATTCCCCACAGCGCGTCCACAACACCCTGACAAGTGTCTAAGCCAATAAATATCTGTCCCCCAATCCAGCAGACTGTCCGCAGCCAACCAACTGTCGCCCAGCGGACACTCTTTGTGGACAACCTGCGCTATCTGTTGACTATTCACCAAATTAACTGTTAATTTAGTTGTCATTTTGAGTATTTATTTCTTCACATTTTTTCAAAAATTTAATTTTTCTACATTTCATTATTATAATATTTTTTTTTCTAATTCTTGTGATCAGTTTATTTTTCTCAATTATTTTTAAATCGCATTTTAATTGAATATAAATCAAAATAGTGTCAACGTCATGGATTTGCTACGAACTTCTAAGGTGTAAATAAATCAAAATTTTGCTAATTAAAAAAATTGTCACAAATTTATTTCAATTTTGAAAAGAAAAAAATTATAATAAGAAAAAATTAGTAATACACAGATTACATTAAGCACCTGATATTACGTTCAAATTACAGAAAATTTGCGGTGGACATATTAAAAAAATGTTACAAAAATATTAAAAACACAAGAAAATAATAAAAACTTGCCGAAAAAATAAGGAACAAATATTTAGAAAAGGAATATTTACATATATAAAAGTTAAGAAATTCTTAAAACAATAAAACAAAAAAAAAATGATAGAACTGTTGAAAATAAAATCAAGAAATACAAAAGCTAAAAATAATAACAAAATACAAATAATGGAAAAAATAATTGAAAATAAAATACAGAAATTGAAAATAAAAAAAATTAAAAAAATCAAAGTGAAAAAATAATTAAATTAAATAAAGTTAAAATATCAAAAATATTTGAAAATAATAAAAAAATAAAATGAAAAGATAATTAAATTAAATAAAGTCAAAATATCAAAAATATTTGAAAATAATAAAAATGAATAAAAAAGTTAATAAATATAAAAAAATTAAATTAAATAAAAACAAAAAGATAAAATTATAAAATTATTGTAAATATAAAAGGTTAAAGAAAGGAAAATATAAAAAATTTAAACAAAAATATTAAAAAATATGTGAAATGAAAATGAATTCAGATACCAAAAATTAAAAAACAAATTAAGAGATTAAAATAATAATTAAAAAAAAATAAATGTAATAAAGTTAAAATATATAAATATTATAAAAAAAAATAAAAAAAAAATTAAAATACTTATTTTTTTAACTAATATTAATATGATAGAAATGGGGAAAAATAAATAAAAGTTAAAAAAGTTAAATACTAATTGAACAAAAAAAAAATAAAAATGATGGAAACAAAAAATAAAAAGCAAAAAGTTAAAAAATATAAAAAAAAAAAATAAAAATTGTTGAAAATAATATTAAAAAATTAGAAATGTAAAAAAGTATAAAAATAAAATGGGAAAAAGGATAAGAAATATACAAATCTTATACAAAAAAAATAACATAATAATGCATAATAAAAATTCTTAAAAAACAAAGAAAAAAATACAAAAAATAAAAGAATTTAAAAAAGTAAAAAAATTAATATATTAAAATTTTCAGGAAACTTAAACAAAAACCAAAAAATACGAATTTAATTAAAAATAAGATAAAATAAATCCACAAAATATAAAAATATGATAAAAAAGTAAAATAAACAACTAGTTTTTTTTTAATGTAAACCAAAAAATGTAAAAGTTAATTGGAAAAAAATACCTAAAAAATTAAAGTGTCACTTTGCCACTATTCATTTGGAAAATCTATTAGTTTTTTAAACTGCGAGTTCAGCGGCTTAAACATCATTGGAGGTTTCTAAATAAATGCAAATATATTGTAAATACCGTTACATATACATATACTAGTATATGTATGTATGAGCGTGTACCATAAATGCACTACAATTTTAATTTTAATTTATTTCCACATAGCAAGTCTCCACCATTTTATTCAAATAACATTTTTTCACAAGCGATTGGGGTCAATTGAATTGTTGTAGAATTGATTTCGAAAAAATTTCAATCATTTCCATATATATATGGTAAAGTGGCTGTAGACCACCGCCGACATCGTACATATACAATCATTTCTTGTTGCCTCTCGCATTTGTTGCTGCGTGTTGCATGCACCGAGTCAGTCTAGTAGTCACGAAAAACGCCTGTGGCATGTTAGTTAACTCGATTTTGCAGCAATAGGTAGTCTTAACTTGTGTTTTATGAAGTGTTAAGAGGGATTAATTTTAATTGTAATCGTTAAATATGTACACTGAGAAAAATTAAGAGGGAATTCCAGAAATTTTCAAAATATAAATCTGGAATTTTATATTTTAAGTTAAATTTATTTGGTTATAATTTAGAAAAAAAATTTCCCAAGACTAAGAACCCTAGTTAACAACTAGTTACATTCGGACTAGTTGTTAGGTGTATTGTTTTGAAATGTTCGTTTGGAATCACAACTTCTACGGAAAGAATTTTAGACGTCTCGTCTTATAATTGCCATGAATAATCTGAATTGGCCACTGAGAGTCGTCCTAGTAAAAGTATTATACATACATATAACCACGTGCTTAGAAATGAACTATGGTTGAGGTCGGAGGCCGGTTGGTTGATTCCATGTTCCCGCAAACGGTCAACACTCACTAATATGCTTTCCAACTGAACGAAAGATTATTCCAAAAAAACTCCTTGGCTTCTTCCTACCTCCTCAGAAAAAGCACCATATAGGACTAAAAGCAAGCCATCATCAGAGAAGTTTCACATCGAGAGTCTTAGCACTTAGTATGTTGCCCTTCTTGGACACTAAAAACAATATTTTGCTGGGGTGGCACATAATTTGAGTCCCTAAGTGGATGAGAAGGTAGATTTCTCAGTAAATTCTCTTCAATATGTATATCCCTTGTCTTCTGTCCACTCAAGAGTAGCTAAGGACATTCACCTCACAATCTTCTTTGCCAAGAAACAGGTCGGATCATCCAAATATTATGATCATTTAAAAAAAATAATGCCCTTTTCTTATCTCATGAAGAATCAAAAATGTAGTTGAATTTCAAAGGGTTTCAAAACCCGGCCTACTTATGTAGTCAACAACCTGGAGATGGCGAACTGGAAACTCCAACTTTGACGAAGAACTCGAAGAAATTGATCGCCCGAAAGAAACAATCAAACGGAAGAAGTCAGTCTGAGTGATTCGAGTGTGGTACTGAAGAACTGACAAAGTTAAGAAACATGGAGAAGCTCCTTTGCAGAATATGGTCAGAAGAAATCATGCGATAATGGAAGACCCCATACTCTGTGGTCCTACCGTGTGATAAATCTCCTTATCATCGTGAAGAAATTTTTATTAGGTGTACGGTGTAAGAGCCAATCGGCGACGAACTGATTGGATCATATCTGTGCAGCTTGGCCAGCGAATTATCATACGCAAAATCTTGTAGTCCACGAGGACGAAATATCTACTGTCCTCTAAAGGACACGCTCTCCTTTAGACTTATACAACACATTTGACTGCCGTAACTTTAAAGTCGAAGAAAATTAAAACCGCCAACATTGTTAGCCTTGAAACCCAACGCCGAAAAGGTGATCCTTTGGGCTGAGTGGAAAATTGTTAAGTAAAGTCCACACTCTCAGCTGTGTGGAAGGAGAAGGGCCTATTTAAGGTTAGTAACCGTAATAACCAGCTGACTCAAGGCCTGAGGGCAGATATAAGCGACCTAACTACTGAATTAAGGAAGATATAGCAATCTGATGAAGACTTATTGTGGAAATAATATTCGAAGCCCAAGTAAAAAGTTCGTTCGGTTTTTTTAAGATTTAAGTCATTCAAGTCGATTTAAGTCAATTATGAGCCCTTTTGTTCGTAAACTTGTTGCCAACGAGATGCCAACTTCATTCAGGCCGTCAATCCTGGCTGGGCCACCGTTTCGGCCGGCTCACCGCGTTTCGACCACGACCGATTTCGCTTGACGTTGTCGTAAGTCATCCACTTTTCATCGCCAGTCACCAAACGCTTCAGAAATGGGTCGATTTTGTTGCGATTAAGCCGCGATTCGCAGATGGAAATTCGGTCCATCGTGTTTTTTTCGCACCCAAACATCGAGCTTCTTTTTGAATCCAAGATTTTGCAAATTGTTCCAAACGGTTTTCTGGCTTATCTTTAGTTCCTCAGCAATTAAATAAGTGCTCACGTGACGGTCTGTTTTCACTATTTCCATGATTTTATCGCAATTTTCGACGACAGGCCTCCCGACGTGTGGTGCATCTTTGACATCGAAATTACCGGAACGGAACCTAGCAAGCCACTTTTTTTCTGCAGTATCGGACCCATAAACTAAATTAATTTTTTCAGCCGTTTTGGCTGCTTTTTCGCCTTGATCGATGAAAAATTGTAAAATATAGCGAATTTTCTCTTTGCTGGTGTCCATCTTTGACGAGCGCTCACAACGTACTGAGTCAATCAAACGAAAAACTGTCAAAGACAAACTTTTAGCGCGAATAAACACGTTTTCAGTGCCGTATAGTATGACATGATGCGATTAGTGACGTAACACTAGTACTATGGACAATAACGCCATCTCTTAGATAAAAACCGAACGAACTTTTTACTTGCCCTAATATTTAGCTGTACATAGCTTCTCAGATTCAGATTCTTAGTGCCTAGTGTATAAGACAAGGAGTAAATACATCACGATTAAGAAGTTCTCGCAGCACCTAGGCGTACCTCATTTAAACGGAGTTATTTAAGAGTTCGAAAAGATCCTTCGAAGAAAAATCAAGCCAACCCAGTGTATTTTTTTTCTTGAATGGTTTGGTGTGCCCAATTGGTGGTGAACGGCACTGGCGTGCTAATGATAATCGCCCAAGTGGCCTACGCCAATTAAGAAGAAGAAGAATAGCGCTCCGAAGCTGAAGAACTTTCCAAAATTTCCATCTATGAATATGAAATGAGTTTTTTGGTCTCACACCTTTCAACTCACTCAAAATTTATTCAGTGTTGCCAACTACGCTGATTGAAAATTATAGTTTTCCCGTTTAAGCCAACATTAAAATTCATGCAACGAAATGCCAGAAACGATTTAAAGCATGAATAACTGATATTATAGATTTAAACACAGGCATTTTTGTAATTAAATAACTCGCCAAAAGCGGCTGGCGGTGGCCAACACAAAATACCAGCGGCAGCGGCAACGGCAACCGGATACATGAATTTGAAGCGAAATTTGCGCCAAATTGCAATGAACGAGCAATACAAAAATTTAAAAAACAACAACAACAACAAATTTAATGATAACAAAAATTTCGTGTATTTGCAGTTGAAGAAAAAAATGCAACAAAGAAGCAGAGCTAAAAGTAAGGTAAGTATTGTAACTAATCGCCAAAAACACTTGTTGCACCATGACGCCATGACAGCCGAGGTTGTGAGTCGAGCGCCGACGAGTTAATCAAAATTACTGCTGATAAAGATCAAAATCATGCATGGGATGAAATGAAATTTGCTAGCAACACTACGGCGAATGTCGCAGAGCGAAGAGTGAGGGCAAGGAAAGCAGCAAAAAATTGACAGCTACCAGTTTGTGGCACCAACGGATGCTGCTGCTGCCACAAAACGACTGAACGACAGCAACACAAAGCAAGACAAAAACAGTAGCCAACATCTATTTGGCGCCGGTCAAACAAGCAGTGGCAGAAGCAGAAGAAGCCGAAAGCTGAGAGGCATTGCTGAATTGGTGATGTGGAAAATTAAAGTTGTTGCTGCAGATTTGAATTTGTAATTGAGATTTCTTCTCGTGTCTTTTCGTTGTAGTTGTTGTATGCAATTTTTGCTACCCATTTATGTTGTTGTTGTTGTTGCTGCTATTATTATTACTAACTATTGGCATGCTCCAGTCAAATCAACAAGAAAATGACAAATCGCTATTTCAAATGGCGCATATACATACATACCTATGTATGTACGTTTGTATCTAATTGTAACTGTCAACTGTCAAAATGATTTTTTTTCTCCTTTTTTTTGATCAGTCAGTCAATCGGTAAATGACAAGTGGCACGGCTGCGTTTAATTAAATTAGTGGTGAACAAAAAGTCGATAGCAAAACTGGATTGAAAATTTGAAAAAAAAAATCACTCAAAAAAATGTGCACTGGGTTGGCTTTTGTGGGCATAGCGCGAGCTTGAACATAGATTTTTCTTCGAAGCGTCTTTTCGAGCTCTTAAATTTCTCCGAAATGGAGAAGATCACTAAGTCTGAATAAGATACGTCCAGGTACTGTGATATCTATCTTTCTCCTTGCATTATACACTCGGCACTAAGAATCTGAAAGAGGAAGCTTCGAATTGGTTCATTTCTTGTTGCTTGGGTTCGGATTTTGAGCACCGAAAATTATTTGGTCAAGAGGTCTTAATCAAATACCAGGTGTGTTTGTTGAAGTGTGCCGGTTTTACTAGTAGATGTCGCTAGCAATATGTATAAATTTCTATGATTTGGCATGTATGTAATTTTTTTCTATTGACATTAACCTACAAAAATACGCAAGTCAGATTCCGCCAAAATAATAGCGTCATATTTGTTTACCTCAGTGAATATGTCGAGTTTCGTTCCAAGTAAATCGCATTTGCGGCATTCGTTGCTTTTCTTATTTCATCAAAAGAAAAAAGCAGCTCAAGCTCACCGGTTGCTGGTAGAAACTTATGGTGAACATGCTCCAGTGATTAGAACATGTGAGACATGGTTTCGTCAATTTAAAAGTGGAAATTTCGATTTGACAGACAATGAACATCCTGGTGCAGCGAAAAAGTTCGAAGACGAGAAATTGCAGGCGTTATTGGATGTTGATCCAACCCAATCGCAACAAAAATTGGCAGAAACACTACATGTGACTCGAGGAGCAATTTGCCAACGTTTAAAAGCCATGGGAAAGATCCAGAAGTATGGAAAATGGGTGCCACACCAGCTGAACGATAGACAAATGGAAAATCGAAAAACCGTTTGTGAAATGCTGCTTCAACGATTCGAAAGGAAATCTTTTCTGCATCGAATTGTCACGGGGGACGAAAAATTTTATTTCGATTTATTTTGAGAACCCGAAGCAAAAAAAATCATGGCTTTCCCCTGGTAAAGCTAGCCCATCGACTGCAAGACCAAATCGCTTTGGCCGTAAAACAATGCT
Organism: Ceratitis rosa; assembly: GCA_037013455.1. Lineage (NCBI taxonomy): Eukaryota > Metazoa > Arthropoda > Insecta > Diptera > Tephritidae > Ceratitis > Ceratitis rosa. The sequence continues at coordinate 33,369,790 of JAWMAG010000004.1, forward strand.
CTGTGTTTGGTGGGACCAGTGTGGTGTGGTGTACTACGAGTTGTTAAAACCTGGTGAAACGGTGAACACGGATCGCTACCGACAACAAATGATCAATTTGAATCATGCGTTGATCGAAAAACGGTCGGAATGGGCCCGAAGACATGGCAAAGTTATATTGCAACATGACAACGCGCCGTCTCATTCCGCTAAACTGGTGAAAGACACATTAAAAACATTTAATTGGGAAATATTATCGCACCCGCCTTACTCTCCAGACTTCGCCCCGTCCGACCATCACCTTTTCGCATCGATGGGACACTCCCTTGCAGAGCAGTGCTTCGCTAATTTTGAAGAAGTCGAAAAATGTGAAGGAAAAACCGGCAAACTTCAACTAACACACCTGGTATATCGTTAACCCCTACTTTTGGGCGTTGAATGAGCTGGTTTTTGTGGCATCTTATCGTTAATAGAGCTTGCTATCGATATCGTTATGTGTGGTGAGGATTCGAACTTTACTAAGCATTCAGTTTCTTAGAATTTTACATCCTCTCATTCTCAGTCCGATTTCGGGGACTTAAAGAGCTCAGCCTTCGTTTTAAATTAAGTAGATTCGAAACGATTTTTGGGTTTCCACCTTCCTTCATTTTGTGTGTGTCTAGATGCTTTTTCAATACCTTCTCCGAACGGCTAATGGATTTTTATGAGGAGCGTTATTTCATAAAATTCGACGCCCATAGGGTTCTCTTCATCATAAGTTTGATTTCACATAAGGCATTTAATTAAACTCTATTTAGCTTCCGTCTACGCTAAATAGAGATCGGACCACCATTTCTGGGTTTGCTTAAGAACACTACACATTCCCATTCTAAGATACAATGACACACCTGATTGGCTTTCGGTACCTCCTTCGTAACATCGGTCAGATGTCAAAAGTTAAAAGGGAAACCTGAACATTCCTCAACATTTTCAACCTTTTAACTATATTAAATAAATACATTAGTTCTTCGGTTGTAGAGATATCTACGTTTCGCAGGTTTTTACGGGCTTTCGTAACTTCAACAGAAATCGTTTATCTGCCATTCCATTCCAGGCTTCAGTTACGTGTTTGGTTAGTTTGGCCTCTACCGGTCTCGTTATTATTGTTACTACCCTAGACGAGACCGAAGGGCTCGATACTAACGAGTCTTTATTACAACTTTTGAAACAGCCAATGTATGTTCGTCCTATTGCTCGGTAACCAGGTGTGTTAGAAGAGTGCGGTTTGTTGCATAATGTAGCCTAACTCTCTAACAATCCAATGGTATGTACAGTGATTGATTAAACTTTCTAAGTAGATTAAATAAACATAAACTCCTCCTCTATATACATACATATGTACATAGAGGCGGAGTAGCCTTGCATGGGTTCTTGCGACTTCAAAAGAAGCCCTTTTACTGCCTAAGGATGGAGAGGTGCCTTTGGTCAGGCCCTTTTTATCCCTTATCGGATCGGATCAGCAGACTGGCATTTTATATAAATTGAATAAATACCCTCGACCTTTAAGACTATAAGCGTGAGCACTTCGACGGCTTGTGCGAGGTGTCGAAATTCGAAGAGAAATTTTTCTTCTACCAGACACTGCCCTTCCTTTACAGTTTACAGTGGTTTGTATGACCGTTTGTAGAGGGAAACCCAACATTATAGCTTTAAATCGCCAAAACCGAGACAAATTATTTTTACCAGCATTACAGCTGCCTAGCTTTCACTTACTTTGTAGACACAGTAAGTCAAGAGACCACTGTGAGCCTTTCTATGCCGGTTTGCTGAATAGTTTACCAAACTTTCGAAAAATTCTGTGCAAAATCTCAGCCAGAAAATTTCTTTTAACGAGGTTTAACGGTGGAAGCCACTAGTTTACTACTCGACCGGTAAACCTTAGAAGCGCCAATGTGAAGCAGTAGAATATACGACTCTCTCTCTCCAACCTCTCTCCATATCTAACTCTCTCTCTCTCTCTAACTCTCTCTCTCTAACTCGCTCTCTCTAACTCGCTCTCTCTAACTCGCTCTCTCTAACTCTCTCTCTCTAACTCTCTCTCTCTCTCTAACTCTCTCTCTCTCTACCTCTCTCTCTCTCTAACTCTCTCAATCTCTCTCTCTCTCTCTACCTTTATCTCTCTCTTTACCAATCTCTTTTTTTCTCTACCTTCATCTCTCTCGTTACCTATCTCTTTCTTTCTCTACCTTTATCTCTCTCTCTCTATCTCTTTCTCTCTCTATCTCTTTCTCTCTCTACCTTTATCTCTCCCTCTCCCTTTCTCTCTCTACTTTTATTTCTCTCTCCCTATCTCCTTCTCTCTCTACCTTTATCTCTTTCTCTCTACATCTCGATCTATCTCTCTTTATCTATGTCTCTCTCCCAAAGTCTCTATCTTCCTTCCTTCCCTCTCTCGATCTATCTTCTTTTCCCCTACCTTTCTGTATCTATATTCTTACTTCCTTCCTAACGCTCTCCCGTTCTCTAGGTTGCATTTATTCTTCACAAACGCCAGCGTGCTGGGCACCTCCTGAAGCAAGTACAATAATTATTGAGGATCTCTCAAACTCAAGCCATTTCCATCTAAGCTGTGTGGCTGAAAAAAGTGCACTATGCCACAATTGTAGCACCTTGATAGAGCCACATGTGGGCTCCGAATATTTTTTAATGCTTTAACATACTCACACACACACACACACACACGCACCCTAAACCGACTACCACGTGCAATACGGATGAAAATCGCATTAAAACGAACCTTATATGTTCCAACAACAACAACAACAACAACAAACAATGAATGTAATAAAAAGCAGTTACATTTCATAGCACAACCAATAACTGCCATATCGCGGTGGTGTGCCACACAGCATGTTGCCTCCAATACGGGTTACATGCAATTTGTTGACGCACAACTTTGCTGCGCAAGCGCAGTAAGCGTCGCATACAAGGTGCTGACGTACAAAACTGACTTCACGTCTCTGTGACTCTTTGATATTAAGTAGCTCCTGCATCGGCTGCCGTACGCCCATCCCAACGGCACTGCACTGATATACCAAAATTCCCTTGACATATCTGGCATTCCAGTGTGGCAACTCCCAGGAACGTCGCTAATCTCCAGCGCCCGATAGCCTGCCTGCGGCTGAGTGTGTGCTTTATTGATTATTTGTTGTTGGCTTAGCCATCCAGCGGCGCCATTGACAAGCGTAGGTAGGTAGGTAGGTAGCCTTTACTCCAATAATGGAGAAATCGTGTCGATTGCCGCTGCTATGATTGGCATTGCTTTGATTTGTATTTTGACGAATTAGTAGTTTTGTTGTTGTTGTTGTTGTTGTGTGACTGCGCAAGCAATTAAAAATGCTTAAAATGGCAATGAGGAAAATATAATATATTTGTAAATATTTATATACAATTAGTTGTTGGTGTGCAAAAATGATTGCAAATGTGTTGTTGTTGTTTTGATTTTTTTGTATTAATTTAACATTCTTTTTAGGGAAGAGGCTATTAGTACCTGCTGTTCAAAAGCGGTTAAGCCGGTGATTGATTGAAAAAAAATTAACAGCGGGCATAGAATTCTCTTGGGTGCTACTAAACATCACACGGCGCTCCAAAGAGACTCATGTGGAGAGGTGCAAATATTGTAATTTATAGTGAGGTAAAAACTCTGTACTCTGGCTACGAGATAGACTCTTTGGCTACTCGAGTGGTATACCTCAATCTAGCAAGTCTCCGCAATCTTTCATCGAGCTTTTTGGTATTTTTCCCAGTGAGCCAACTTTTCTTCCCCCTAAAACATTCTAAGCCCTTCAATCCTCCTGAGAGATGAGTGTAAGTCGAGCATTAAAAAGTTTTTCGGTTTATTGCACTGTCTTGCAGACTTTGTAGCTGAGTCGAGGTTAGGACCTTAGAGTTTATGCGCATCTGAAACACTGGCGACAGGTTTCTTTTTACTGATGCCACAAACAGTCATTGATCGGTCTTCCATTAAAGTCGTTTAGTACTTCCTTCTAATCTTCTGAAAACTCTAGAACTTTCCTCAACTTTGTTCTGTCCTGGAGAAACAGCAGGACAAATATGAGCCTCTACACAATTCTCTGGAAAGATGCAGGGATTATATAAACAAACTCGCAACAGTATGCGAAACGTCCGTGGTTTGGATCACCTTGGCTTGGACAACCTAGCGAACTGTGGGTTGAACACTCCATGTAATTGTGAGGTCGACGAGCTAGCTAGAAGGGGAGCAGAGTTCTAAACACGGTAAATTCGGCAAAATCGGGCTTCAGCAGTAGAGTCAAAAAAAAATAGCGGTATTAAACTACTTGGAATGTAACCAGACTGATCTGATCAACGATGAAGGAGAAGGGAAAAAGTATCTACCGCTTTTAAGCAGCATCTTCATGACCATATCAACTGACCTTATATTCGGACACTCTTTGATTGCGACTCATAGTACGAGGTTGGTGATGGAGAGATCTCTAATTACTTCTGCCGTTGCTATTACCCTGCAGACAAAAATGAGTAGGTAGAATATTACATCTGCCACTGCCCAGCTCTCAGTCTTGTGGAACTTGCGTCAACAATCCCGTGGGTTTCACAAAGCCCAACAAATGGTTTGAGTATTTGGGAAGCTGAATGGAAGCTCTTTCCACAGACCTAATTTAGGTATTACAATGAGCCAATAGGCTTAAGTGAGCTTGATCAGGGTTCCAAGATCGAGCAACCTCATCTGAATTATCGACTTTCTTGACGTTGAGAACACGATTTAGATATTATGACGGGTTGCTTCAAACATTCATAGAAGGAAAGCTTGTTCACTTGGTATACTATCTCAAAATTGTCGGTAGGGCATTGGATTAAAGAGCTAAGCTTTTATGCTCATCGTGTGCCGTAACTAAGTCAGAACACTATGGGAAAACTTAGTGAGCATCGCTTTTGTACCTGGCAATGAAAAGACGGATGAGCCTGCGTGCTCTGGCTACTTTCATATATATTCTATTCTAAAGTGGACGCTGGAGGAACTCTTATTGATCTGGAACCCTTCAGCTTGCTAAACTGTTACTTGTACTAAGCAAAATAGAACTTAATATCCCTTTTGATGCATTAATCAAACATCTGCATCTGAGTTTTCATCTTCGAAAATTAGGAAAGGTTGAATCGACTAAGTGTTTAGCAAGCAGAAAATAGAACGAAATACTGGCGTACTTTCTTTAGGAGTGTTCAGTTTTCAGGTGATAAGATATCACCAGATATCCAAGATGCCCCAAGCACTAGCTCTTACAGAATGTGGTACGCACGGGTTGCACGGGAAAATTAGACAATTTATCGAAACAACCGAACTATTCGCAAACTCAAAGGCAGCACAAAGAGCTCAAAAGGCACCCGAACGGCGATTGAATGCGAAATAAAAAAACAACAATTTCAGCAAATACAAAATATTAATATTTTTTCTTTCTCGCCTTCTTGGTGTTCCTAACTCAATTGAAATATTCGACACTTCGCGAGATCATTTAGCAAATGCTTCTTTAATTGTTTTATTGACACAATCGTAATTACACCAAACAATAGAACCCAACCATAACCAGTGATATATGCCACAAATATGCAGTATTGCATCATGAGTGCGAAGCAAGAAATATTTTTGTTGTTGTACTGAAAGCCAATTAAAGAAACATCAACAAATGCCAAATGGAATTTAATAAGAAAAAAAGTTCCAAATGTAATTAATATGGCGAAGGCGAAGTGAAGAAAATGATGAAAAAAATTCGGGTAAATTTCGAACCCTGTAGGAAAAAGATGTGGAAAACAGAAAAGGTAGTAGTAAGGTAAATGATTGATTTCTTGAAAAAAGTTTTAAACTCAGCATGAAATTTCTTAAAGAAGGCCCCTCACTAAGCACAAGGGAAGGTTCGACTGCGCAAAGCTGCAATCACAACAGACATCCGAACGGTTTTCTACACGACTTGCAGTCCTGTTCTCTGAGAGCACTCATCAGCAACTCGGTATAAGGGAATTGTGGGGCAGCATTTCAAGCTCCCTACGTACGGCTGCAAACGAAACTATTGGATTTCGGAAAGGTCCCAAAAACAGCTGGAACGATGAGGATTGTCATGACGCAGTTTATTTCGCAGCTTTATGATCAATTACTATACGGGCGGGGTGGAATAGATGCCGAGAGTTGAAGAGGGTAGCAAGACGCATGTGCATACAAAAAAGAAAGAGGCAGAGCGTGAGTATGAGGAGCTTGAGAAGCTGACCAACAGATGTTATCCTCGATTACAGAAGGTTTCAAGAACGAAAGAGACTCTTGTAGGACACAAAGAGGTGATCTAATATCCGATACCCAGAGTATACTGAATTTACTGGAGGAAAGACTATTCCAGGTTACAGAATGACAGTGATAATGGAAGACCAGGAGATGGCGAACCCGAAACCCCAAACGATGACGATGGAACAGACGTTTCATTGCCCGACTATGAAAGAGTTCGAATACCCATCGCCCGCTTAAAGAACAATAAAGCGGCTGGAGCCGATGGTATACCAGCTGAGCTATTTAAATTCGCCGGTCAAGAACTGACAAAGTGCATGCATTAGTTTCTTTGCAGAATATGGTCGGATGAAAGAATGCCCCACGATTGGAACCGAAGAGTGCTCTATCCCACAGAAAGGCGGACGCCACAGTCTGCGCCAATTATCTTGGGGTTAGCTTCCTCAACTGTGAAAGATAAAAGCTTAAAACTTTTGCGGATTTGTAAACTGACGTAAAGCCAAACCAAAAGCTCCTTCAGCATTGGGAACGACTTATCCAAGTCATTTGATACCAAACGAGGTTTCAGATAACTTGATTCTTTAGCCTATGACTACTTTTATCCATTACTTGAGCCTTCTCTCCATGATGCGGAGGCATGGACGATTATAACATCTGATGAGTCGGGGTTAGGAGCTTTCGAGAGAAAGGTTTCGGTCATGGAGACGACTAAGTCATGTGGTCCGGATAAATAAGAATACTCCAGTTTTGAAGGCTTTCGATGGAGAACCCGTCGGTGGAAGCAGAGGAAGAGGAAGACCTTCACTCTGTTGGAAAGACCAGGTAGAGAAGGATCTGGCTATACTTCGTACTTCCAACTGGCGTAAAGCAGCGAAAACAAGGAAGGAATGATGCACCAATAAAGAAGAAGTAAATTTTTTAATACAAAAATTTCCTACAGGGTAGCAACAGGCATAAGCCGATGTCATGTTAAATACCCAAGTTCTGAAAAAGTTTTAAAAATTTAAAAATATTATTATCTAAAATATTTTAACAAAAAAAAAAAACAAAAATAAAAATAAAAAAATAAAATAAAAATATTTTTGAAAATTCCTAAGCAGCAGAACACTAACAACAACCAGCGATCAGCAACCGTAAACCATTTGCAGCGGCATTATGACATTATTTAAAGCGCACATGTGCACATACATATAAATACTTGCGTATAATAAATTACAGTGCAACAAGCCTGCAACATTTTAGCAGCAGCAGCAGCAGCAATAACAGCAATGGTGCCAGTGTTGCAACAAACTCCCATACAACTTTTTTTCTGCTTGCAGCCGCCACAACATGTGTAAGGTAAATTTGTCCACAATCTTGCGACATAAATACGCGTACAAGATTTGTAGCGAAAATTGGCGCTTTGTAGCCGGAGATCGCCTGAAGCGCAAACATAAAACTACATCGACATCATTATTAATCTTACAATACATGTAAATGCAAGTATAAAACGGTTAATCAGTGGCACTTTAAAGAAAAGTATGGCGACAACAAGTTGAGCGCGACGCATGCGCAGATGCATAAACGAGTATGTGTGCAGTTTGTATTCGTAGGCATGTATGTAGTGTAGTGTAAAAGTAAACGCAAAACATTATATTTTATGAATTATGGTGTAAAACGAGCAACTCAAACGGGCAAGACAAGCTGCCAGAGGTGGCAGCACTAGCTAAGGAAGCGCCAAAGGAATGTGGAATGAGAGTAGGAATTATTGAAGGATGATGAGAATGGAAAACGAGTTGAAGAAACATTGAGAATCTTTTGTGGGAATTTAATTAAATTAAATTAAAATATTGATCATTAAACTCCTAAAGATCTACGATGCCGGAAAAGTTAATAATAATACAAGGAATAAGAAAAATAAAATTAATTGGAAAATAACAAGAATACATTCCTTAAATGCGCGAACGACAATAACGAGTGATCAAAGTAGAGGAGGTACTTTTTTTCAATAGCCTTATTTTGACAGATCACGCGACCGAATATACCACGTTCAGCAAGCAGTGAAGAAAATATAGCGGCCGTAGCTGTGAGTGTACACAAAGACCGTGGAGAGTCTATTCGGCGCCGTTCGCAGCAACTCGGATTGACGTATGGATTGACTAGGCGCATTTTACGTCGAGATCTTAAATTGAAAACGTACAAAATACATCTTCCGCAAAACTGAAGCCGCTCGACCTTTCCAAGCGACATCGCTTCGATCTATGGGCTATTGAAAAGTTCCAAGAAGATCCGATGTTTTCGAGCCAAATTTTGTTCAGCGATGAGGCATATTTTTGACTCAATGGGTGTGTAAAGAAGCCAATTCGCCACATTTGGGAGCAAGAGCAACCTGAAGAGATTCAAGAAATCTAGATTCAGAAAAGACAACGGTTTGGTGTGGTTTGTGGTGGAATCATCGGTCCTATTACTTCAAAAATTATACTGGTGAGAACTTGGCGACCATTATCGCGCCATAATAACCAACTGTTTGAGGCCCGAAATTGAAATTGTTTTCAACAAGACGGCGCCACTTCCCACACATCGCATCAATAAATGGATTTATTGAGAGAATACTTCGGTGAGCAGATAATTTCATGTTTTCGGCCGATCGATTGGCCACCAAGATCTTGTGATATCACACCGTTACACTTTTTCCTGTGGGGATATGTAAAGTCTAAAGTCTATGCAGACAATTCCGCTACGATTCAAGTCTTGGAGCAAAACATCATGCGTGTCATTCGCCAGTTACCAGTCGAAATGCTTCAACAAGACATCGAAAATTGGACTCAACGGATGGTCCCTCGAAATGGATCACTTTTTATATAAACGGTCTGTTTATTTATGTGAGGAAGGTTCTTCTCTGAACCATTTTTAGTAAGACTTCGGTCCTCAATAAAAGGAGTAATTCCGTTAATTAAAGCCCTAAATATTCAATATTGAGTCCAGCATTAGTGGAAAGTGAAAATTTCGTTGCACTACAACGTCACGCGAATTATAAGTATCAATTTAATGAAATTCTGTTTAATGGTTTCTGAGGTTATAATACTTTTTGACCCAAAAGTAACTGTCACGCTCGCCCGGAACTCTTTCCCACTTCATTTTGGTTCATCATTGTTCGAGAGAGAGGTTGCAGACTTGACTGGAAGAGACCGTATTTAAGCCCCAGGTTTCTTTCTCTAAGCATTACACCTGCTGGGGATTTCATTAACAGACAGACTCCTCATAGTGGAGATAAACCTCACCCTTAAGCAAGTATGGGTAATTTTTGCTCAAATGGGTAGGCCGAATGGCTTATAATCTCGGAAAAAGAATGTCATTTAAAAGGGAATTTGGTTATGGATGAAACTTTTATGTAGAGTGGCTGCCTGAAAATGCTGTATGATCTGCACCAAGTCTCTTTCTGTCGTTCTGTGCTTCAACCAGCGGAAAAGCATACATTCGGTTAACCCGGCTGATACCAATAGCTTATTTCCTTGATGTTCAGTACAGTCGAAAAGAAAATTGTGAAAATATTTCTCAGCCTTAACCCTTAAGCAGAGAAGCCTCCATAAAATAGCTTGACTTTAGATTCGCCTAAATCAACCCTTATGAAGATTGTAAATATTCTCTTCGATAAAAATTCAATCGAAAAGGTCTAAAGGTTTAGCTTCTCGACGGTTAGCATAGTGCTTATCTTTAGGAAAAAATATTCCAAGGGGTCAAATCGCAGCTGCGAGTCGGCCAGTTGACATCTTCGTTTTAACTAATTATGCGATTTTCGAAAGAAGGAATCTCTGAGCATGGCACAGTAATAAACGGCATTAACGGTGGCTGCAACTTCAACCTCGTTTGAGGATGCATTGTCATTTCCAGGGTTTCATGGGTAATATTCTTGCAGTTGCGGTGGAAGATACAAAAATTTGGAAGTTAGTTTTCAATATTTCCCAAATTTTCTTAAAGCGTACCTTTAACCATTTCTTAAGCCACAAATTTTGTAATGAACTTTTGACTCATCGGAAGCAAACGGTACGGATGGCAAGCCCTTCATTAAAAGAATTTTCAGAAGAGGTATATGGGCAGGATTTTTACTAAAAAATTTAGTAACATAAGATAGGCGTAGGCTTTCTATTTTTTAAATTTGAAGAATTTTTTACTTGAAAAGTCCTTCCTTTTCCTTTTAATTTACAATTATTTTTGTATGTATGGAAGTATAAGAAGGAGAAGCCATCAAAACTTCCACCAGAATGACGAGTTGAGCGGATTTAGCCAAGTCCGTCTATCCGTTTGCATATCTGTTTGTATAAAACTGGTACATCAGTTTTTGGCTGATGCATTTTGCATTTTAAATGATCACTTGACGGAATCGGACAGATTGGACTGCTATAGCTTACATACGTCCGTTTTTTTCAAATATGTGGTTTTGGGTCAAAAATCCAACAAAACAAAAAAAAAAAAAAAACAACGAAGAGTATAAAATTTCAGTTTACATTATTATCTACAAATTAATATTGTCACCGAAAATCATCGAAATCGGAGGACTATATCATATAGCTCCCATACTATCGATAAGTTGAGATCGGAGGTTTTGGATCAAAATTTAGTCAAAAAAAGTATCAAAGAGCGTGAATTTGGTAATCTACACACGTATATACAAATAAACTTCGACATCGAAATCGGAAAACTTCATCGAAAGGTATGAAGGCTTCGGCATGGAGGAAGAAAAGTCTTTTTCATGTTTTTATTTTATTTTTGATAAGATTTCTAAATAAATTTCGAGCAAAATTTTTAGTATTTTTTCGGAATACTAAAAGCTGAAAATGAAAAGTGTGGAATTTTTTGTTTAATTTTGCTTTTATAATGCATTAAATGATCGTTGAGGAGATGTATGTGAGAGCAGAAGAGTAGATTTTTATTTTTTTTTAATTTTTTTAAATTTTTAAATAGTCAAAATTTTTCAAGTAAAAACTTCTATACATAAATTTATTTAATTATAATTATATTTTAAATTTTTTTTAATTATAAATAAGGAAGTGCTTGTTAAACGCTAAATTAGTTTGAATATCAAGTAAGCGGTTACAGAACCATAAATGCATATGTATGTATGTATGCATGAATTAAAGTATATAATTTAGTGCATTTTGCTACTAATCATGGGAAAAGTGTATTTTCATACGCAAATATGCAAACTTGCACGCACAATTAACCAAGTATACACAAACACACGCATATACAATACATATATGTACATATATACAATAAAGTAGTTACTAAGTTCGACTAACATGCCCGCACTGACTTCTGGTACATAAATCGAACACATAAATGCCCATAAAAATGCGCTCAATGACAGAGTAAGGCTTATAAATTTTTATTAACAACATGTGTGTAAGAAAAAAAAAGGGTTAAAAAAAAATAAAAAAAAAAATGAAAAAAAAATAAAGAAAATGTAAAAAGAAATATAATAAAATAAAATAAGAATTAAAAAAAATCAGCAAAAATATGCGTGCAAAAACAATGCAAAAAAAATCGATTGTAAAGAAATTTAAATAAAAACAACGCTTATCTACCTTCTCGTCTGTATGTAGGTACATATGTATATATGCACATATATGCATAAATTAAATGAAACAAGCGTAAATGTTAAACGCTGAAAAAGGAAGTCAACAAAAAAAACACAAAAAACAACAAAGAAAAGTGAAAAACAGGCCAATAAGAAGCAGTAGTTGAAGAAGAAGAAGCAGAAAAAAGTTGGCAAATAAATGTCAACAACGTTTGTCGTTGATATCGCGCGTGAATAACTATGAATAAATGCACATATATTGACACAGCAAACACACACACACACTCGTAGATATGTATGTATGTGCATTTATATGTGTTTGCGCATATGTCATACCATGGCTATTGATGTGGCCGTCATAGTTGTCAACACGTTTGACATTTCGTGTAAATTGTCACTAAATATTACATTGCAACTTCAGCGATGGACACACGGTTCTGCTCTCCCCACACTCAATGGAGAGTCAATTGCGTTGTGAGTGGTGCGCCGTAGATGTCTACAAATGCATGTTCGAGCAACTTACTTCATGCGCTGGTAGTCCATGTTATGACATAAAATATGACAGTAAATACACAAATTAAGTGTTGGCTGCGCATGCGCACCGTTGTTTGAGGAGTGTACTGTGTCTGAGCGGTACTTAAAGAAACCTAAAAAGAATACTTGGAAAAGCACCCATACTTGAAGAGAGGAGCTTCTTCCTATTTCCATTTAACTAAAAGTAGGCATGAAGATTTACTTTTCCCAAGAAAATGTTCGGACCTTTGGAATTCAAACTGAATTCGACCTAAGTGAACATTGACAATTTGAGATACTGAAATAATAATGGAAGAACCTTGGAACCGGCCGGACACTAGGACAACTAGCAGCAGATCCATAAAGGAATTACACTGTTAATGCCGTAAGATAACTTCCAGTCTCGTCAGTCGAAGAGTCTTAGACCATATGTGGCGCTATGTAGACTAAAAGTAGTAGATCTACGGATGGATCGAAGTTCAATGACTGAGTTGGTGGTGATACTGAATTTACTGACCTTTCGCGCTCCTTTGCAGGCTAGGACATGGTCGGAATCTGAATTCACGGCCAATAATCTCGGTAGTTTGAGTTGTTGTAAGCTAGGTTCGCTTAAAACAATTTCCAAAACTGTACTGGACTTTCGTCGTCCTTTGCAGGAGTCGGTCAAACCCAGCTGACTATCTCTCACTTGGGCTTTTTCATTATCAGGCCGCATAAGGATGGATTCGCAGTAAATCTTGACTAGATCACCCGAAATCTGCTCTCCTAAAAAAGTGAACACGTCTAAGTGACAGTGGTAGTCTTTATAGGTCATTTCTTGACAGGACGGCATTCAGAAAGATCTGGAACTGGCTTTAAAAAGGTTGAGGAGGAGAAGACACGATGTGAGATACGAGTAAGCTCATTTACTTGAAAGCTAACTTCCTGTACGATTTGGCGTCAGTTTGAGTATAATCTGAGCAAAATATGTTGTGGCTCCCACATCGTTAGCCACTTTTTGGATCCCATTTAAGCACCAGTTCAGCAGCCAGACGGAAACACCTTTCCAAGTACCATTGTGTACTGAGCTCGAGAAATTTTCAACACCCTTCCATGATTGCTTTGACCCGGAAGGGCACGGTGAATGCATATGTTTTTAAGTACACAGAGCTGATAAAAGTTCTATACCATCAAGGTTGCACCAAAGTGGTAAAAACGAGGCCTTTCATCACTTCAACCCATTAATCGAGTTTCAGTAGCTCTGCAATTCCCACGATACCAGTTATGCTCTAAACATCCATTTAAGATGACGAGTCTCGGAAGCCTTTCAGAGCAAATATTTTTGAGGGAGACTCGTATGCGCTGAACGTTACTGAGCTCAGGCTTATGATAGCATACTTGGTTGGTGAAAATACGTCTTTTAAAGCGAGGGGACGGATTCACGAGTTCGCGTAGAAATGATCCTCGAGCCCAGAGTGATTATTTTTCTAGAACACGGTTCCGGTTCTATCTCACATATCTAAACTAACTCTAGATTCGTCTTAATCGTGGGTATTGACCACCACCGCATGGATGAGAGATATCTCCTAGTAAATGCCCTGCTTATGCCACGCCTTTATAAACCCATGAAAGAGGCTTTTGAGAAAATTGTTCTGAGAGCCGAGTTCGGAATTTCAAAGAATATTTTCATCAAAACCTCATCACTGTGCATTCCTGCAACACATTCTCATTAAGTCAGCTATCGTACAGTGAAGATGGTATTTAAGCGAATACCAACCGCCGAAGAGTCATGTTGCAAGCAAACGTGGCACATCAAGTTCTTACGCACAGCCAGTCAAGTGAAGTTGAATGCCCGAACGGCCAATTGACTGCTGTCAATGTTGAAGTGACTCGACTCGGCTCGACTCTACTCGACTTGACTTTCTAGTGTACATGTATACGTCCAGCTGTAGTAACTAATAAAGGCAGCAGCAGCACCAACAACAGTAGTCGGGTAAGCAATGCTTTAGGGATTCAGGGAGCCAGTGAGCTGACCGCCGAGCAGCCATCGTCAGCGACGACAAACGAGCACATAAACTTTTGTAGTTTCAATTAGAAAGCTTAGTCATGGCTTGGTTTGACTTGTTCTTGGTTCGCGCTGAACGAAGAGATGACTAAATGTTGAGCTGAGCTCAACAAAGTGCTGGACCAAATGATTGGTTGCGTGAGTACCCTGCACATGGACTGGTTCACATTTATTTAATGAAAAATAAAAAGAATCGCACTCATAAGAAAATCATGTACGGCGGCTGCGCATTCGCGTTGACTCGCCGGTGTCCAACAATGTGTGCTGTGGCGGGCAACGCATTGGGAATTGATTGCCATCGATCGCGCAATGAACGTAGATAATCAAGTTCTTAAGTTGATTGCTGCACGATAAATATACGGAAATGTGCGGTCTGCTGGTGGTGGTGATGAAGGGTGTGCTGGCTGCAAAGATATCATTATCATAGTTGCTACTCTTGCACTCGTGGGTATGCTTAGCTACAGCCAACATATTTGCTAAATCGCTTTGTTGAAATGTAAATAAATCTCTATTATGTGTAAAGCGTAGCACGGCATGGTGGTCCATTGGGAGTCTGTTACCTTTTATTGAAGCGTGCCTTTGGTGACTTGAAGTGCGTCTTATTTGAATATATTTATCATTGTATAAAAAGGACTGTGTGTTTCGAGTGGAGCCTGTTTTGGACGCAAGACTTTTCAGATTTATTTTTGGTGAAGCCACACACGGACGCTTACCGAATAACGGTAGTCTAGCTTGGGTATGCGGTAGGAAATAATTATTTTCGTATTTATTTCTAGGCTTCCGGGTATGAGCTGGGGCTGATCAGGTATCGGTCGATTTACCCTCTTGCTCTTCTTCTACTTTTACTTCTATCTTTACCTCTATGTCTACCTCTGAAACTTCCTCTATCTCTATCTCTATCTCTATCTCTATCTCTATCTCTATCTCTATCTCTATATCTATCTCTATTTCCATTCCTATCTCTCTCTCGCTTCCTCTCGTTCTTCCCTCTCTGAGAGCACTCAATGTATAGTAGTATATTCTGTCCTCTGTGCGGCGTCGAAAAAAAATCGGAGTTCTGATCAAGTCTGTAAGATCAAGGTAGGAGGACCTAGTAAAGACTGTCTGTGTGCTACATGGAACATTGCAGAAAAAGGAAATTGAGGATGCAATTACATAAAAATCAAGAGTGATTGTCCAGATCACAAGCTGAACTTGAGTTTAAGACTTTCAGGATGGCAGAACCATCCAGTAAGGAAGAGATCCTTGCACAGCTTAGATCTGGATACTGTAGTAAATTAAACTCCTACATATCCAGACTCGACCCCAGCATACCCAACGTATGACCTGCATGTGGAGAGTCCCGCACGACACTAACCATCTCTTCACATGCCCCCTTAAACCAACTCATCTAACCCCCCTCTCCCTTTGGTCCAACCCCGTCGAAACAGCACGTTTTCTGGACCTCCCCTTAGATGACCTCGGCGACTTAGATTAATAATACCTGCCCTAAGCGGGGTTAGCTAGCCGCTACAATAACAACAACAACAAGAGAAATCACACCGAGTTAAATGGACTAGACTTCCTTTTAGTGAAGTTAGAAGAGATTATACACAGACTTTTTTATTCTCTTCCCGCTCGCTTGAAGCACTTACTAATCACAACCGATCTCTAATAGGCTAAAGTATAGCTTTCTGCCGCAATGGGTCACCTCTTTTTTAGGTCCATGTCTCAGTTTATAGTGGTTCTCTAGCGTCTTTTCTCGAATGAACTGCTGTATAAAGCTCCCGAACACACTAAGGGCTCTAATGCAGTTTGCGGTGATAAATTCAACAGAATGTCAGTGCAACAAGGGAATGAAATTTGCGTCTCCCAGGGCTTTGATTTAGATTTATGCGCTCATTTCGTATACCATAAAGCGCAATTTTGCTAAACCGTTATCGAGTGAACGCTTTGCTGCTTTAGATATGGAGTTCGCTTGCCTACAGCTGCAATCGTTTGAATCACAGTCATATGCTGAGCGTTTATCTTACTTATCTCAGCAAATAGCATTAGCGTCGGGTGAAAATTGTCGTCAATAAGCGAATAAGCTTTGTAACATTTTCGCTCGTTATGCCCGTCGTTTGAATGTATTTTGTATTTTATTACAGTTATTAATAATAAATAATTGTTTGTTTTTTTTTTTGTTTGTTATTTTTTTTCGATATCAACGTGCAGCAAGCGAGCGATCGATCGAGTGCGTATTTATTTATGTCGACCAGCTGCTTGATTTATGGGGATTAGGCAAGTAAAGCACACATGCAATATGCTACACAACAGCGCTTGATATATCATAAACACACACACACACATTCACTTTCGTACAGGGCAATCACCCACTAACAAGCTTTGCAAGATTGTTGATCAGTTTTTCACGCCACACGCCACACGCCAGACACCGCTGCTAACAGAGCCTACAGTGCGTACTTGTACACGTATGTGGCAGCTATACTATGTGGCGTACGCAGCTCGCAGTCAATTGTGGCACGGCAATTTTACGCCAATAATCGATTCGGACGTCTAGCGTAAATATATTTCGGCCTTTTCGCATGCATAAATTTTGATAATTTCGAAAATAATTTTTCGCTAAAATCTTTAAATTGTTTTTAACATAAATTATTATTGATTTAAATTTGAAAACTTTTTCGAATTTTTTTCATATTGTACATATTTTTAAATATTTTATTCCGTCTTTTACATGTTTTTGAATATTTGTAATTATGAATATATTCTTGAAATTCTTTTATATTTTAAATAACATTTTTAAAATATTTTTATTCTTTTTAAATTATGTTAATATTAATTTTTTCATTATTTTTATTCTATTAGTATAATTGTTATTTTTTATTATTTTTTCTAAACTTTTTCGAATTTATTTTCAATAGTTCCTTTTTTTAGATTTCAAATTTTATTTTCTAATTATTCTTTTTTTTTATTATTGAAAAAAAAATCTGACCTCCAAAGTTTTTTTGAATTTATTTTCAACATTTTTTTGGATTTTTTTTTAATTTTTCAATTTTATTAAAAATATATTTTTATTTTATTTCTAATTTTTTGAATATAGTCTCAATATTTCGTTTTTGTTTTTTTAAATTTCAAATTTTATTTTTAAATTAGATTTATTTTATTCCCAAATTACTTTCGAAAAATTAAATTTTCTTTGTTTTTAAATTTTTTTCTAACACCTAAAAAATTTTGAAAATATTTTCAATATTGTCCCATTATTTTTTTACTTTTAATATCTATGTATTTTTAAACTATTTTTATTTTATCTTCAAATTATATAGTTAATTAACCCCTAAAATTTTTGAAATTTTTTAAATATTTTTTATTATCTTTTTGTTTTCAATATTATGCTTAAAATTATATATTATATATATTTTCAATTATTTCTTATTTTTTTTATTCTATTTTTAACATATTTTTATTTTATATTCAAACCACGTTTTTTTAATTTTTAATTTTTTTACTTTTAATTTTTTTTAATATATTTAAAATATTTTTTTATTTGTTTTTTATTTTTTAAATCTCATTTTTAGGTTTTTATATTTTATTTTTAAATTATTTTGGTTTTATTTATTTGAATTTTTTTTAAATTGGTTTCAAACATCAAAATTTAAATTTTATTTTTTAGTTATTTTATTATTTTGTTAATTAAAAAAAATCTAAACTATAAATATTTTCAATTCTTTCTTAATATTTTTTTTTGTGAAATTTAACTTTCAAATTATTTGAATTAATATTTAAATTCTTTCTTATTTTATTTTATATTTTTTATTATTTTTTTGAATGTACTTTCAATTCAATTTTCAAAATTTTAAATTTAAGTATACTTTTTAGTTCAAGCATTATTTTCGGATTATTTTTCTTCCATTTAAAAAATTTTTTTTATTTATTTTTCCTTAATTTTTGGGAGCACACACAAAGTTTCTAATTCATTTATCATAATTTCTTGCCGCCGACTTTTAAATGTTTTTGAAGTGTCTATTTGTGCATTTAAAGTCCTAAATTGTTTTACAATATATGAAAAGTAGAACAAATATTGCACATTGTTTTGTTGTTGGCTTTACAATTGCAACTGCAATTACCACCGCCGCCGCAGCCTTGCCTGTCCAGTTTGTGGAATATCGATTGGTTTTATTGATAAATTGATGCATCTAATTGACGTGTAAATCGTCTAAGTTAAGTGGTAACCCAGTGGTGAAGTGAACTAGGCAAGAACTACTTCGAAACTAGTAGGGCAAGCAATGGCAATTTTTAACACAGAAATTAGTTATGATATGGAAATTTTCAGATTATGCACAGCTACTTATTGGTACCATACCAGTTCAAAACGTACCAAAAAAATTACCAGTTCTTTTTCCAACTGCGATTACCCAACTAGTTGAACAACTTTGTTATTTGGTCACTAATCTAATGGATACTTTTAACACAGAGATTATGTATGATATGGTAACTGTGACATTTTTTTCAGTTACATACTAGTCTCATAGTAATTCTAAATGAACCAATATGTAATGGCTAATTTTAGTATACCAAATGTATACAAGCGTGTCAAAATATTTAGTTAGTCAATTAGCAGATTTTTGCCAGTTACATACCAGTTATATACTAGTCCGAAATGGTAAAAAATAGTTGCTTGTTCCTTTCAAACAAAAACTACTCTATAGAACCTAACTATTAAACAAATATGATTTTTTTTCAATAACTAATATTTCAATTTAACACAAAGATGATCTATGGTATGGCCACTGTCACATGTTTTTCAGCTACATACTAGTCTTATATGATCTCAAAATGAACAAAATTTAAATGGTTAATTTTCATAATCAAATGTAACCAAATTTTGGTCAATTACATACTCGTTCCAAGCGAGTCCGATATTTTTTAATAATCTTGTAATTCATACCAATTTAGTATTTTTCGGAATAGTGTCCTCTCATGTATGAAATTTTAGTTTGAAACTAGTACTTTTTCTAACCATTTTAGAAGTTCGCCGCTGTAAGGTTGTATGCATTGGGATATGAATGTGTTTGAACGTTTGTCGGTGATGTGTCATGCGTCAGTAAGAAGCGGTACTATGTGAAAATTACTAGTAAAATAGAATGACTAAAATTTCAATTATATTATATCAGTATTTGCCTATGGGACCGGCGGTATAGATAACTTTATCTCAGAATAGGCCGACATAAAATATAATCTCTCTAAAGAGAGTAATAGGTAATAGAATTCTTTCCTGGCCACTGCTGGATAGTAGATGCTCCCCGGAAACAAGACCGGGAGAGGAGTATTTTTCAAGAGGTGCTGCAGAGGCTGAAAGAATGAAGAAGTGGAAGTAATGGTCTCTCGTCTTTCATGAGACAGCCTTTCATGGAGAAAGCTAGGCTCGGATATCTGTGAGCTCGAGTCTTTCTCGATAACAGATATTTTGGTAAAAAGCATAGTGAAATTTATAAATCAATTAAAGTGGATGTAAGAAGCTTACTGATCCGATCAACATAATGATAGCAGAATGGGCCTCAGTGTGTTGTTGCTCCCAAATCGATAGACATATCTATCTACCATCCCTCTTCGGTTATATGAACCCTATGATGACCAAGAGTCAATGGCATGCATGCCATTTGAGACAATAAAAAAATATATTTAAATACTAAGAATCATTTGAGAGAAACTTTCATAAGAAATTTTCAGCCTTCTGAGGATGATTTAAAATTACTTGCGGGTTCTCACGTGTTTTTTAATATTTTTTTTTTAACAAATCAAAATCAAATGCAAGGTTCTCAAATTCGAATATTGTGATGCTTCTCAGCCATTAAGAATAGCAAGTTAAATGCTTATTTTAATTTTTCTTTACAATAAACAATTCGAATTTAGTAACTACTTGATTTAGTGCTTCGCGCTGGAACATTACGATTTTATCTAACAAAATAGCTAAAAAATGCTAATGAACTTAAACAGCAACACCATTAAGTAGAATTGTATAATTAAAAAAGAAAAAAAAAACAATAAAAAACAACAAATACTTCAACAATCTAAATATTTATAGTAAAAAGTAAAAACTATTTTTAGTAATTTTTTATTTAAAAATTTTTTTCACACTCGCGCTAATTGTTTACAAAAAAGCGCACACTTTCTGAGTGCAAAATGGAAATAAATCTATTAGTTACTAAAGAAGAGAGAGAGAGAAAGGGAGAAAAAAGAAATGGAAAAATATAGAGCCACAAAAAAATTTCAGCAACCTGTCGATGTTGTCATGCACTCACAACAGATTACTATTTAACGGCAATAAAAAAAATTAACATTAGTAAAAATTGCTGGAGCCCTTCCCACGCGAAGCAAAGGCAAACTCAATAGAAATTTTAAAGAAAAAAAATAATTTTTCGTAAATATCGTGATGAAATAATAAACTTTTAGCAAAGCGTGGCGCGAAAGTCAAACAGCCATTGGAGATAAATATTATTACTACAACAATGTTGTCGAAACAACAAACCAGAAAAAAATTATTTTACAGAAGGCAAACCTTTTGCAATTACCAAAAATTTTACTTGGCGGGGCATTGACCGGCAAATTACACTCAAAGTATGTAAATATAATATAGATATAGTAAGAAGTAAACCATTATTTTTGCTATAGAAGGCTTAAGTGATTTGTATATCGTATTCTGTGAACTGCTTCTCTATGGCCAAACTTTTAATTCGGACCTTTAGTGTCCGCAAATGCACCCTCTGATGGAAACAATCGGCAAAAGCAGCTAGCATGGCCAACATAAGGGAAATTGTCATCGATAGTGACTCGCCAGAAGCTCCGAAAGTCTGGGTAGGAAGTTCTTATGCATCCGCCTTATAGACCGGACCTCGCACCAAGTGATTACCACATGTTCCTGTCTAACTTCTTGACGGGTGAATAATTGGCCTCAAGTGACGCTTGTGAAAATCGATTGTCCCAATTATTTGCTAATAAGGAGAAGGGTTTCTAGGAGAGAGGCATAATGGAATTACCTTCAAAATTGCAAAAAGTTATAAAGCAAAATAGTGAATATTTGCCATAAATCGGATAATTCTAACTATGGTAAATAAAGCCTTGAATTTAAAGCAAAAATAGTGGATTACATTTTACTAGACTAATATATTTTAAAATATATTTTTGTTCTATTTTATTTTATTAATTTTTATTTTTATTTTAATATTTATTTTTAACATATATTGTACATTTTCTCACCTACAATTCTTAAAGCAATTCCATTCATGCATCACTTTGCTGGCGGAAATTACCCGAGAAATTTGTTTTTGATAAATAAAAGATATTGCAAACTGTAGGAATTATATTTATTTATTTTTCAGCTAACAAAAGAGCGCTTTGTTTTCTTAAAAAAAAAAAAAAAAAAATGGAAAAAAACAGAAAATAAAAATAAAAAATAATTGGAAAAAACACACAAAAAAAATCGCATATTGAGAAAAACAACAAAGCACGCCTACACGTGGCTAAAATGGCTAATATTAAAATAACTAAAACAACTAACAGAACTGAACGTTTGATATGTGACCACAGACCACGAATAACTAAGTGACAGCTGGAGAGACAAAAATTTACTAAAATCAAACATACATACACGTACATATACTCGTACATAGCAATAACATAAAATGCACTAAATATGCTCGTAATTAATCTGTGGATTACAAATTTTTTTTTTGGGTAAAATAAAAATAAAATAAAATAAATAAAATAAAAACAAAAACGAAATAAAAATAAAATAATATAATTCAAAATATGTTATTTAAAAAATATTTAATTTCGTATAAAATTATTTTCTGTCTAACTAAAAGTGCTTTAAAGGTTAGAGTGAGTATTTTAAATAGCAAAAAGTTCATTATTTTAAACAAATAAAAGAGGTTATATGAATTTCTGGCAGAATTATATTAAAAAATTGGAAATTTACATGCCATAAAAAATAAAAAATGTTCTTAATCAAAAGAAAAATTATAATTCTTTTTTAATAGTTAGGCATTTACTCGTAATGATTTTTTAATTTAAAAGGTATACTGTTATTGAATGATTAATTAATAATTTTTTTCTTTCTAATATTAAAAAATTACCAAAAAATTAATTAAATATTAGATATTAAATTAAGCTGTGAAATATAAAAAAGTAATAAGAATAACATTACGGGTAAAATTAATTCGGTCTGTTCTCGAAAGATTGATCCACCTGAAAGTTGTGGCCGATCTTTGAAGCGACTGCCGATTTCATTGGAAAGGTTCCACATCTGTCAATAATACAATAATTAGTTTGCATCAGCGTCTGCTTCTGACAACAACGTTATTTTTTGTGTTAAATAAACACCATTTGTGGAAAGTTTTTTTTTATTTTTTAATTGGAAGAAAAGTGCAGCTAAAGCCCAACGAAAGCTTATGGAAATTAATGGTGAATCTGCGCCGACCGATAAGCCATGCAGAGAGTGGTTTCAACGCTTCAAAAGTGGCGATTAAGAGCGTTCTGGCCAACCCAAAACTGCTTCAAAATCCGTGCCAAAATCAAACTGAACTCGTAGAACCATTGGGAGTAAAAATAGTAAACAATTTCCGTTCGGTTAGAGCAATTTGGATTTGTTCGAAAGCAAGGAAATTTCGTACGAGTTGAAGCTGAGAATATTCGAAAAACAATATTTCACCCCGGCACTACTTTTTGTAAGACGAAAAGCTTTTGCAACAGTCTTGACTGGAGATGAAAAGTAGATATACTATTGTACAATACGATAACACCAAGAAGAAAAAATACTATGTGAAGCCTAGTGAAACCGCTCCATTGTCGTGTACATCGACCAAAAATAAAAACATCTACGGTTTAAATGTTATGCTCTGCATATGATGGAACCAGACAGGTGGGATTTACTATGAGGGGCTAAAACCAAGCGAACCTATTGATGTGAAATACTATTAATTACAACTCAGTTTGAGCTATGTATTGCGTGAAAAATGAGCGAAAACGATGGATTTTTCTAAGGATGAAAACGATTTGGGGGGTCAGCGGTTCGATTTTGTTTTTTTTTTTGAAATCGTAGAATGGCGCATGATTTGATCAAGGGCCGGATGGACTTACTTTTTAGAGAATGTTTTTGAAAACTACTAAACAAATGGAAAGGTATTCGCTACCGACATACAATTTTTTTTTAATTTTTTCAATTAAAATCTGAACACAAAAAAAGAACGAATTAAATTGTATTCTCATAAGTTATAGTTTATAAAATACAATATATTATATTTAATTTAATATAATAAAAAAATAATACTTTTAGTAATAAAATATTTTAAATAATATTTCAAATAATTAATAAAATATTAAAAAATGTTTCAAAACGCTTGAAAGGATAGATCTTGCATTTAAAATTGGAATAAAATAAAACAAAATTATTATAAGAAATATCAAAAAAATATAAAGACGTAAAACCTGCTTTCTCAAAAAAAAAAAAAAATATAATAGTATACAGGGTCCGCCATCTAACATTTTTTTTTTTGAACTAGTGGTTATTTTGAGTGTGGTAACACTGATGTTACATCTGATTTGACAGAAAGTTAGTTTTATCCTTCCGCTGAACGATTGAGGAATGGGCAGATGAGCGCTTGGCCGAAACCCGGAATTTTACCAAAAAATCATCTTTTCCGATGAAGCTCATTTCCATCTTGGCGGCTACGTCAATAAACAAAATTGTCATATTTGGGGGACGGAAAACCCGCACGTGATCGAAGATGCCAATGCATCCTCAGAGAGTTACTGTTTGGTGCGGATTTTGGGTCGGCGGCATCATTGGCCCATTCTTCGAAAATGCGGCAGGAGCCGCCGTTACGGTCAATGGCGAACGCTACCGCGCCATGTTAACGGATTGGTTCTTCCCGGAAATCGAAGAGGAGGACTTGGACAACATTTGGTTCCAGCAAGACGGCGCTCCGTGTCACACAGCCAACGTTACGATCGATCTTGTGCACACTGTTTTAAAACAAAAAAAGTTACGTGGCGGACCCTGTATATAAAATAATATTCAAATTATATACAATACTTTTTCTGTATTTTGTCAAATTGTATTCTAATTTGTATTGTAAAGAACGATAACGAAAAACTTTTAACTTTTCACTAAATGTAATTTACACTTTCACTTTCAAATTTTAAATTCGAAAAAATTTATGAATTTCATAAAAATGACAATTTTTAGGTTTAGCTTACCCAGAGTGCTATGACTTTTAATATTACACAATTTATTCGCTTAATCAACAGTTTAACACTCCTGTAAGACATTTACAAAAAGAAGTGGTAACTTTGATAGCCACATTTGAGAATACTTGTATTTTAGTGGGGTGCCTAATACTTTTGGCCAAGGCTGTATATGACTGAGTCCACAAGTTATGGGCATGATAAGAAGAAAATCTCTTATGAATAACAAAAAAAGTGCTTCGATTTTTAAAATATGATCATATAAAAGAGGATACCATTTTGATCTTTTTTTACTCTTTTATCTCATTTGTTTTAAACTGGACTCTGTGCCACGTCACTCTGATATGTCACATATATTTGTCATAAGCGGCTATATTTCTTATAACATTTGTGACTTGATATCGGAACGACTGGGATTTTTATTCGATGAATCCTTTACAATTATAACAGATATAGCAATTCGAAAATTGCTTTGGTTTCTTCAAAGTCAAAGGTTAACGAGATTTTGTACCGAAAAAAAAACTAAAAAAAAAAAACAGATCTGACTTTTTGTATGGTTCCCTATGAACTCGCTATAGTCATGCCATTTCATTTTAATTAAGGATTAAAAAAGACTTTCTAAAGTCAAAGGAATTAATGAAGTATTTCAGTCTCTAGAGCTCTTTAAATATTCCCAATATCGGCTCTCATATTCTCTAGTCCTCTCGCTCTTTTTCCTTCTTTACTTAAAGAGCGAGAATGCCATATATTCAACGCTTTGAAGGTCTTGCATTTATATTAAGGTTAAGGCAGCATTCACTCGTGGAGAAGGGTTCTAATACTAATTAGGTTTGGTGAGTTCTACAAAGATAAAGAGTTGTCGTAAATCTAGAAGCTTGTTGACATTCGCTTCGACTATCTTAGTGGAGAAAAGCACCGAAAAACCGTTCGCAATATCCTTTTTAACAAAACGATCGGTAAGGTCTCGGTGGTGGGATTTTTTCTTAATAAAAAACTTCTACCAGCTCTTAACATCGTATCAAACTACCGTCAAGCCTTTTCACAAATTTGAAACTCATATGAACAACTTTGTAAGTGATCAATAACGGATCATGGCGATCTTACTTTACTTTTCTCTTTTGATTCTATGCCTAACTAGCCATGTTTATTCTATAATTGTTGAACTTAACTCACCTCTCATCCTTATCGTATTTCGGCAATGCGCCCGGCTCCAATAGCACTGAAGACTCGCTCTGTGGCTCCGCAGAGATACCCTGTGCACGCTGTCGCTGATACGCCTGACCACTTTTCCGCTGCTGCACACCAGCGCCCGGTGTTGTGGCCGTACTTGCGTGACGACTGAAGGGGAATACACTTTGAAATTTATCCAGATGTGATTTCAACTCAGCAATCTCTGTGTCCTTTTGCTGCAGTGCACGCTGCATCTCTTGGATCTTCAGCTCTTTCGCTTGTATGATCTGCATGAAACGCTCCTCCTGCGGCGACGTTGGCACATAACTATTATTCAATATATTCATTGTGGCCGAGGAGTCGAGCAGGGAATTTATGGTCGTCGTACCCGCAGGCGGCACATTGGCAGGTGCG
Organism: Ceratitis rosa; assembly: GCA_037013455.1. Lineage (NCBI taxonomy): Eukaryota > Metazoa > Arthropoda > Insecta > Diptera > Tephritidae > Ceratitis > Ceratitis rosa. Next base: position 33,395,974 of record JAWMAG010000004.1, read on the forward strand.
CCGCCAGCGCCGGCTATACACAATCCCTGCATTTGTTCGGTGAGAAGTTTTTGCTGTTGCACTGCACTACAATAATCGGCGGCTGTGGGCTGTGTCGCGGCGTAGAGTTGTGGCGGCGTACCGACCACAAAGGATGTGCCACCACCTTGTGCAACCGCGGCGGCGGCGGCAGCAGCTGCTACGGTGCCCGGTGCGTTTGTATTCAAGAAGAGACCTTGTGTCTGCGCCTGCAGCTGTTGTAGCTGATGGTAACGATGCTGGAGCTGGAGTTCTTGCTGTTGTAGTGAGTTAATGTGTTGTGCGGCGGACGGTGGTACGGTGCCGTATATGAAAGTTTGCGCGATAACGTCTTGTTGTAGCGGTAATGTGAGCGTACGTATCGCGCCCGTTTGACTGCCGAGTCCGGTTAGCGCGGGCAAACTATTGTTGTTCACCAGTCCCAGATCGGGTTGGAACTGAAAATTGGCGTTCGGTTCCTGCTGCATGTTGGCGGTACTTTTGCTTATTTGCTCAAAGTCGTCAACCGCCCACTCTGCACCACCCGCGCCTGCTAATGCTACGGTCGTTTCGGTCTCTTTGCCAGCGATAACGCCGTTGGCCGTGACGTGGTCGACGAGGTCGCTCTGACGCAGTACCGTATTATACGCGTGCGAATCGCTAGTGGTGGTGTTGGTTGTTGTGGTTGTTGTGGTTGTTGATGTTGCGGTGGCGTTCGGTTCGGGATGCGCAATGGAAATATTGCTTTCTCGCACCTCGTTTACGTTTGTTGTTTCGTTTGTTTTTGTTTTCACTAGACAATTTCCACTGCTGCTGCTGCTGGCTCTCAGACTGCTGCCAATGCCGCTGTCCGAGCTATTATTAAATTGACTATATTCTTCGTGCTCACAACTATTTGTTGTTGTTGTGTCTGAAGCTTTTCCACTGATGACTGTTGACTTTTGGCGAAACGATTGCCGCTCTGCCGCACCGTTGATTGCCGCCAAAGTAGCTGTTGCGTTTGCTCGACCCTCCTCAGTGCTCGTCTTCGTCGTCGTCGTCGTTGTAATTTGTGCTGTATTCAATAAATCGGAGGCGTTAAGTCTTGCGTAGAGTACGCTCAGTTCGCCGCCGTTGGGTGCCTGTCCGGCAGTTGTGGTTTGCGTGCGACCGTTTTGATTTGTTGTTGGTGGATCTAAAGCGTTTTGGGTAGTGCCCGGTCCGAATGGTGCATTAGTATTCTTTTGACTATTACTACCACTGCTACTACTACCATTACCGTTACTCTTACTAATTATCCACGGTTGTGTATACGTCCGTGAGGTGGAATTCTGTTTACTGTTATTTGTGGGTGGCGGTTGTTTGGTCGTTATGAAATTCAGCTTGCGCTGCTCATTATTGTTCTGTAACCGATCGGGCGGTTGGGTGTGCGATGAATCACTGCTATCACTGCTGTGCTCTGTGTTGGCTGGCCTCTTGGTAGCGAAGCACAGCCGGTCAAAACAAATTCGCATTCAAGCGATTTTTTTCACTCGCTGCGAGGGAAAGCAAAATGGACGTGACGATGGCAGCCCTAAAGAAGTAGGAAAAAGAAAAGTAGAAAAAAATTAAAAAAATTAAATAAAATTGAAAATAAATATCAAAATAAATAAATATATATGTATGTATGTATTTATTCGTGTATGAAAGAAGAAAATGTAAATAAATTCGGCAATATTTCGCGCTAAAAATAAACAAATAAATTCTAAAAGAAAATAAACGATAAATCAAAGAAATGATTAAAAAATACTATATTTAAAATAATACGAAAGAAGAAGCATCAGCTGGCAGTTCGCTAAATTACGCGGAAGCTTTTGCGAGCGATAATGTGTAGATAAATACTCAAATGGAAGGGATTTGAAAAAAAAAGAAGTATTAAAATAAATAAATCAAAATTAAATTGAGAAAAAAATTAAGATAAATCGAAAAAAAAATTAAAAAAAAAAAGTTTATACAATTAAAAAAAAATATTAAAAAGCAGTGACGAAATATATTTAATTTTGAGAAAAATATACCATAAATTTATAATGGCTTTCATGCGCAGTGAATGAACTCAAAAAGATATTAATTTTTCTACTGGCGTCAGTTTTGTGTGGAAATGCGCGATTAATCAACCAATTAATGTGTTGTAAAATTATTAATAAATAAAAATTAATTGAATAAAAATAATTGAATATCATAAATTATTGAAATTTTTTTTTTCTATTAATTAGAAAAAGATAAATAAAAGGTAACTGCATAACTAAATTCCCACTCTTGCACCCTCGCGCCCTCGTCGCACACAGTGTAAGCCTGAGCAACTCTGAGCGATGTGGTAACTAACCGGTGTGTATCCTTGGAATACGTTCAAAAGAGTGTGAGAGAGAGAGAGAGAGAGAGAGTTTTATTCGTACCACTCCAACTTCTATGCCCGAAGATTTCACAACAGTTTTATTGTCGCTTTTGTTTATCAGATGTGTTCCTGAAAGCGAGCTACGGCCTTGAAAGCAAGGGAAAAGGTGTCTTTAACCGGCCTTGAGATCTACTACGTAAAAATCAGCTCCAATGAAAAGATTAAAAAATTCCCAAATAAGAAGTTTAAATTTTGATGAAGATCATAATCACGAAAGCCGCACAATGGTTGCTTGGTTTTCTGGTTACAAACTAATCAATCAGTATATACTCGGATAGCCTCGCTGCCATCATTGCAATATAATTACACCACATCAAAAGTAGCAAGTTCTCAGTCAGATGCCGTGGCCTGGGTGTCCGGACATAGGAACATCCCCGGCCTATGTGCGCTGGTCGCTCTGATCAGCAAGGACGTCAACTCATTTCAACTCATGATTTGAGGGTGTGTACATAGAATTTTCGATCCCTTAATTTAATAGGTGTCGCTATCCAGGTAGTTTATGTCCTCTCTAAAATTAAGGTTGATTTTATCGAGACGAGTTAGCCATGACAAGATGATCATATAAAGGAGCAACATCTTAGTATGGGACTTAAGATAGATGCGAACCACAGTAGTCGTTTACTCTTTCCACATAATGATATAATTATTTTTAAAGAGGATATGTCATAAGATTTCTTCAATTAGCTGCATGAACTCACTTCCTCACTCCGCAGCTCCCGTCACTATGTCAAAGTCGTAGCCTTCATCATGAATCTTTCCCAAATGGGAAAAGGCTGTCAGCAGGTCGAAGATCTCATAACCAAATTGACCATGTTGTGATAGACGGAAGACACGTCGCCAGACATAAGAATGCCTCTTGAACCACCAATTTGTCACTATCAAGTTACACACCTGCTTCTATGCAGTAAAGAACGCCCGTCAGCAATCCCAAGAATGTCATAAAAATCAATTGGAACAGACAACCAAACGGGGTTCACTCCGGGGTACACACCGGCTCCCTCCTGTAGTCAACAACCATCGGATAGTATTCAATTGACAAAATAAAATAACGTTGCCTACTTTTAGGCAATAGTTGTATTAGTTAGCCAAGACTCACACCATTTATTTGAGAGCTGGACTCTAACGAAATACGAGCTCAGTGACGCCCCTCTTACAGGCTCACACTAGAAGCTTTTAAGTTTGAAATTACCGGGTGGGCAGGTTCAATAAACTTAAAAATAGCAGAACAAATTTCAAAAAGGAAAAATTTCATATTTTTTCCCAAAGCAAAGCTGAGAGCTGGAGTTCAGTGACTTCAAAGAAAGTAACTGAAACCACTTTTCAACCGATCTAAGGGACTTAGGGGTTGGTCCTAGTTATTTGGGTGAGCCATACTTGCATACATTCGAATTTATCTTTTATAAAAGTAAACAACTAAAAGAGAGGTAAACAAGGGAAGTAGGAATAGACCTTACCCTTGCGGGGAATATGGGTAAAACCACCTCTTATTACGCCAGAGAACAATTTATAGTAAAGAACGCCAACCCTCTACGGTTTCAATATAAGATTTTAGAATACTATGAGGAAATGGCCGCCGCGATAGCCGAGATGTTAGTATGCGTACTGCCATTGGGAAGGCTCGGATTCAAATTCTGGTACGAACGACATCCAAAAATTATAGGAAATTAATTTAAATATTAGTTTAAGTTAAATTTTCTAATTGAGGTCGTCCCTCGGCATAGAAAGTTAACCCATCCAAATGTACCTCTGACGTGAAACCCGTTCGAAGCCAGCCTAGTATTTGTTGGACACACAACGCAAATAAGAGAAGGAGCTCAGCCAAATGTCGCTTCAGCGAGTATGTATGTATAAAGGTTGTTGAATACGGATAACTGATAGAGAAAACCGTGAACCAGCAGTGTAGTTTCATATTTTTCCAGAAGTTCTTAGAATGATATGGAAATGATATGCAAATATGTAAATTTCTTTGCGAAAAATGTCATAAAAATGAGAAAAAAAAAATAAAATTACATATAAATAGCACATCAACGAAAAAATTTCCACGAAGTACGAACAAAATTACAGCGATTAATCAGCATTGTTATTGAAAATTAAAAATAGTCAACTAAATAAATGTAACTCCAATTAAAATGCCTACGCTTTATACGAGTATGTATGAGTGAACAACACATTGTTTGCCTAGGCAATGTGACAACAGCAACAGCAGCAGACAAGCGCAGACAGGCAGGCAGCCGACAAAAGAGGATCGGATCGCGAACGAGCTGATAATAATAATACTTGTAGTACGTGAGTTCCAGAGTAGGCCAAACACAGCAGAATGACGCTTAATTATGCATAAGGTAGGTATGTGTGGGTTGGTGGGCACAAGTACAAGGGTGTGTGTGAGTGTGTGTGTGTTGGAAGATAGATAGAACGACGGACAGACACAGACATTGAAGTAATTTGCTCGCTCCAGTTATTATGTATGCAGGTATGTTGTACATTTATCGCAAAATTATACACAGTTAACTGCCTAACTGAATGAATGACGGGATGACTGCTTGATTGCAAAAATAATGAACAAAATAACAAAAACAATTACCATAAAAATAAAAAAAATTATATTAACAAAAAAGAAAGCACAAAACTACTTTGCGACTTTTTCTCACTTTTATTTTTTTGTCACAGATACAATAACTTCCTATATTTCAATGTCAGTGCAATGTTTTACATTGGCGAATTACAACAATATAACAAAACTGGAGGTGCACACAATTGCAACGCCTGCCAATGGGGCGTTTGTGTTTGCTGGCTTGCGATTATTTCAACAGAAAGGCACTCCAAACAAATAAAAAAAATTAAAAAATTAATAAATAAAATTTAAATAAAATAAAAAATAATAAAAAATGAAATTAAAAAAGCAAAATAAAACAGAATTAAAAAAAAATTATATATCTTAAAAATATTATAAAATAAAATAAAATAAAATAAAATAAAATAAACTAAAATAAAATAAAATAAAATAAAATAAAATAAAATAAAATAAAATAAAATAAAATAAAATAAAATAAAATAAAATAAAATAAAATAAAATAAAATAAAATAAAATAAAATAAAATAAAATAAAATAAAATAAAATAAAATAAAATAAAATAAAATAAAATAAAATAAAATAAAATAAAATAAAATAAAATAAAATAAAATAAAATAAAATAAAATAAAATAAAATAAAATAAAATAAAATAAAATAAAATAAAATAAAATAAAATAAAATAAAATAAAATAAAATAAAATAAAATAAAATAAAATAAAATGAAATAAAATAAAATAAGATAAAAAAATAAAATAAAATAAAATAAAATGAAATAAAATAAAATAAAATAAAGTGAATGAAAAAACTTAATTAATAAATAAAGTTATATAAAAATAAAAATAAAATAGGATAGATGAAAATACAATAAATTTAAAATAAAAATAATAAAACAAACATAAGCAAAATAAACTAAAATCAATTAAATAAAATAAGCAAAAATAAATTATAAAACAAAATAATGAAAAATAAATTACATAATATGAAAGTTAGAAGGAAATTTTATTTTTTTGATTAAATTTTTTTATTATAATTATTTTTTCTTTATTATCATTTACTAAGTATGCTCCCTAATTTCCGTACAGCAGGCATTGCTATTGTGTTGCCGCTAATCCATGCAACTAGGCAAATTTATTAATGTACATATGTATGTATTTAAGTATGTTAACTTCACACGCGTTACACTTGAAATGACAATGAGACATTAATTGTGTGTGATTTTGATTCACCTTCGTCAAGCATGAGTGAATTGATGATATGAATGAGTTACTTCTACGACCAGACAGACGCCTATGCCATACTCGTAAATACCGCTAAATACTAACTAACTCCAACTACATATGTATACATACTGTACATATGTACATGCCATAAAACAGTAAATGAGTATATTTAGCCTGCATGAAAATGTTACTAAGCTGGTTTAGAAGCTAGTATGTACATGAACAGCTCACAGCACGGAAATAGAGCAGTTGTTGCATAAATATGCTGCATATCAAATGTAGGTATGTACATACAAGTGGTATAAGTAATATATACTTAAGTATGCATGTATGTATATGGTAGTAGGCCGCTAAAAATTAATGATAAATTCGCATTTAAACGCATATCTACATATAAATGTGTATGTATATACTCACCACATATCACCCAAAAGCTATTTTTTTGCAAATTTATTTATATTTAAATACATATATATGTATATGTACATTTATACAACATATGTTCGTTACAGGTGCTTAACGCCGGATATGCATACCTCTATTAAGCATATTTGGGGTGTGTTCACACTCTACATACATATGTATGTACATAGCTATCTACATAATGCCAACAATTCACCAATATAAATATATCTATTAATTGCAAGGCGTACACCTTTTTGTCATACTTTTTGTTATAGTTGTTGTTTTTACCTACATACATACATGTATTTATATGTAACTGAAACTATTACTTTTGGCGTATTTTCCATTTTGTTAACCGTAACTAATAAATATGTATTATAATAGATATGCGTTTTTGTACGCATTCTCATACATATTAATGTCAGTGTGCACGTTTGTTTGAATTTCTACAATTGCAACCAATGAAATTTAATATAGTTGTTCTTCATGCTGATTGGTTACGCCAGTCATACGCATAAAATGTAATTTGTAGGTACAGTGGTGTGATTTTTTATTTTTGGCTATTTTTTTTTATTAATTTAATTTTCTTGAGTGGGTGGCAACGCTTTGAAAACTATTTGCAGCTGCTGGGATGGAAGAACCTCATAAAATTGTTACTCCTATGGCGTTTCTTAATTTTGAAAAATTTGTTTAAACCCAAAATATATCAAACAGGGTTGCCACCTGCCTGTTTGTCTAATTATAAAAAAAATCAAATAAGAATATATGCTATACGATTTACATAACTGCATTTTTTAATAAACATAATTATTTAATTTTTATTAAGAAAAGTTTCAGCAGTTGGCAACCCTTGTTCCTCAAGAGGCAACCTTCTTACAAAACCCAACCAAAAAAAAGGTTCTGATATCGCTTAGCAATCGAACATTTACCTTAAGATTTGTAGTATTTCAGATTGAGATATTTTTTGTGAAAAATAGAAATAAATTTAAATTATTATTTATAAATTTATAGAATTATATTAAAAACGAAATAGTGGTAATAATGATATTAATATTGATAAAAAGAAAAAAATTAATAAAAATAGTAATAAAAAATATTAATGATAATAAATATAAAAATAAAATAATAAAATAATAAAAATAACAAAAATATAAAAATACTTATATTAATAACAATAAAATTCATAATAAGTTTAAAAATAATAATGAAATAAAAATAATAACAAAAATAATAATAATACTAATAATAATAATATATGAAAATAATAATAATAATAATAATAATAATAATAATAATAATAATAATAATAATAATAATAATAATAATAATAATAATAATAATAATAATAATAATAATAATAATAATAATAATAATAATAACAATAGCAATAAAAAAATAATAATAACAATAATAAAAAACAAAGTCATAATTATAATGACAATAATCATGCTGATAATAATAATAAGAATAATAGTATAATGATAATATTAATAGCAATGATATTAATAATAATAACAATAATAACAATAATAATAATAATAATAATAATAATAATAATAATAATAATAATAATAATAATAATAATAATAATAATAATAATCTAATAATAATAATAATAATAATAATAATAATAATAATAATAATAATAATAATAATAATAATAACAGTAATCACAACAATAAAGAAATATATATTAATAATGATAATGATTATAATCATAATGATAATGATAATAATAGTAATAATAATAATAATAATAATAATATAAATTATAATAAAAATAACAAAATAATAATAATAATAATAATAATAATTATAATAATAATAATAAAAATAATATAATAATAATAATAAAAATAATATAATAATAATAATAATAATAATAATAATAGTAATACTAACAATATAAATAATAATAATAATAATAATAATAATAATAATAATAATAATAATAATAATACTAATAAAAATAATATAATAATAATAATAATAATAATAATAACAATAATAATAATAATAATAGTAATACTAATAATGAGAATATTACAATATTTCAATATTTTATACATTTTAGAAAAGAAATATTTTCTGATTATATTTCTCAAAATCATCCCACTGTGCCAACTAGTCACCCATCAGCTACCACCTGACATCTGGTAGACCTTGTGTCGTGCGATTGTAGAAATATTTTCATATGAGTGAAAACAAATGTAAAAAATAAAAACACAAAAACACAAACAAACACACGCGCACGCATTTAAAAAGGTGTTTGCACATTTGCATTTACATACAAGCGACTTTTAGGCTTAATAGAAAAGAATAATAAAAAAAATGGAGAAAAAACAAGACCAACGTTGCAAAAATAGAACGCAACACAGCAGGCATACGGCCGACTGTCAATTGTAGGCTGAAAGGTGTGCACAATTCGCAGCTTGAAATTCGCAATGAATACGCATGCGCAAATGAAATGCGAAAACTATGAATTTTGATTGTGGAGTAGAGTGTGAAATGGGTGGAGACTGACGACTGGCGACACAAACGTACAAGTTACTGGAGCCAAAGAAGAACAAGAAAAAAAAACATTTGGAATTTCAAATAGTTAGAGAATAATTTAATTTGACTCGTTTGAGTGAGCGGATAATAAAGTGCGACACCTACCCAACAAAGTCTGTTCGTGAGCTTACGTGTACGCATGGACGACAGTCGATAAAATGGCGTACGGCGAGAATGCAAGCAAGAAAAAATAAATGAAAAAATGCAAAATAAAAGTATCGCCAATAGTTGTAAGCACTTAAAAATAAGCGGGTCGCTTTGAAAATTGCTTCCGAAAAGAAATTAAAGTCACAAAAGCTTATTTATAGCAATTAAAAGTGTACTTATAAATGAACATAAAAATAAATTACGAGCACAAAATAAAGCGGAAAACTCTTGAGCACGCTTGAAAAATGTAGTGTATGTATAAAGCTACGTTTTGTTGATGGATGTGGCGCGCATGAGATAGCGATAGCGGATTTTATTGCCAATCGACTTTGAAAATTGAAATTCGAACTAAAATTTGCCGCTTGAGAACGTTGAATGAATGACGTTAAAACGATAGTAAAATTTGGCTTGTTTGACTATATTCATAGGTATATTTGTATGTAGACATACATATCTGCAGATACGCGAATCGAACATAAACCGCCAATTGGTAATTAGTCAATTGCCGCAGTTTGATAAAAAATTGTAGTTTTTTACACATTTTATCATTTATTGCTCGCGAAAAGCAATTTTTGTGTCGCTTCTTCTTCGTTATAGGTACATCTTCGGCAGTAAACAAGTGATCAATCTATTTATGTGTTTGAAGCTGTTTTTTGCACAAATAATTTAGTTTTGTTTTTGTTTTCTAACTTCACACATGTTTGCTTTACTTTATTGTTCTGTTAAAATTAAACTGGCCTTGACTGAGCTATTTTTAGCTCATAAACAAAGTAATCGGTTGAAAAAAATTGGAAAAAAATCGGAAAAAAATTGGAAAAAAATGTAAAATAGGTATGCCCAAAAACAAACGAAGCGATAATTTGTGTAGGTTGGCAGGTAGGTACTTAACTTTTTTTCTTTTTTCAAAAATTATTAATTTTTATTTGTTTTAGTTTTTTTTTTATTTCGAGTTTGCATTAAATTATATTATTCCTGTTTCAAGCAATTTTTTTCATTACTTTCATATTATTATTTTCTGTATTTTTATTTTTATTTTCATCTTTTTACTTCTACTAAATTTTTTCATTTTTTAATTTCTTAAATTTCTTCACTTCCTTTTATGGTATTTTATTTTATTTAATTTAATTTAATTCTAATTTCATTTAATTCAATTTAATTTTATTTAATTTGAACTAATTTAATATCATTTAATTTAATTTTGTTTAATTTAATTTAATTTAATTTAATTTTAATTTTATTTACTTCAATTTAATTTAATTTAAGTTGAATAAATTTAATTTAATCTAATTTTATTTTAATTTAATTAATTTAAATTAAACTTAATTTAATTTTAATTTTATTTATTTCAATTTAGTTTAATTTAATTTAATTTAATTTAATTTAATTTAATCTAATTTAATTTTAATTTTATTTAGTTTAATACATTTTGGTTTAATGTAATTTAATGTAATTTTAATTTAATGTAATTTTATTTAACTTAATTTAATTTAATTTTATTTAAATTAATTTAATTTAATTTAATTTTGTTTCATTTAGTTTATTTTAGTTTTGTTTAATTTAAATTAATCTAAATTGATTTAGTTTAATTTATTTTAATTTTATTTCATTATGTACCAGATTGTCAACAGTTTATTCTCAATATACGAGGCACTGCGGGGTGAACTAGGGCAGGGAAAAGCTCCAGTAGAAAAACGGTTTTCACTACCGAAGCACTAAAACTAGCAGCAAGTAGGTTCAAAACAAACAAATCACCAGGCTACTATAGAATACCCGCAGAGGTGCTGCAGACTATTGCAGCGAACCGTCCTAAAATAAATACTTCTGGATATGTATAATGCCTGCCTAAACACCGGTCAATTTCCAGAAGTCTGGAAAAGGCAGAAGTTGGATAGAAGTTGTTAGTAAAGGGAAAGGAAGCACAGACAACCCACCAGCATACCGTCCACCTTTGTATGCTTGATACTGAAGGAAAACTCCTAGAAAGACTGCTTAAGCTGAGGCTAGAAGCAGGCATCACCCCCACTGCAGTCCTCTCGCTAAAGAAATATGCGCATATTCTTCTGGCCACACTAGATGTACGAAATGCTCAATGGAAGGAGCATTAGAATAATAAATAATTCATTATACCCACGCATCTGAGCTTAGAAAGAGGAAAGAGTCTTACTATATCAAATTACAGATGGCCTGCGGTCCAGACCTCTAGAACATCAGCTATGGTGGCATATCAAATCCGTAAATGCCTCGTGACATTTATCTAGTCGGAAGCTAATATCTTCTTCTGCTACTTCACATTGAGGAAGAAACACTCGTCGACTATAGCGAAGAGACTGAAAATATTAATAAAAAATTATGAAGTTCTATTGGGGTATAGCTTGAAAGTAGTTCTTTCCAGAACTAGTGTAACACAATTTTAAAAAGAAATTTGCCAAATATCAGGAGAAATACCGGATATTTTCTAAATGAATTTGATAAGGTTTTGTAATCAATCTAGTTGGGACCAATACGGATCGAATTCTTAAGGTTTCTGTATTATTTCAAGCGCGAGTTTTGAATACTATTATTTATCCAGTTTCTACATGTGTACATATGTACTTATTACATACATAATTCCCCGCAGGTGGATGACTCGCTTAATTTTTGGCCGCGTGTCTTTACAAGTGTCAATCATTTTGTGAAGGAGTGTACTTAAGGCATTTAATATTTGATTTGCACATTGTTGTTGTTTTTTACACACTGATTTGCAAGCCCTACAACAGTACAACGACCAGCGACGCATGCGTCAAAAAACTGTGAACACTTTTATATACATATTTATAAAAATATAATATTTGTTAAAAAGAATGTACCTACGCACATACATAAATATGAATAAATGATAAGAATAATAAAATAAATCAAAGTCACGGAGTAAAAAAACTCGTTCGATTTTAGAAAAATTTTTTTTTTTGAAAAAGTAAACAAACTAAGTGCAATAAAAATTATATTGCTCGTTTGCCTGTGTGTATATATACATTTTGGTTTCAAATTGTAAATACCCCGACATTTTTTGCCAAATCGCTTAATTTTCGGCATTGCCTATCATAAGCGAAGGTGTGAAGATACGGCAATTAACTTGCCAAACGAGGTGGAAGAGCGTTAAATTTATGATATTAGACTGAGAACTCGTTAAATTGCTGCAAAAAAAAATTCTGAACAAATAAAGCCAGCGGTTTGTTAGAAATCTGAGTATGTTTGATATAATAAAATATCAATTGCTTGTTCGAAATAACAAGATATGCCAGAAACAAAATAAAATTAATGATAAGAGAAACGTAAATATTATAAAAAAATTAAAATAGAAATAAAAATAAATATAACATAAAGTAAAATAAAATAAAATATAATAATATATATATATATATAAATAACATAAAATAAAATAAAAGAAAATAAAAAAGTAAAATAAAATAAAATAAAATAAAATAAAATAAAATTAAATTAAATAAAAAAAAATAAAATAAAATAAGACAGAACAAATCAAAAAATGGAATAAAAAATAAAATAAAATAAAATAAACTAAAATAATATAAAATAAATAAAATAAAATAAAATAAAATAAAATAAAATAAAATAAAATAAAATAAAATAAAATAAAATAAAATAAAATAAAATAAAATAAAATAAAATAAAATAAAATAAAATAAAATAAAATAAAATAAAATAAAATAAAATAAAATAAAATAAAATAAAATAAAATTAAATTAAATTAAATTAAATTAAATAAAAAAAAAATAAAATAAAATAAGACAGAACAAATCAAAAAATGGAATAAAAAATAAAATAAAATAAAATAAACTAAAATAATATATAATATTATTTAATAAATTAACACTTAAAAAAGTAAATAAAATAAAATTAAATTATAAAAAAAAATAAAACAAAATAAAATGAAATGAAATAAAATAAATTAAAATAAAATAAAATAGATAAAATAAAATGAAATATAATATTATATAATAAAATAAAATTAAAAAAAAAATAAAATAAAACATAATGAAAAAAATAAAATAAAATAAAATAAATTAAAATAAAATAAAATGTAATAACTAAAATAAAATAAGATAAACTAAAATACAATATAATATTATATAATAAAATAAAATAAAAAAAAAATAAAATAATATAAATTAAAATAGACTAAAATAAAATAAAATAAAATAAATTAAAATAAAATGAGATAAATGAAAATGAAAAAAATATTAAAGAATAATAAAGTGATATAAATAAAAAAGGTAAGAAAAATGTAATATAATATGAAGTTAAGATTACTGGTAAAATGCAGTAGTATAAAAAGTTTCTGAAAATTTTGAGAAACATTTATCTTACATGAAAATTATGTAAGCAATTTCAAGGAATAAATAAATTTATTTTTTTAGACGTTATGACTTCCTGAGTTACAATATATTTACAAAATATATTTAAAAATAGTTTTTAAAAAACTTAAATGCTATTTCTACTTAGTAATCGTAAAAAGAATCTACCTACTTACTATTCAACAAATTTATGGTATATACATAAATACTTAGCACATTTGCATAGACAAGTACGTTTTTAAATAAATAAAGTCTACTTAAATACAAAAAATCTATTTGAAATTAATAATTTATTCTTAACTTCATCAAAGGGCGTGCTAAATTCGAGTTTACTTGTTAATTGAATAGAAAACATTTATTGTATTATAAATAAATATGCATACAGGTAGTTATTGTTCGATGTGCTCACAATGTGTACTGATTGTTAGAATTTACGTAAAATATATGACTCATACGCCATGGAGGCTCCCTCCAAATTTATGATTGAAACTAGAGAGTAATATGGGCATACGAGTTTATATCCATACGTGTACGTTAGAAATAGCAGCATATAATGACATAATTGATCAATCATACCGCAAAATGAGCGAAAAAAATTAGAATAATATAACATAAAATAAAATAATAAAACAAAAATAAAATTAAAATAAAATAAAAATAAAAATAAAAATAAAAATAAAAATAAAATAAAATAAAATAAAAATAAAATAAAATAAAAATAAAAGTAAATAAAAAAAAAATAAAAATAAAAGTAAATAAAAAAAAAATAAAAAAAAAATAAAAATAATATAAAATAAAAAAAAAAAAAAAAAAAAATAAAAATAAAATAAAAATAAAATAAAAATAAAAATAAAAATAAAAATAAAATAAAAATAAAATAAAAATAAAACAAAACAAAATGAAATAAACAAAAATGAAAAAAATGAAATAAAATTATTTTAATAAAAAAAAATAAAAATACAATATTATATTTGTAAATTAACAAAAAATAAAATAATATAACTAAAAACATAACAAATATATAAAATAAAAGAAAATTAAATAAAAGAAAAAAAATTTAAAATAAATATAAAGATAAAAATAAAATTAAATAAAATGAAAAAATTAAAATTAAATAAAAAATAGAATCAAAAATAAAATAAAACTAAATTAAATTAAATTTAGTTAAATAAAATAAAGTAAAACAATAAAATAAAAGGAAACAAAAAATAAAATAAAAAAACTTATTAAAATAAAATAATTAAATTAAATTAATCAAACTTAAATGAAATAAAATATTTTATTTATACATAAAACAAATTAAAGAAAACAATAAAATACATCAAGCAAATAGAAATTGAAAGTGAATCAAACTAAATAAATTTAAAGATATAAAATAAAATAAAAAAAAATTAATTAAAAATAAAATAAAAAATTAAATTGAATAAAATGTATTTAATAGCATGAAATAAAATGAAATTAATTAATGCAAAAGAGATTGGAAAATAAAAAAATTTTAAATAAAAAAAAAAAATAAAATGATATAAATAGCATAAGGTAATTCAAAATAAATTAAAGTCTTATACAAATTAAATAAAATATAGCAAATTTAAGAAAAAAATTAAGCAGAAATCAATTATATTGAGTGATTAATTAAACAACAATTACTTGCTGAAAATCAGCGCACAAAGGTTAAGAATATACTTAATTGCTAAACAATTAGGTATTTAAAGAAACAAAAGTAATTTAATATTTATTCAACAGGAGTATACACTTAAATATGTTCAATGTATTCATATATGTATGCATGTACACACATTTTTTATTGCATAGTATAATTAGTGTCTTAATTGTTTGTACGTTCTTCGCTTGTTGATCGGAAATAATTTTTAAGCATTTCATAAGCCATTAAAAAGCAATAAAATTGTTAATGTGCACATTTAGACATAAATACATGCACTAAGCAATAAAATATGTAACACGTACAACAATTTTTTTATTCGTCAAATGTACAATGTATGCGAATATATATATCTTTTGTATTGTATAAACAAAAAAATATTTGCAAATAAATTTATTTACAGCACATTCGGAATATCTCACACATTCTCCAGCACTACACGGAGCGTGAGGAAATGAAAACATCATTGCCGTTCGTCAGTGGCTGCAACAAGTCACCAGTCAGAGGCGGTCAACGGCAGTTTAAAGTCAACAATGTTGTAGACTCGCTACAGGCAATAACGACAACAGCTCTAAAGAGTAGTAGCAATAGATCAACAGCAACTGCAACATCACATAATAACAATCAAAACGTACACTTTATTGGCGATTATTAAGCTAAATTGTTTTTACTATAAGTATACATACATATATTGCTATTGCTTTCATTGCTGTTGCTTAGTGGATTTTTATTAATTGTTTTTGTTTTTCGAAATTTTTTTTTTAATTTTTAATTTTTTTATTTTTTATTTATTTTTTTTATTTTTTTATTTTTTATTTTTGATTTTTTTATTTTTTATTTTTTTATTTGTTTTTTATTTCCTTATGTTTATTTCCACAACTATGCTTCTACTCTTTTGACTGCTTTTGCATTGCGTCGAGTTAATTTTAGTTGAGTTTTAAAGTCGTGCAAATATTTTGTTTGTATCTATGGGCGTGTGTGCACATTTCTATGTGTGCGTGTTGTTATTTACCCGGCGACAATTTATTGTATGCACTCCTCCCTTGGGCACCCATTAAATTTTTTTAATTTTGTTTTTTACAATAAAAAAATTCTTTTGTCTTCCTGTTGCGTGTCATGCGCGGGCATAATTATTAGGGTGATCCTTACAGAAAACCTAAAATAAATTTGAAATCATTTTCTACCGGAAAATTAGTATCTAGGGTCTTCAACAAGGACAATTGGCAACATTGCAAGCACGTATTAAAATAAAAATAAAAAAATACATAAATAGAAACACTTCAAAATATTTTTTTGTACGTCAACTATAGCCAAAGTAAGAATTATGATGGAATAATGTTGAAACTTGACTTTGGGTACCCATGTTATATTACAGTTGAGCTGAGAATACTAAATTAAGAAATATCAAAAGAAATATAAATGAGTAGAAAGCATACCACCCTAGTATAATGGTCAAAATTATTTTTACTTCACAATTACAAATTATTATTGTAAAGCCAACAAAAATAGTTAAATAACCTCACACCCAAAAATTATAAATGATAGTTTTTTCAGCGAAGAAAATTGGCAACAGTGGAAATATATGTTACAGTCCAAATGCTGGAAAAAGTACAAGTACGTTTGAAATTGTATAATATCTTTTTTTGGCATACAAATTAGTAAGAAAAAATTAAGTAAATATGTAATTACACAAAAAACTTATGTCTCTGGTGTAATCGTTAAAATTATTTTCACAGTTGTGAGCTATTACTATTGTTTCCCAAAAAAAAAAAAAAATACCGGAGCAATTTTTTCACGATGAAAATTGGCAACATTGCAAACAAATTTTAAATTCAAAATACAAAAAAAAATCAACATTGTAAAAATAAAACGGGATTTTTAGGGAGCCTTATTCATCTTCGTTATGTTTCAGCTAAACCGTAAATAAATTATTAATAAGCATTAAAAATATTAAAAAGCAAATAAAAGTAAAATATATAAAAGTCTAAAAACGAGTTAATAAAAAAATCTAGAAACGCAGATTTTCAACTAAGAAAATTGGCAACATTGCAAACAAATTTCAAATTCAAAATCCAAAAAAAAATTATAAACATTTTAAAAATAAAACAGTATTCAGTGGGACACATTTTATTAGCGTTTAATTTGAACTAAGCCGCAAATAAATTATAATACATAAAAAAAATTAAAAAAAATTAGTTGAATTAAAAAACATAAGCGCCTAAAAAACGTACCACCCTAGTATAATTGTTAACATCTATTTTCACTTCACAATTATTGCTTAATTTGTGTGACTGTCGTTTTAATAGATTCATTATTATTGCTCGCGGCAGTTGATCTTTCATAAAAAATCTTCACACGCCGCAAAGCAGTTATGCGGGCACGAATGTATATACACCCATATACACAAGTATGTACATTAGTATGTAATATATGCGAATATCTGTTGAATATTGTCTGTTGTTTGCTTTCTTTACTTTTTGCAACACTCCGATCGTTGGGTCATTGATGACTCAAGAAGAAGAAATAGTCAATTTCCTATACATTCAAGTGTGTCTATATGTATATTTGTAAGCAATTACTATGCAGATGTAGTACATATTCTACAATACAAACATACATTTGCATGTAAAGTATTCTTAGAAATTGTGATAAAATATTTTAAAAATAAATATCACTCGATCACTCATTGTGCGAGCAATGAACGGTCTTTCCTATTTGTCTTTCATGAGCTGTCCGCAGCTTTGGTGGAGATTCTTTCAATATTGAAATGTGTTTTGTGTTTTTGTAGGTTCAAGTATTTTGCAATGTTTTCAATATGCATTATAAATTATTCAAATAAAATTTATTTATAAATATTTAAGTAAGAATTGGCAGGTACGCTGGCATTTTATTTCCATTTTTTAAAAATGAGGTAATTGTGCGTTTAGAAATTATATATTGTAAATGTGAAAATGATTATAAATGTAATAAAAATGCTATATTTTTTCTTTAAAATTAATGTTAAAGCTTCTTAATATTAATGACATATTAACCTCACGTGAAATAAAAAATGTGTTAGAAAGTAAAAAATTTCTTAATATTCCTTCAGGCTATCTCTTTTGCTTTTTTGAAGCGCCAAAATGTAGGCAGCACTTTTCTAGCATTAAAACAATATTTGCTACAACGAGAATGCAGAGACGGGCTTTAATAATAATGTAGTAAATTAAGCAGAAATAATATCTAGGGACTATCATTGTTGCTTCAATCCTTCATTTTTACTATATAATCTCAAAGTTATGCATTTTATAAAGCGCCAAAATGTAGGCAATATTTTTTTTAGCAAGCATTTGCTAGGGAACCAATATACCAATCCAAGCGATAATAATATAAAAATAATGAAAATAACAAAAAGCATTTAATATTAATTCTTCATTACAACTTTCTTAAACTGTCAGCCTACATTTAGGCGCACTTTATAAAACAGCAACATGTAGGCAAAATTTCTGTCGACAGTGCAGTGAGCATTGAGAAAGATAGAGGAACTCAGCATGAAGAAGCGCAAAACTTCTGAATATGGGTAGAAAAGTTAAGCCAATTTTTAGATGGTTTTCGAAGTGGAATTTATTTTTGATTAAATAAAATTGGATTCAAATTTACTCTTCTGCTTTGAAGAGTTTTCTCTGTATGACATCGTAGAAGGCAAGAATGCTTATTGAATATCGTCCATTTATATATAACAATAATTTTTTTTTTTTTTGAGGTAAGAGGGAATTTTAATTTGATTTTTTATTTAAATTTTTATTTTTATTTTTTACTTATTTTTATTTTCTATATATTTATGTTTTAATTATTTTTATTTTTTAATTATTTAAATTTTTTGTTTTTATTTATTTTATTGTAAATTTTTACTTTCACTTTTTATTTTTGTTTAGCTATTAATATCTTAATTTAATAGTTTATCATTTACATTTTTGTGTCTATTTTTTATTCATTTCTTTTTTTACTAACTTTTAAATATTTTATTCGATTTTTTTCAGCTTACAATGGATTTTTATTTTATTATTTATATTTTTAATTTTTTAATTAATTTTATTTTTTATATATTTATTTTTTAATTATTTTGATTTTTTATGTTTTTACCTTTTAATTATTTTTATTTTGTAATTATTTTTGTGTTTTAATTATTTTTATTTTTTTAATAATTTTTATTTTAATTTTTTGTTTTTTTAATACTTTATTGTATATTTTTATTTTGACTTTTTATTTATTTTTTATTTACTTGTAATTTAATTTATTTTTTTTTTTTTGTATTTTGGTTTAAATATTTTTTATTCATTTCCTTTATTTACATATTTTTAATTATTTTATTTAATTTTTTTAACTTACAATCGTGATCTATTATTTCCGCTGGCAGTCATGTAAAAGTGCTTGAAGTTAGATATTGAAATGCACGATTTACTAAAAAAAAAATTAACGCTTACTACAATACAGTTTATTTTTAAGAATTTTTTAAGTGGTTTAATTTTTTTGTAATAATTAAAATTTTTTTTTTATAATATAAATTGATTTTCTGTCGATTAGATTTTATGCGCACTGTCAATTACAAAATTAACGCTTTTTTAGTATTTTTTTAGTGTTTTTTTTTTAATTTTTGTTTTATTTATTTTAATATGTTTTTATTTTAATTTTACGAAATTTCTCAACTAGCACACCATCAAATAAATATGCAAAAAACAACAAATAAAATAAAATTCAGTACCATATTTCAAATATCAAAAAAAAAAAAAAAAAATATTGATTGTATTAAATTTGCTGAAAATAATAGTTTTCATTGATTTTTTTGCACTTTTAACTAGGATTTTTTTTTTACCTTCATTTATATATTTTCTAAGTTATTTTCATAAAACTAAATATTTTTTCACTGTTATCTTCGAATTCTCAAGTGCTGTAGACCAATCACTCACTGTTTGATTGAAAGTCGGTCATAAAGTTAAATCAATAAATTCCACAAAGCAAAACAGAACACCCATGTATATACATAGATATGTATTTATAAATTTATTTCACATATGCATGTACTATAAATTTATTATGTAAATATAATGAATAAGGAACATATGTGTACAAAATTGGATATTTGCCAGCGTCTCATAAAAATTAAACTTTTTTGCGATACATATTTATTGAAAAATTACTTAATTAATTTACTTTAATTTTTATTTGCTGCAGGAATTAAATATGCGGTAGTTATAGTTAACCAATATACTTTTTTTATAACAATTTTAATTTTAATTTTGATTTTCTTTTGCACTTACTTTCCATACAATTTATCTTCATTACATTAATTCATGCACCAAAAATAATTGTAATTAAAATATGTATGCACACTTGTAAATAAATTCTCTTTGAATGCCACTTTGAACCGCTTTCGGCACAAAATCAACTGAAAAGTTCAAATTGCACGTTTGCATTAAATGCCCATAAACTGCAATTAAATTAACACGACACGTAAAAAAAAATAATAATCATATTTTAAATAATTTTTTCTTTAATAAAAATTAGAGCACTGCGAGCTTAGTCGCTCGTAACCGAGACGTGCGAATAATTAAAGGGTTTTAAAACAAAATATTTTCTTTACACGAATGAATTACACCGAACAATTCATAACGGAATTGCAAAGAGAAATGAGTAAATAAAAAAAATGACAGGGAAATTTCGGTTTCACAAAATTTTTGTAAACAATAATGCATTGACCTTGACAAGGCTGGCTGTGATTTAAATAAACAACTTGTTGAGCTTGCACTTGCAGGCTTGTGTTTGTGTGTGTTGTGAGCAAATTTATTAAGCACCTATTTAATTTTTAATTTACGTACAGGTATGTATACCTGCTTACAGGTAACATCTACATATTGTGTTGCTAAAGGTGCATTTTTGTGAAAAACGTGTGCTTTAGTGGAATGTGATGATTTCAACACGATTTTGTCCCTGCATTGATTTTGATGGGGTTAATACAAGTCAATGAGGAAGAGATTAAAAAATTATGAATTAAAAAAAAGTAATAAGAAAATGGTACATTCTCCGGCGCCTAAAATAAAATTTAATTAAACAAAATTAAATTAAAAAAAGGATGATAAAAAATATTTAGATTTATTCAACTAAAATGAAATAAAGTAAAAAAATAAAATAAAATAAAATAACATTAAATAAAATAAAATCAAATAAAAATTAAAACATATATACACAAATAAATCAAATTAAAATAAAATAATATAAAATGAAATAAAATCAAAAATAACAAAATAAAATAAAATGAAAAAAATCAAAAAAGAAAAATAATAATAATAATAATAATAATATAAAGTCAAATAAAATAAATTAAAATAAATTAAAACAAAATAAAATAAATTAAAATAAAATAATATAAATTAAAATAAAGTAAAATAAAATAAAATAAAATAAAATAAAATAAAATAAAATAAAATAAAATAAAATAAAATAAAATAAAATAAAATAAAATAAAATAAAATAAAATAAAATAAAATAAAATAAAATAAAATAAAATAAAGAAAAAAAAATAAAAAAAAATATAAAATGAAATAAAATAAAATAAAATAAAATAAAATAACATAAAATAAAACAAACTAAAAGAAAATAAACTAAATTAAAATAAAATAAAAAAATATAAAAAAAGAAATAAAATAACATAAAATAAAATAACATAAAATCAAATAAAATAAAAGAAAATAAACTAAAGTAAAATGAAATAAAATAAAATAATATAAATTAAAATAATATAAAATAAAATAAAATAAAATAAAATAAAATAAAATAAAATAAAATAAAATAAAATAAAATATAATAAAATAAAATAAAATAAAATAAAATAAAATAAAATAAATATATTCAAATAAAATAAACTAAATAAATTAAACTAAAATAAAATTAAATAAAATAAAGTAAAATAAAATAATCAAAATAAAATGAAATAATATAAAATGAAATAAAATAAAACTAAATAAAATAAGATAAAATAAATAAAGGTAAAATAAAATAAAGAAAAATAAAATAAAAAAAATATAAAATGAAATAAAATAAAATAACATAAAATAAAACAAAATAAAATAAAATAAAATAAAATAAATTAAAATAAAATAAAATAAAATAAAATAAAATAAAATAAAATAAAATAAAATAAAATAAAATAAAATAAAATAAAATAAAATAAAATAAAATAAAATAAAATAAAATAAAATAAAATAAAATAAAATAAAATAAAATAAAATAAAATAAAATAAAATAAAATAAAATAAAATAAAATAAAATAAAATAAATAAAATAAAAAAAAAATAAATAAAAAAAATGAAATAAAATAAAATAAAATAAAATAAAATAAAATAAAATAAAATAAAATAAAATAAAATGAAATATAATAAAATAAAATATAATATAATAATATCAAATAAGACAAAATAAAAATCAAATCAAATTATATAAATTAAAATAAAATATTATATATAAATAAATTAATACAACAAATAAAATAAGAAAAATAAATAAAATAAAATAAAATATAACTAAATAAAGTAAAATAAAATAAAATAATGTAAAATGAAATAAAATAAAATAATATAAATTAAAATGAAATTAAAATAAAAAAATAAAATAAAATAAAGGAAATTGAATTAAAATAAACTACTATAAAATAAAATAAAAGAAATGAAAATTAAATAAAATATAATTTCATGCATATTTTTACTTTAACTTTTTATTTTTGTTTATTTATTAATATTTATATTTTACATTTTCATTTTTATTTATAATATATTCTTGTTCATATTTTTTTTATTTTTTATATTTATTTATTTTTTATTTAATTTTCTTTTATTTACTTATTTTTAATCATTTTGTTAAATCTTTTTAATTTATATTTTCATTTTATTTTATAATTTTTTTTTTATTTTACTTTACTTCAGTTATTTTACTTTTATATAAAAAAATTAATAAACATAAAGTAAATTAAAAAACAAATAAAATAATGTAAAATAAAACAAAATAAAATAAAACAAAAAAAAAATTAAAATAAAATGAAATTAATTAAAACAAAATGAAAAAGATATAATAAAATAAAATGAAATAAATTAAAATGAAATATAATAAAATTAAATTAAATTAAACTAAATTAACTAAGTTAAAATAAAATAAAGTTTAAAAACTGAAATAAAATGAAATAAAATAAAATTTAAAAACTGAATAAAATGAAATTAAATAAAATTAACTAAGATATAAATAAATTATATTAAATTAAAATTATATAAAATCAAAATTTAAACAAAATAATAAATATTTAAATTACAGTGATATTGTTTAAAATGTGACAGTAAATAAAAGTGAAACAAAAAAATTTATATAAAAAGCGCATAACAATGTTGCCATCAACATAACTAAATCAAAATAAATTGAACTTCCGATCTTTTATTTACAAACATTTATGTACATACATGCATATGAGATAAGCGTGCATTACATAAGGCAATAAATTTCTAATAAACGATGTTCAAAGTGGAAATCAACGCCAATTAAAAATATATATAAACAATGCACATACAAATATATATTTATATGTAATATAAAATAGTGCACGCGTTAATTGGCAACCACCAATTGAAGACTAACAAAGTAAAACTAAATCAAAACAAAAGCAAAAATAAAAATTAAAAAAAAAAACACCAACACACAACAATAAAAAAGGTAGTAAAGTAAGTAGTAAATCAAGAAATTAGCGGACGATAGGCGTTGCGCCGATCATACGAGCGATAATCATAAATCACCGCCGTCAAAAAAAAACAAAAAAAAAAAACAATAAAAAACATTCAAAGACTTACAACATGGACGGTTGTTAGGCGCAGAAATGTAGAAAATAACACAGCAGCAGAAAGTGGAAATGTACTTGACGTTAAGTGCACTGCAGTTAAAGTCTTTACCGTAGCTCCACACCCAGTGGAGTCCACCTGAGCGCAGCGCAATCAGCACAAACCACAAACTCGCCATAATCCGACAGTGGCAGGCTGCTTTTCACAAGGGATTAAAATGAATTAAAGGTTTTTATTGGACGCTTTCATAAGCAGCTGCCTAACAACCTGTCATTGTGCTTAAGATTTTCAATATTTATATTTCTGCTATTCTAAGAGATAGTCGCGCATTTTCGCGTGATCGATGGCTAAGAAAGGCAAAAAAGAGTTCACAAACACACACACCTATAACAGGCATAGGCATATAGTTAAGCATTTTTGCCATTCTTGTGCAGAACACTTTATTTGGCCATTATTTATGCAGGAAAAAAAAACTAATTTTTGCTTTATTTATAGTTTTTTTCTTCGACACTTGTAAAAATGTTGTTGTACTTAAAACAAAATTTAAAAAAAATATTTATTCAAAATAATGACATTTCTTTGGTTAGTTATTTCGTTGGTGACTGTGTTGACAGTGCGACAGGTTTGATCAGTTAAGCCGCTAAGGTGCGATAGCGTCAAAATAAAATGGGTCTTAAAGAGCGTTGGGAGTTTTTTTTTTTTTTGGATTTTTATTTCATTTTGGCAAATGGGTGCGCAACAAAAAGGGTGGGTTGGGCGGTGATTCAGCGCTGTCACTGCGTTTGTCATGTTCACCGGTGTTTTGTGACATGTGATCACATGATTGTCAGCTGGGTGACATTGTGACAACAATTGGGGGAAAAAACACCAGAGTTGAAATTTTTTTAATATGTATTAAATTGGGCGAAACCAACTGTTTAAATAATAATCACCATCAAATGGCAATTTTTTAATTCTTTAATTTTTTTTTTAATTTTTTTAATGTTTTTTTAATTTTTTTAATGTTTTTTTTTAAATTTTTAATCTTTTTAAATATTTCTTTTATTTTCTTTCTAAATTTTCTTATAATATTTTCGTTGTAACGAACCACGAGACCCCTGTACAACAGTTGAAAGAAGCTCTAGCGCTTCATTAACAGTCTATTTTTCGAAGCTCCTAACTCGAGACAGACCCAATATCTTGGCCAAGCCAGCTACACTCTGTGTTACAGACCTTTTTCTTGTTCTTTCAATCGACAACTTAAAGCAAGGTTAAGGCCTGTGGTAAATTTCTGGGGAAAGTAAAAACTCATAAGAAGCGAAGGGTGTGATTCGATTGGCACAATTAAAATCTGAATATTGTAGTCGACTTAAATCCTACCTATACAGACTTGAGCAAGACATACCCAGACCCCGCTCGATACTAACCACCTCTTTACATTTCCCTTTTACTCTGCTCCGAACCCGTCAAAACAGCTCATTTAATGGACCTCGCGTTAGGTGACTTTAACAACTTACACTAATCTTGCCTGCTCCTACGCGTCTTGGATTAGCCGCTACAACAACATCAACATCTGAGAGAAGAAGTCTAGAATTAGTTTTTGTCCGCACTTTAGGATACGCTCAAGCCGACTATGACTCTTATGACGACGTAGGTCGGGTTCAAAACGATATTAATAATAAGAGTTTTCTCGGCAACTACAAAGATCCTTTATAACGCTTGTCTTTAAGCGTCTAGGAGAGAGTAGTCTTGCGGGTTCTCGAAGGACCATGATCTATGAAAATGTGGAAATCACTCAAAATTGGTAGACCTTCTCGCGTTGGTAGGAAAATGTGTCTATCTAAAATTTTAAGATTCACAGCGTAAGAGGAGCATACAGATAATTCCATCAGCTCGTTTCTAAGTGAATACTTTGTTGTGATGTGATTGACGAATGACCCATTAAACTACGAGATCTGCGACGTCCAGCAACACACTCTTAAAGCGCGAGAACAGAGTGAGAGAAAACACAAAATACACGTTGAGCCATCTACAGCGAATTTATTGCAGGAGAAAGTATAAGCACTTCCATGATCTTTAAATCCTTGGATTAATTGGTGGATGAACTTAAACAACATAGTTTGATGCACCAGAGTGGGACGGAATCATGTGATTTGGCTCCATCTCGGCCCATGAATTCAGATTTCGGTAAATTACATTGAAATTTCTTCGTTCACCCCTCAGCATGGAATGTCAAGCCCCTCTTTGAGTGTATTTCTGATATGAACCAAAAATCCACCAACCATCCGAAGGCTGCTTAAAACTGTAGGCCCCTCAATTTGTTCGAAAAACACACAAATTGAAGAAGTTTGATTGAAAATTGCTTTTGAGATTTTGTTTTTGACATTTTGATTTCGAAATTTTGATTCAGAATATTTTAAAATCTAGAGATTTTGATTTTATGATTTGGTGTTCAGAGATTTATGGTAAATATATCGATTTTGAGATTCCAATTGTGATTGATTTTGAGATTTTGGTTTTGAAATTTTAAATAATAAATTTCAGTTATGATATTATGAGTTTTATATTTTGATTTTGAAACTTTGATTTTAAGATTTCATTTTTAATATTTTGATTTGATATATTTCATTACGGTTTGCCCAAACACTTCACAGAAAGCAATTGTTCACAATAATTCGGTAAGCACGCTTTGCTTAAAGTCAACCCAAAATCGAGATTTCTGATTAAAAATTATCATTCGAAGAAAGAAAAGGTGTCACCATAAATAGAGATGGACCTCGGGTCATCGGTATGAGGCCAGGTAGTTGTACGAAATTCACCAGACGAGCAAACGGCGACTCGATGAGTAAAGTCTCAAGTCAAACCCAAGCTCTTGTTAATCAATTTGAGCCAATGAAGGCAACCACCAGTAACTGTAACAACCATGGACTAACCACTACATATAGCACATACGATTCATCAAAGAACGAGTTAAACTGGGAGATTTAAATTGTGGTAGAAAATTCTTCGAAATGTGATGATTTTCAGTTTCAAATCAAGTTGTCTAGAAGACCGCCTTTGATAGTCATTTCAGATAATATAGTAGTGACTGTAACGTTTTATAAGCGGAACCTGGCGGTCATATATTATGCGAGGCTATGAATTGTCTAGGTTGAATGGTACACTATAGAACACTAGATCAGTGTAAACAATATAATAATGGCCAAAGAATTCTCTCTGGACCTGA
Organism: Ceratitis rosa; assembly: GCA_037013455.1. Classification (NCBI taxonomy): domain Eukaryota; kingdom Metazoa; phylum Arthropoda; class Insecta; order Diptera; family Tephritidae; genus Ceratitis; species Ceratitis rosa. The sequence continues at coordinate 33,423,344 of JAWMAG010000004.1, forward strand.
TATGGACGGCAAGTTCATACCATGCAATGAGGTGGCGGTCGAGTTTGCAAGTAACGGCACTTCAGGAAAGAGTCTGCATATGACTATCAACTTCTAAGCTCACTGTATGAGAGTTCTTCATCGAAGTGTTGGAACATTACTAGAATATTGTGTCCTATATGGAATAAAAGAAAGCCCCGAACGCTTATATCGCTAAAAAGAACCGAAATATCTACAACGACGGATCTTTCTACGGCACTCTAATTGTTAGACAGACACACAGAGAAGCTAGGCGTATCATCAATCAATTTATACTGGAGTTGTAGAGAACTTAAAATATTTCCTTAACGAAAGCAACACACTTTTGAGGAATAAATTGAGGTATCCAGGTGCGGCAACTTTTAGAGACTCAAGAGAAAAGCAGCTGTCGATTGTTCAGTTTTGCTAACATTTTAATTTTGACTTGCGAGTGGGATTTATTAGTTTCCTCTGAAGGCCTAAGAGAGCTGAGCCCATGAACCACTTTAACTTAACCCAAACCAGCCTATTACGGTAGTAAATATGTTGTAGCGAGCGAAAGAACCGGAGTTGTGACACCAATTAGCAAGTTTTTAGATCTTTCTTTTCTGACTGTAAGTCACTCTCCACTCGACAAATCACTTCTTGAGAACAGCAAGAGGTCTCCTCAAAGATTAAATATAACCTAACCAAAACACTTATTATGAGACGCTGTATGTTAAAAATGATTCACTTGCAGATATTTTCCAAGTATTTTGTAAAAACATATAAAAAAATTTTACATATATATATTTTTTTTTTTAATTAAAATTTTTTAATTAAAAAAAAATATTTCAAATAATTTTTTTAAATGTTTGCAAATAGAAATTTTTGTAATTTATTATTTTTATTTATTAAAAACTCTACCTATTGCACGTGAAGGCCTCTTTTTGTCACGCCCGTATTGGGTTGTTATTGGTGGGTTTGTTTATTTGTATTCGCCACTTTTTGTTATTGTATTTAAACACTCTGTGTCCGCAATTGCCGCTTAAATGCGCCTTGCATGGACAAACTAGGAAATGTGCGAAGTAAAGTAGTTGTTTTGTGAATTAAAATATATTTTTTTATTTTAAATATTTGTATTTGTAATTTTCTTAAACCACGAAAGCTTGTCTTTGCACTCGAAACTCTTGCAAGCACTTGTTTTTATACTTTTTTCTCTTCACTACACTTAACGGTTTAGGCGTTCGTTTAACACTTCCTGCCGCAATTTGTTTGAGAAAAATCACTTAAAAAAATATAAACTCACTATTTAATTAACTTTAATTGAGTTTCAATTAAAACTGAGTCTTCTATTTAATTTGCAGAAATTTGTAAAACACTTTTTGTTGAAAAAAAAACATTTATTTGATATTTTTTCTCTTCAAAAATTAGTAAATCACTTTCAAGCAAATAAGCAAAAAACCAAAATGCTTGCTGATAACACACACACACTTTATTCAAACATAAGTAAATCACTAAGTACCCACGCAAGCTATTAAGTAAGTATTTAAGTAAGCAAATAATTAAGTAAATTGATTGTGTTCTGAACTCTTTTCTTCAATTATAATATTTATATTTATTTATTTGTTTTTCTTTTATTTTTTTTTTTTTTATTTAGCGCTCGTGACTTTAAACGTTGCGACGGCGCATTATGAAAATGTAAAAAAAAATTGTGTAAACAAAAAATGAAATTAAATTCGTATTATAGCAAAAATATTTAAAAAACCGATACGCGCTTGAAGAGTGCTGGAAGCGAACTGTTCGAATTAGCGCTGGAGATGGGGACAGAGAGCCACCAGTCAACAGTCAACAGTCACCACTCACCAGTCGGCTAATACGTGTATATAGATAGGCGCAAGAACCTTGCCATCGTCAGCTTACATGTTATACATGTATGCCTGCCTGCTTGTGTGTGTGTGTGTGTGTTTGGCAATCGCTATCACACGCTGTCAGTCTGTCGTGAAAGTTATCGAAAGCAGGGAGCAAGCAAGCAAAAACACACACATACATGAATCAAGTTATTAGCCGCCTCAACACCACATCTTACGGTTATTGTCAGTCAACAAGTTGCGTGACTTGCGCTCATTGTTGTTTGTGCTCTCAACGTTTTGTTTGTTGTGACGACTTGCTCTCATTTCCCGAACATCCAGATTTAAGCTTGTGTTTTGAGCTCTGGCTTAATTGTAAGCAGTCGTAAAGCTCTATTCCTTGTTGTTTTCTTCCTTTGAGGTTTCGCTAATTACAGTTACACCACATGTGGTAACAGGGTTGCCAGGGTAGATTTATTTACCTTTTTTAAGCAACGAAAAGGATGGTTCTCAATTGGACATATGAACTCGCATAACATTTTACAGAGTAGTCCGATTTTGAAAAATCTTTTTATGTTGGATAACGTAGATCTTGAGGTTTGTTTTGTAGAAAATTTAAAAGAATATTATGACAATAAAAGTGGGAAGTGGGTTAGGATTTATTCATTTCAACGTATGACCATGCAACATTTTTTACAGAGAGAAACGATTTTGTTAATTATTTATCTATTGGATAGCGTATAGCCTGAAGAAGATTCTAATCCTAAGGGCGGGAAAGATGGTAGGATACATTTCAATGTATGACTACGCAAAGCTTTTCGTAGAGAAAGCCGAATTTAATAATTTTTTAATTGGATAGGGTATACTTCGAAGTTGGTCATACATAAAGTTTGAAAAAAATCAACCATGAGGCAAGAAAACACGGTGGATTCACTGATTGTAACCCATGAATACGCATATCTTTCTACGGAGTAGTCCGATTTTGACAATTTTTTCTCTAGGTTATAACCTAAACTTTGTTCTCTTTCCTATTGAAATATGTTAATAAGATAACTTTTAAGTTTAAATAAAAAGGTTTTACTATTTTTGGTATTTTAATTATTTAAAAAATTTAATCTCCTCGTTGAAAATACTCCTTTTTAGTACTTTAGGAAGTCTAATTTTACTTTGGGAAATTGAATTTTTCTCCTTACTTTTGTATGTTAAAAAGTTTTTTATTCCATTTTCTAATTTGAGTACATTTTACGCTAAAGCATATTTTACATGTAGTTACATATGTTATTACTTAAAATACTCATTGATAACGGTAATGTTGTATACTTCAGTCTGCAAAAAACGTTGTATTTGTACTTGGTTAATTCTTATCTCTGGAGTGGAAATATATTTTCGCAAACGTCTTCAAGATAATATATATTAAGTTAAGTAATTAAACATTTTTATTGAATTTTAATGATAACGCAATATTATTGGCACATAATAATTATGAAAATTATAATATAATATATGTATATTTAATTTATCTACTTTAACACTACATGATTAAAATATTTAAATAATGAATACGTAAAGCGCAAAATAATTGAGAGAGAAAAATTAAATTAAAATTAAAAATTTAATGCTCAGTTACTTAAAAGTTTATTTAATGTGAACAAAGATTTCATGTCATGAAGTACTTATAAAAACAGGAAGTCTTAAAAAAGTAAAATTTTCATATTGATCTAATCGTCAAATATGAGTAATTAAAAAAAAAATAAAAATACCTTGATAAATTTTTCAGCTTAAAGAGTAGCAAATAATGAGAAAAAAGTTTCAAGCATGTTATATTTAAAAGACATTGTTTTTGTTATTTATCAAGTCTGTTGTATAATGAATAGAAAATATTTGTGTTGAAATTTTTACAATTTTCTAAATAAATACTGAATAATATATTTAAATTTTGTGTTATTTTATTTGTGCACTAAGCTTATGTAATGAAATTTTGCTTTGAATTGACTCTCTACAGGTTTTTTTTTTTAATTTTCGGAAAATGTGTAAAATATTATTCCAACACGGAAAAATATACAATACATATTTTTATTTTAATTGTCTTTTCTGAATTTTATGTTAATTTTCAAATAAGAAATAAGATATGTATTTACAAAATTAACTGAAGAATTTAAGCACGCAAAACACGAAAAATTAGAAAAGGAGGAGGAGGAGAACCATTTTCATTGCAAAAAGTAACAAATAATGCAGACATTTATTTAGAAAAAGCGCTTGTTCGGTACGAAGTTTTCTTTGTAATTATTTTTTCAAGTCTAAAGTCTTAATAATAAACGAACTATTTTAATTTTATTATATAAAAAATTATATATTTTTTACTTTCAGGTGGTCTGCTACAAGATGTTCCTTTTTCCAAAGCGTCAAAATGCTACGACAATTTTTTATATAGAATATTAGCAAAATTAGTGTAAGATTCTTTATTTTACCCAAAAAATAAAAATAAAATAAAATAAAAATAAAAAGAAATCTAATAGTAAAGAAAATTACTGCTAAAAATTACTCAAAATTCTTTTCGGCTTGCTGGAACTTTGATTAATAAGGTAGATTCCATAGGATTTCAGCTGTTTTTTAAATTAATAAATTGAAGAAGGGACAAAAAATTCATAATCGACGTTTTCTCAGTACAGACAACATTTTCTTACTGTCATACTATATTTTAATATGTTTTTACAATTTTTAATTGAAAAAGGTACAAAACCTTAAATTATATAAACCATTAATCTGGCAACTCATCTCCTAACTATGCACACTGCATTTTGAAAGCACATGCTTCGTCAGACAAAGCTTTATGCACTTGCCGCTAAAATTCTTAGCTGATCAACAGCAAACTGCATTTCTTTCATTCACACACACACACACAATTATTTCATAAAACATATACTTTTCCAAACGAAATACTTTGCAATCAGCAATACAAGAGAATAAACAGAAAGCTGATGGAGTTAAAAGCACAAAGCTTAAAGCTTATTCAGCTAAAGTTGTATAACGAAAAACGTAGAGTGAGCTTTTCGTTGATTTGTGCTTGTGTGTGTGAGTAAAGCACGCTCTTTATTCAGCCATTTGGGAACGAGTAAGCTTTTTGTTCGCGCTGTGTGGCAAAATATGAATATTTGCTAATAAAAAATATTTGAAATTTATGAAGAGGTGAATCAAAAAATTTGAGAAATTAAAAAAAAATAGAAATATTTAGTATCGACTAGATATTGACAGACTTTAATCTGTTTAGTTTCTGAGTCTAATAAATATTTTGATTAGCTCCATGAGATGATTTCACGATTGCCTATAGGGGGGTGTCCGGAAAGAAAATATTAAGACAGAAGAGTTACAATATATTCCGACTCGAATTACTGTTTTACGGATATTCAGACTCGATCTACTTTTTACGGATAGGTCAGAACTAGAGGACAGAGTCGCTAGTGGCAACTACACATAAAAGTTTAGTATCAGTAAGTCCATCAGGCTACCGGATAACTACAGTATTTTCAAGTGGTATATTCTTGGGGGATGGGGCTATGTGTAGAAGTTCACGCAAGTGAGGAAAGTTTTTGACTGCCATTCACCTGGGAGTGGCCAGAAACGATTCTTGTGCATATGGTTCAAGCAGCTCACGACGTCCGGTCTTAGACCACGTATCCCCTGGGTAGCCAACGAACATCCGTTTGGAGGCGAGCTAAAGTGAGAAGGCGAATCCCATGCGGTTGTGCGTAGGGTTTGGAACCCACCACATGAAAAAACAACCCAATGAAAAAGCAACATAAGCCTCGGATGAGAGACCCCCCTTTTGATGACGACCCCCGCAAATGTTTTAAGGATTACGATTTTAGGGCATGCACCTGGAATGTCCGGTCCCTTAATTGGGAAGGTGCCGCTGCCCAGCTGGTTGATGTCCTCATAAAGTTAAAGGCTGACATCACTGCCGTCCAAGAATTGCGATGGACGGGACAAGGACGGAAGAAGGTGGGTCCTTGTGAGATTTACTACAGCGGCCATATAAAGGAGCGCAAATTTGGTGTCGGATTCGTGGTGGGAGAGAGACTCCGTCGCAGAGTACTGGCATTCACTCCGGTGGATGAACGTCTAGCCACAATTCGCATCAAGACAAAATTTTTCAACACCACCCTAATTTGTGCCCACGCCCCGACGGAAGAGAAGGATGACTTGACCAAAGATGCCTTTTACGAGCGCCTCGAACACACTTATGAGCGCTGCCCCCGACACGACGTCAAAATTGTGCTTGGCGACTTCAACGCTAGGGCGGGCAAAGAAGGTATCTTTGGTACGACTGTCGGAAAATTCAGTCTCCACGACGAAACATCTCCAAATGGTCTGAGGCTGATCGACTTCGCCGGGGCCCGAAATATGGTTGTCTGTAGCACTAGATTCCAGCACAAAAAAATTCACCAAGCTACTTGGCTGTCTCCAGATCGGAAAACTTCCAACCAGATCGATCATGTTGTGATAGACGGAAGATCCAGTATCCAGTGTTTTAGATGTGCGTACGTTCCGAGGTCCCAACATTGACTCGGATCACTATCTTGTCGCAGCGAAGATACGCACGCGCCTCTGTGTATCGAAGAACGTCCATCAACAAACACAAGGAAGGTTCGACGTTGAAAAGCTGCAATCACAACAGACTGCCGAGCGATTTTCTACTCGACTTGCACACCTGCTCTCTGAGAGCACTCATCAGCAACCCGGTATAAGGGAACTGTGGGACGGCATTGCAAACTCCCTGCGTACAGCTGCAAACGAAACCATCGGATTTCGGAAAGGTCGCAAAAACAGCTGGTACGATGAGGATTGCCGTGCCGCAGTAGAGAGAAAACAGACTGCCTACCTCGCAACCTTGCGATTAACCACAACACGTGCGGGGTGGGATAGATACCGAGAACTGAAGAGGGAAGCAAGGCGCGTCTGCAGAGAAAAAAAGAAAGAGGCCGAGATGCGCGAGTACGAGGAGCTTGAGAAGCTGGCCGACAAGGGTAACGCTCGAAAATTCTATGAAAAGATACGGCGACTTACAGAAGGTTTCAAGACCGGAGCGAACTCTTGTAGGACCCAGGGAGGTGAGCTAGTGACAGATGCCCAGAGTATACTCGATTTATGGAGGGAGCACTTCTCCAGCCTGCTGAATGGCAGTGAACAGGAAACACGCGGAGATGGTGAACCCGAAACTCCAATTGATGACGATGGGAAAGTTGTTCCGTTACCCGACTATGAAGAAGTGCGAATAGCAATCGTCCGCTTAAAAAACAACAAAGCGGCAGGGGCCGATGGATTACCGGCCGAGCTATTCAAACACGGCGGCGAAGAGCTGATCAGGTGCATGCATCAGCTCCTTTGTAAAATAAGGTCGGATGAAAGCATGCCCGACGATTGGAATTTAAGTGTGCTCTGCGACGAACGAAAATCAAGCTCTACAAGTCGCTCATTATACCGGTCCTAATATATGGCGCAGAAGCGTGGACGATGTCAACATCTGATGAGTCGGCTCTAGGAGTCTTCGAGAGGAAAGTTCTGCGAACGATTTATGGTCCTTTGCGCATTAGCAACGGCGAATACCGCAGACGATGGAACGATGAGCTGTACGAGCTATACGACGATATTGACATAGTTCAGCGAATGAAGAGACAGCGGCTACGCTGGCTAGGCCATGTCGTCCGAATGGATGAAAACACTCCAGCTTTGAAAATATTTGATGCAGTACCCGCTGGTGGAAGCAGAGGAAGAGGAAGACCTCCACTCCGTTGGAAAGATCAAGTAGAGAGTGACCTGGGTGCACTTGGCATTTCCAACTGGCGCCAAACAGCGAAAAGAAAAGATGAATGGCGCGCTGTAATTGCTTCGGCTATAATCGCGTAAGCGGTGCCAACGCCAATAAAGAAGAAGAAGATATTCTTAATGGTACTCTCAGTAAATTGTATATATGAATATCTTCTAGGCTAGTCAGGAAACACTAATACCCCTAGAATCGATTAGAATAAAATCAGAAATGTTGGAGAATTATTACAAATCTCTTTTGCTAAACCAGTAGCGGAGTCAGATAATGAAACACATCGCCGTCTTGGAAAAGTCTGAGCATGTAATCTTACCATAAGAGATTTATTCAACGCAGATGTTAAGTTAAGATAGAAGAATCTCAATTGTTCTAATATAACTAGCGTAATGCTGCCGGTAGGAAGAAAAGAAGGTCCCGAAAGCTTATTTCGGTAAAAAAAAACGAAATATCTACAATACTAGACCTTCTTACGAGTTATCTGCTATTAGACACTCAGGGAGAGAGGCTGGTCGTTTGCTTCAAAAGACTTCTGCCAGAGATATGAAGAGAAGAAAGCGCCAAATTTTTGGCGAGTTGGTTCAAATCTCTAGGGGTGACATCTTTTAGAAATAGAGGGTCCAAATATACATCGTCTGCTCTATTCCGCAAACTCTACATATCTGTTCAACTAGCTGATGGCGACTATTACCAGGATCTGCAGTGCCAGTCCATTTGGTGGCCTAGATGAGATGATTTCCAGGAAAATCTTCTACCTGATCTCAGCTCCACATGCTAGCATAAGCAACTAACCGGAGGCAAATACAACCTTTTGAGGCCACTCTTCCGTTGATATTGATCTTTCGTTTACCTTAATGTTTATCTTGAATGTGCAGTAATCTTAAAAGCTTACAGTTGACCCTCCTTCACAACTGTCATCTACTTGATGTCTTGACGGAAAGCTCTAAGGGGTTTTATTTCAACAACGGAACGGGCCTGCGGTTTTGATAAACTAAGCGTAAAGAGAAGTTTTTCTCGTTTCTTATGTGTGAGCGTATATTCGGAATGCGAGAGTTCGGTTCAAGGTTCGACCCTTATCCAAATATATAGGAAATTATTTTTTCTCCTCTCATCATAAAAATCTATCGACCGTTTGAAGGTGGCTTAGGGAAAACTGTAAGTCCCTCCAAGACGTGGAGGAGCTCGGCCGAAAATCGGTCAGCAGTTACAAAGCGCTAATTATATATAATAACTTGCGGGTTAAGTCATTGCTAACCATCTACTGTAATTACTCTTATTTCCCGACAACAATAGTTCCCTTAGCATACATTCGGTAATATTGGTCAAGAAAAAGGTTCGTTCGGTTGTTTATTGATTTTTCAAAATATGATAACTTTGTGTACATTTGTCCGATTGAAGTCAAATATGCGCCGTTTTGTTCGTAAACTTGTTGCCAACGAGATGCCAACTTCATTATACCCCTCTCGTAGAACGCTGTGTCCCTATTGGCAAAAAACTCGGCGAGCCTCTTTTGAGGCCAACTTCTCACCATTAAGCGCGTTGGCCATGGACAGGAAAAGATGGTAATCACTTGGTGCCAGGTCCAGACTATAAGGTGGGTGCATTAGGACTTCCCATCCGAGCTCCTGGAGCTTCTGGCGCGTTACCAAAGACTTGTGTGGCTTGGCGTTGTCCTGATGGAACACAATTCGGCCTCTGTGAGTGCTGCCTTTAAGCGGTCCAGTTGTTGGCAGTAGAGGGCCGAATTGAGCGTTTGGCCATAGGGGAGCAGCTCGTAGTAGATGATTCTTTGCCAATCCCACCAAACACACAGCAAAGCCTTCCTGGCCGTCAATCCTGGCTTGGCCACCGTTACCGCGCTTCGACCACGACCGATTTCACTTGACGTTGTCGCAAGTTATCCACTTTTCATCGCCAGTCAACAAACGCTTCAGAAATCGGTTGATTTTGTTGCCATTCAGCAGCGATTTGTAGATGAAAATTTAGTCCATCATGTTTTTTTTGCGTTAGTTCGGGTGGCACCCAAACATCGAGCTTCTTTTTGACTCCAAGGTTATGCAAATGTTTCCAAACGGTTTTCTGGCTTATCTTAAGTTCCTCAGCAATTAAATAAGTGCTCACGTGATGGTCTGTTTCCATTATTTCTATGATTTTATCGCAATTTTCGACGACAGGCCTCCCGACGCGTGGTGCATCTTTGACATCGAAATTACCGGAACGGAACCTAGCAAACCATGTTTGTGCTCCACTTTCGTTTGGGGTATCGGGCTCATAAACTAAATTAATTTTTTCAGCCGCTTTGGCTGCTTTTTCGCCTTGATCAACGAAAAATTGTAAAATGTAGCGAATTTTCTCTTTGCTGGTGTTCATCTTTGACGAGCGCTCACAACGTGCTGAGTCAATCAATCGAAAAACTGTCAAGACAAACTTTTAGCGCGAATAAACACGTTTTCAGTGCCGTATAATATGACATGATGCGACACGTAACACTAGTACTATGGACAATAACGCCATCTCTTAGATAAAAACCGAACGAACTTTTTATTTGACTTAACTAACTAACTAACAGCTGTCATTTAACATACAAATTTAATGGGTAAGAATTGAAGTCACTCCCAATGTGAAGTGACTCGGCCGAAAGCCCCTCAATCAACGTTTTATTCTTTATCGCGCCGAGTCTGAAGATTTCTCGCCAGAAAGCTACGATACTCTTATTTTTCCTACACCGAAACGGACTGAATGAGCTTTTCAATAAGACCACGCAGAAAATGGAAGTGTCTGGCCACGAGAAAAAAATACGTGTATTGAAGGCAAATAAACGCAAAAGTAAATAATAATCTGATAAATTTTTCTGAGACTTCAGTTAAACAAAACATAATTTTTAACACCAGCACAATTTTTGCTATTTATCTAATAAAGTAAGTGCGAATAATTTTGATAGTTTATCTAAGAACGTGTTTTGTTTATATCTCTAATGCAAATATACAAGAACAATTACATGTGCGAGTACATAACTCTTCACAGCAATTAATTCCGCAAATTCATATATATACATACATACACACTTACATTCATTCATATCTCTACCGAAATTTATTTTTATTTACTTTATAATTGTTATCACGTTCTTTATTTATCACCATCATTCTCTCACCGCCAAATATTGAAATGATAATATACAAAAATAGAAATAACAAAGTTCACAGCTGGTTTATGTAAATAATTTTTGGCTGAAAGAAATTAAAGGAAATTAAATATTTAAGAAATGAGAAAATGAGAGAGGGAGAGACAGTGGGAGACTACATTTTGTGTTTTTCTATAGCCCAATTCATTGGTTTGGCTTATTGTAATCAGCAGACTCTTCGGTATTGATCCATAAAAAGAAACTAAACATGTTTTTAATGTATTTTTTTTTAGTGCAAACGTACTGGTGGTTGTGTACACTAGTGAGTAGAAAAATAGCAATGATATTTTGTATCAGGATACAAAAATTATATAAGGTTGTGTCACTTCGAAATTTTTCTTACTAAAAGTGTTTGCTCAGAGCTGACGAGCTGACCAGAAAGAGAACAGTCATAACCCCGGTGATCTGTGTACATGACATGAACATACCTTTAAGACTAGCCTTCACTAGAAAGGCCAACGGCAGATGGCTCAAAGTGAATAGAACTAACTCTTTATTTCTTCTAAACAGGACCCCAAACTGTATAACAACGGGAGTAATAACCGGATGAGGTGCTTCTCAAAAGTCTTTTGAGGCAGCTGCAGGGATACAGAGGAGGTGGAATCGGTGGAACATTACATTACGAACTACTAGTCGTATTACGATAGAAAATGGCCTCATGAACAGGGAAGTAGTGGACGGGGTAATTTCGGCAACTTAATTTTTACAGGTCTCAAGGCTATTGTGGTGCCCGAAAGAGCTAATGGTAATGAGATTGCCGTTCATTTGGCGACAAAGTCGGACACTAAGTACACTAAGGACTATATACAGAGAAATTTAATGCAAAAGTTGCTTGAAAGATCGGCAAATACATGTTTATCGGCAGGAAAGAAGGATGCACACATTTTTTGTTCACGCGGTCTAGAAGGTACAGACTAAAATTTACTGGGCATTTCGTAGCTCCACACTTCTAAAACTAATTAAAGTGCCCTTAAGGGTTGACCACTACATGGCGATTACTTTACGTGAGCTTAGATTGAACCTTCATTTATTTAGCGATAGATTGAGCACGGTAGGAAGGCGGAGCGTCCTCTCACTCAATCGCTCTCTCTCGCTCTGTTTACTTCTTTTTATCTCTATTTCAATCTCTTTTCCTCGCTCTGTTTCTCTCTTTTGATTCCTTTTTTTCGTTTCTTCTCTCTTTTTCCGTATTTTCCTCTCTCTTTCTCTTTTCCTCTCTCTCTCTCTTTTCCTCTCTCTTTTCCTCTCTCTTTTCCTCTCTCTCTCTTTTCCTCTTTCTCTCTTTTCCTCTCTTTTCCCTCTTTACTATTTTTTTATTTTTTCCCTCTTTCTATTTTGTCTCTACTTCTCACTTTTTCTCTTTTTCTATCTTTTTTTCTCTTTTTATTTCTTTTTATCTATTCTTCTCTATTTTTCTCTTATTTTCCTGTTTTTCTCTTATTTTCATTTTTTTCCCTCTTTTCTCTATTTTTTGTCTTTTTCTATCTTTGTCTGTCTCTTTTGCAGTTATCATTCAACAGGCTTAAAGTTTTAAAAAGTACTGTTTACCTCTCTTAAAAATTAGGGACGCTTTAAATTATCCTCAAAATTGGAAATTATTCCCAAATGTATCGGAGAAAAAAGCCCCCGTGTTTTCAAGCAAGGTTTTGGAAGTCTCCTCTTCTTTCAAAATCGTCTAGGGTGTAAGATATATGCAGCGTTAAGGAATCCCAGTTCATATCAACGATTCCATTCTCTCTTTGCGTGATTTCAGGAAATATAGTTGAGAAACCCAGATTTAAAGTTAGGTATATACATTCGTTCTGAAAAGGATCTTCAGAGTCAGCCGCAATTTTTTTAGATCAATATCATCTAAGTGCTGCTATTTACTTACACTCCACTGTAGCTAACATAGTCGTCGCATGTATGAAACTGTGGGTGTACGAGCACTAGTATCATGCCAAACCATTTTAGTCACACGCTTGCTTGCCAATTAATGGCCAAGATCAACTAGTAAATTGTAAGCAGCACGTAGCGCGCAGCATTCAAAATGCCAACAACACAAGCAATCAGTCAGTCAGCCAACAAAGTAGTACTCACTCGTCTGTTTGTCAACTCGTCAACTAACCGTGTAATATGGCCAAATCATTCAATAACTTTTCAATTGTGCACAAATGAAATGTTATTAAATTGGAATGTGTGCAGACACAAATACACATACCTATACACACATTTGCATACATATGGTACATATGTACATATAAAATTAGTGTAATTTTTTATAATTGAAATTATTCAGAAAAAATGTGCATATGTTTTATTAAATTCTGTTAGTGCTGTCAGCGCAGTGAGCTGAGGTGACAGTTTCCGCACATACATACACACACACACACAATCACTCACTCACTCACTCACCCAGCCACTCATCTGTCAGTTGGCTGGCTGGCTGGCTGCATCACATAAAACACTTGACATTTGTGGCAAAGCTGGCAGTAAACTGGCCACTTGCACTTGTGACTACCGCCGTTGACCGGCTTTTTTGATCACCGATCACATTGCTTTTGTTGGTTTTATTAATTCAAGTGCTTGGCTGCTGTCATCGAACGGCAATCCCCTCCACTTCGTGCTTGTCTAAACGCACCTCTGATTGTTTTTTTTTTTTCTTACGCTCAAAGTGCAAGTTTTCATTTGTTCATTTGCATTTCTACAATGCGGTTGGCCCCCACCGCACCTGCTGTCTCTCTCTCTGTCCATCTATTTTATTTCTCTTATTATTTATTTACATATTTATTTTTTATTGTTGTTTCTGCGTCGCATCAGCATTTTTCAATGAGCTATGCAAATGACTTGAAAATTTTCCGTATGCGTTTTTTTATTTTATTTTCATTTTATTTACATTTATTTGTTTTATGTGACAATCTGTTATGCAGTCGTATAAAAAAAAAACAATACATATGTATATTAATATATGTGCGCATAATATAATATAAGGTGTAAAAAAATATTATTGGAACTAAATAAATTTGAAAACAATATTTTTTTTTTCTTTTTTTTTAATTTAATCGTTTTTTTTTATACTGGCGCGTCGGTGTCTGATAACGCATTATGTTGTGTTATTGAGTAATGTTTTCATGGTTTTTCTCACTAATCAGTAAAAAGGCACAATAAGCGCATATACATACATACATATATACTAACAAAGTACAAATTTATCTTTACATATGTATTCATTTACTACAAGAGATACAGACACAGAAATAAATGTTCGGTAATGTAATTTATTGTATTTTATTTTCAATTAATTAATTCAATTAATTTATTTATTCTTTTTTTGGTTTTATTTCAGTTGAAATTAAATTATTTGACTTTATTCTTTTATTTAATTTAAATTAAATTAATTTATATTATTATTTTTATTTATTCTATTTTATTTTATTTTTTATCTTGCTTTATTTTATTTTATTCAATGTAATTTTACTTTGTTTTATATTATTTTGTTTTATTTTACTTCATTTTCTTTTATTTTATTTTTTATTTTTTTATTTTTTTATTTTTTGCTTTATTTTATTCGATATTATTTTATTTTTTTTATGTTATTTTGATTTCTTTTATTTTGTTTTGTTTTAATTTATTTTACATCATTTTATTTTACTTCATTTTATTTAATTTATTTATTTTTTTATTTTATTTTGTTTTATTTTATTTTTTTTTATTGTTTTATTTTTTTAAATTTCTAATATTTTTTTATCTGTAAATATATTCTTATACTTTTTGGTTTTAAATTTTTTTAAAATTATATTTTATATTTTTTATATTATTACGTTTAATCTTATTTCGCTTTATTTCCTTTTATATTATATTTGTTTTTCATATTAGTTTATAATAACTTTTTTTTATTTTTTTATTTTGTTTTAATTTTTTTATGTCTTTAAAATTTTTTATTTACTTTAATAATTCTTTAAATTTTCTTATTTTGTTTTATTCCACCTTATTTCTTATTATTTTATTTTATAATAATTTATTTAATTTTTTTATTGTTGTAACATTTTTTTATCTGTTTAAATATATTTTTATAAATTTTTTGTTTTAATATTTTTTATTTTATTTTATTTTTGTATTTTATTTTATTCCGTTTTATTTCTCATTATTTTATTTATTTTTTTTATTTTCCAAATATTTTTTTATCTGTTTAAATATATTTCTATTCTTTTTTGTTTAAAATTTTATTTTATTTTTTTATATTATTTCGTATAATCTTATTTTGCTTTATTTTATATATTGTTTTTCATATTAATTTATAATAACTTTTTTTATTTTTTATTTTATTTTATTTTTTTTATATCTTTAAAATTTTTTATTTACTTTAATAATTCTTTAAATTTTCTTATTTTGTTTTATTCCACCTTATTTCTTATTATTTTATTTTATAATAATTTATTTAATTTTTTTATTGTTGTAACATTTTTTTATCTGTTTAAATATATTTTTATAAATTTTTTGTTTTAATATTTTTTATTTCATTTTATTTTTGTATTTTATTTTGTTTTATTTTATTTAGTTTATTTTATTTTAGTTATTTATTTTATTTAATTCTTTTGTACATTTTATTTAATTGTAATTCATTTCTCTTACATTATTTTAGTTTATTACTTTTTTATTTTTTTTTTGTTTATTTAATTTATTTTTTATTTATAATTATATTATTTTGTTCTACTTATAATACTTTGTTTTATTTAATTTTATATGTATCTTATTTCATTTTACCTGATTTTTTTGTATTTTCTTATATGTATATAATGTATTTTATATTTTCTAATATTTTTTTATTGATAAATTTTTTTTGTTTTATTTTAATTCATTTTAGTTTATTTATTTTACATTATTTTAATACCTTTTTATTTTTTTATTTATTTTATTTATTTTCTAGTTTTTAATTTTATACTTTTTATTTATTTTATATTATTTTGTTTTGCTTTATAATATTTTGTTTTAATTATTTTTATATAATTTTTTTTTCATATAGTTTAATTTATTTAATTTTATTTATTCTTCTATTTGATATTGTTATATTTTTTTAAATTTTATTTTGTTTATTTTTGGTTTTTATTTTTATTTAATTTTAGTTTGTTTTTAACAAAACCTTTTACATAATTCAGTTCAAATATGATAACCTAAGTACCTTTAGTTTTCTTAACTACTGTAAATTCGAATAGTTAAATTCAAACATACATAAAGACATACTCGTATGTGCACAACGTTATCGTCTACCGGCTAAATACTAAGAGCGCTCTACTTACACGCTACACACTGTGTCATTGTCACTATTTTTGTTCTATCTCAGTGTGGATTAAGTTATATGTTGTTGGTATGTATTTTAATTATTGTTGTTGTTGTTATTGAAGAGCGGAAAATTTCTTAAGTCATTAGCGAGGAAAACACATACATACAAACATACAATTAAATTTTTATTCACTTATAGTAAATATGTTTTCGTTACACTTAACTTTATTGTTTTTTTTGTTTTAAAAAATGTGTGCTTTCATAAATATTCGAATGGTATTCGCTGCCGGTAAATTTATTTGTTAAGAAATATTTATGTAAATAAACACATAAATAATTATTTATATATGTATTTTAAAATTCATTCGTTTGTGCTCTCTGCAGTGTTTTGTTTACAAAACAGAGACGCGTGAAAAGAAAAACAAAAAAAATTAAATTTAATTCGGTCACCAACAATTTCCACTCTATTGGGTGAGAACCTTTGGCGGGGGAAACATAAATTTCGAAGCTCAAGGTTGAAGTGGAGTCAAATTGAAGAATTTTTGTCAGGTCACTGACTGTCTGACTGCGGAGTTGCGGTGACGCATATATATGTATATATATACTTATGCTTTATGCTATCTTAAAGAACATATGTATATGTATATGTATGTATGTATGAATGCATATATTTAACTTGATAAATTATCTCTCGATATAACGAAGACCGAATCCCTTTGTCAAAAGTTGAGCGAATTTGTTACTTTTTTGCTCTCATTGTTCAGTGAATATTTCGATAATTCAGATTTTTTGTGGTAAATATTTCGCTCGTTTTTTACGAAATTCACAAAAGATTATATAAACCCAATTTATGAATTAAATAAATAAAAATATCTAGTAATTATTCACCAATTTCTTCAAAGAATTACATTAAAATTTCACAGAACTAATTTAGGGGCATAAATCATGCAACTAGTTGTTTGAAGGCTAGTTCGTGCGGTCATTTCAAATACATGCATACATGCAAATATGTAAAAACAACTTATTAATGAATTTGCTGTGTCAATAGTGAATCTTTTCATTGATCGTAAAACAATTTTTTTTAGTGAAAAATTTTTAATTTTACATGCAATTCATTGGAATTTTATGACATTGATTTGGTGAAGCTTGGGAGGCAGATATAATTCCTCGAACTTATTCAGCGTTATTTTCGTCGAAATTGATCACATAAACAGCAACAACAGATATTGCGCCAGTCATAGTTGCATTCGATCATAGTTTCGTGTGATGCACATTACCAACCCACGTGGAATCAACAGAGCGCGAAGAGGCCGAAACATTCGTTTTTAGAGACTACTGAGGTGCTATAGCTGAGTTTATTCAACTGTGATGCATCCACAAGCGGAAAATGACTTTTTCCGATTTTATCCATCCTTCTAAAATGCTTTGGTGTTCAAAGAGCTAGAAGAGGTGTTTCATTAAGTTGAATTCAGATTGTTTTAAAATTACTCCCAGACAAGGGGATATTCTTTCCCTGAACAGCCGAAGCCACTTTTTTAGGAAATCTTTGGCGATTAGAAGTGGTGAAAAGGACCTCGGTGTTAGTTATGCACATGTAGTTTTATGTTATTGGAGAGACTTATGAATTTTTTCACCACAAAGACGAGGACACCACAAAAAGTAATATTAATATTATTATTAATACTATTGGTAATTATTTTATTTATTTTTATTTTTTTAATTATTTAGCGCAAAAAGACCATATGGGAAGGTAATTAGAAAATGATGTAATAAACTTTAATGAATTCCAATTAAATTTCAGAAAAAAATAAATTACCCGTCACGACGTGTGAATAAAAAGTGAGCTCATCTTCAGCGAGACAATATTTGGAAATATATTTGCAAAAAAAGCATATAATTTTTGTTTCAAAATTATTTCAACAAAAATGTGTAAAAAGTAAAATATAAAAAAATTAAATAATAATAGAAATTGATAAAAATAAAATAAATAATATAGGAAACAATAATAAAAATTGAAAAAATTAAAAAAGCACACCAAATAAGAAAACAAATTGAAATAAAAAATAAATAAAAATTAAAAACTTGAATTATAAAATTAAATTAAAAATTAGAATAAAGAAAAATAATAACAAATAAAATAGGTAAAAAAAATTAATATAAAAATTAAAAAATTATATATATATATTAAAAAGAGATATATAAATCAATAAAAAGGTCAAAAATTACAAAAATAAATAAATTGAAAACATAAAACATAAATAGAAAAATTAAATATATATATAAAAACTTAAAAATAAACAAATAAATAAAATATCAGATAACAGAGAGAATTAAAGATTAATAAGAATTAAAAAAATTAATAAAACGGATAGAAAAAAGATTAAAATATAAATTAAAATCGAAAAAGTAATTAAATTAAATAACTAAAATTAAAAATAAGTAAGAATAAAAATTAAATTAAACGAATAAATAAAAATGTAATAAAAAAAACAAATTTAATTAAAATAAATTACATTTATTAAAAATTAAAAATAAAAAATTAAAATGAAAAGTAAATAAAAACAAAAGAAATTATAAATAAATAAAAAAATTCAAAATAAAAAAATTCAAAATAAAATATTAAAAATTAAATAAGAAAATTTAAAAGATTCAAAAATTAAAATAAAAAATTAATAAAAAAATTCAAAAACCAAAAACTTAATTTAATAAAAATTTAAATTAAAAATTTGATAAAATCAAAACTGAATTAAAAAAAATAATAATAATACAGAAAATAAAATAAATACTAATAACGAAATGTAAGTTAACTAAAAATAATTGAAAATAAAATTCTAAAATAAAAAGTGAATAAAAACAAAAAAAAAAAATTAAAAATAAAAAAAATTAAAAATAAGAAATTAAAATTCATATAAAAAATTTAAATAAAATATTACAATCAAAAATTAAAATGAAGAAATTGATAAAAATATAAAAAATGCATACAAAATTAAAGAAAAAAAAACTAAATTAAAATTAATCATAAAAAAATAAAAAATTAAAATAATTAAAAAATAATTAAAAAAAAAAATAAAAATTAAACAAAAAATAAAAACTGAAACTAAAACAAATTAATAAAAAAAATCCAAAATCAAAAGTCAACAACAAAAAAAAATTAAAAATAAAAAAATTAAAATTAAAATATAAAAGATAATACAGAAAATAAAATAACTACCAATAAAGAAATGCAAGTTAACTAAAAATATTTAAAATAAAAAACCTAAAATAAAAAGGGAATAAAAACAAAAAAAAATTAAAAATAAAAAAATTAAAATATAAAAAATTTAAAATATAAAAAATCTAAATAAAATATTACAATCAAAAATTAAAATAAGGAAATTGATAAAAATATAAAAAATGCATAAAAAATAAAAGCAGAAAAAACTAAATTAAAATTAATAATTGAAAAAATAAAAAATTCTAATAATAAAAAAAAAATCAAAATTAAAAACAAAAATAAAAACTGAAACTAAAAAAAATTAATAAAAAAAATCTAAAATCAAAAGTGAATAAAAACAAAAAAAAAATTAAAAATTAAAAATAAAGAAAAATTAGAATAAAAATATAAAAGATTTAAATGAAATATTACAATCAAGAATTAAAATAAGAAAATTGATAAAAATATAAAAGATACAAAAAAAAAATTAAAAAATAAAGCGAAAAAAAATTAAATTAAAATTAATCATTAAAAAAATAAAAAATTCAAATAAATAAAAAAAAAATTAAAATAATTTAAAAAAAAATCAAATTTAAAAAAATTAATTAAAACTGAAAAGTTAAAGAAATATAAATAAAGAAAGTATTTGCAATTGCTTAAATTTTATACTAAAATTTAAAGAAACAAAATTAAAATATGTGATCACTTCATCATCAACAGCTGACATCAGCGCGTATTACACATACTTTTTATTACCGGCTCAATTTAGCAGCAATATTTTGTAATAAAAGAATTTTTATTATTGTATTTGTAGCGATTATTCACTATAAATATTATTAAATAGAAAGTGCTGGTAAATAATGTGTGAAAATCCATTTCATTTAAGAGCTTAAAATGTAATATTTTTTGTATATTTTCGCAACACAACGTGCCGATTTATACGACCATATGATCGTCATATGATAAAATAACAGTATAAATATTTCAAATGGAAATTATTTGTAAGTATATCCCCAAAAGCCACTATGGCGTCAATGTAAAATACCAACCGGCGGCGAATATTTACATATTATATAATATATGCCTTGCCGTTTGGGCGTTTGGCGAAAAATTTATAGCGAAGCCGCTCATGTAAGCACATGAGCGGATTGATGCAAACGTAAATATAAGGCACATGAGGCTTAAGGCATAAGGTAAAGGAGGTGAGGCGATATTTTGAGTAATAATATTTACATTGTTTTGCGATAAGATTTTCTAGAAGAAGTAAATGAAAACAAGTAACAAAAGCCATGCCCACATACATATTTGTACATATTTACAAAAATATAATAATTTTATTTTTTTAATTTTTTTTTCAACATTTCGAATTTTATTTTGTTTACACACTGCATTTAATGCCATTGCAATTGCAAGGGCAATTGTTGTAAATTGCCGCTTTTATGATGGGCATTATAGAATCTTAATCAGAAATATTGTTTACAAACTGAAGGCACAAGGAAATGTACAAAAATACAAATATATTTATGCAGTTAGAAAATCACGTACACGATCGATGGGTTTGTGGTCATTTACAATATTTCGCTAGTGGGTGTGTGATACAATTGGACAAATTGCGTTTTAAATGCGAATGCGTTAACGAAATAGCAACACTGTTTCACATTGTAGTAAAAATGATTTGCTCGGTAGACACTTTTTAGTTACTTTGAGGGGTTGCTAAGAGAAAGGTTTAATGGCAAACACTTAGTCCTCAAAAATACTAGCTACTCACGTTAACAAACTGCAAAAGAACGCCAAACTTTTTTGAATGAAATGCGAAATGGTGCACAAAATATGATTTTGACAATAAGCGTAAGCGAAATGCAAAAGAATACTGCCGCCAACTCATATTAACGCCTGGTTGTTTAAGTTACTTAATAAATTTTACTGAATAAAACAAACCAAGTATAGTATAAAATTTTACTATTGTATTAATAAGTTGCTTATAGACATCGTCAAAACACAAAAGAATGCACAACTCGTTAAATTCATGTTTAGTCGTTAAACTGTGCATAAACATTATTTTTAAATCACTATCAGACATGAGAAAAACAATACGTTATGTAGTATAACCTACTCGGGAACGTAAAATGAACTCAGCAAATGAGTTCTATATTTGCTTTCGATCTATAACCACCATCAGAACACAAAAGAACGCTCAAACTAGCCACATTTTTCCTGAGTCGCTTAATTTGGCATTATATGAACACAGAATTATTCCAATTGGCCAAGCACTTAATACACAAACCATTGCAAATGTTTATCGCCACTTTGTCACATAGTGTAATCGTAGACTAAAAGTGCCGAAGCGTTGACTTTTAAATTGCTTGGCAAAAACATT